>CAJQZJ010033120.1:219581-242617 GCA_907164525.1 Lophiomys imhausi | reverse complement strand
GTGTGTGTGTGTGTGTGTGTGTGTGTTTATTCTTTGTTTCCTTAGAGACTAGACATGGTAAAGAAATTTGGTCATGGGCTATGGAAGCAGTTTGCCTGCCCTAGTGAGGTGTGGAATACCTGGACCACATGGTCTAACTCTCTAACATTTATTTTAAGTGTTTCTACAGTGTTGGGAGCCAAGTTGAAGGCCTCCTGCCTGCCACACTAGTGTTCTTTCACTAACTACATACCACAGCCTACAGCATAACCTTTAAAAAATGTGTTGGCCTTGGTTTTCTTGCTTATAATGAAATGTGGGAATTATTGGAGCTTTAATAGCTAAGAGCTAATTGTTCAGCCTTGTGTAGTTCAGCATGTCTGTCATTCCAGCACTTGGGAGGCTGAGGCAGGAAGATTTTGAGTTTGGGGCCAACCTGAGCTACATCAGGGGTCCCCATCTCAAAAATCAAAACAAAACAAAATGACCCAATAGTAAAATCTTAATTAATGTTTCAGATACCACGTTAAATGTGTGACATGTACCAACTTATTTAATTTTCAGAACAATCAAAAGTTGTTGACTTCTGTCCCAGAGCACAGAATAAGGAGAGGACTGAGACATAAAAAGGAACATTTGGTGTAAGGGAAAGTAAGATTCTTACCCAGACAACTTGGGTTTAGAAAGGAGCTCTCAGCCTCCCTGCCCCACAGCCTCCCTGCCCCACAGCCTCCCTGCCCCACAGCCTCCCTGCCCCACAGCCTCCCTTACTACCCACCTGTATACTTATTGAGTGTTTGCAATATGCTAGCTGCCTTGCTAAAATATTTTGGGGGAAATAAATGGGATTACAGTCATAAGAAATATTTTTGTCCTTTCAGAGTTATTTCTCTTCCACTTTATAGAGTTAGATTACATGAGCTCAAATTTCATCTGAGTTAAAAAAATAACTCAAAATGATCCTCAATTGAATGCAACAGAATTAATAGTGAAATTGGGAAAAAAAGATATGTCAAAACAGCTTCAATTTGAATTCATATTTAGCCTCAAAAGCACTTTATGAATCTTCAAGTAATCAAATCAAGAGAGCATGGTTTTCTCTTTTGATTTGTTTCTTTAAAGTGATTAACTAAATGCTTTTTCTGGCCTCTGCCCAAGAACCCACAAAATCCTGTGGGTTTAGCAATGCAAATCCTCCCCAACTTACCTCTCATAATACACAGACACCTCCATTCCCTAGACCTGCCTTTAAAGAGTACACAATAACTCATTAACTCCACTGGGGGGGGGGGGTGACCCTTTCTCCACTGTTATAATAACTTTCTACAAAATGTTTCTCTAGAGAAAAAAAAAGTATGATAGGAATATTAATCCAAAACAGTCATTGAGTCCTTTAAGTCCCAGGGACTGGTGGTGTCTTGTCATTATTTTTGTCCTGCTTTTGAATTGCAGAATATGATTCTTGCTATTTTAGATTTTTTTCAATTTAAAAATCCTGATAAATGTAGGATTTAAATAAACACAACCCCTGTTTGTTCATTTATTTGCAATAAATCGCTGGAGAGCTCACCCTGCCCTTGGCAGCATTCTGAGACTCTTAAATGTATTAGGTGAGTAGAGGAAGCAAGGCTCAAAGGAGCTTATACAAAGATCTTAACAGATGAGCCTCAGAAAACTAAAATCAGTATCTGAACATTTTGATGACTTTTTGAAGAGGTTGCCTAGTGGTTTTCATTAAAAGGCTATACTAATTGATATTGACAACAAAAATATGAGACTATGAAATGGAAATCCATGGCTTATAAAGTAGATGTGTGTGGGTGTGGAGGCTTTCCTTCCCAAATAACTGAATCTCTATTTCCTGAGAAGGAGAAACAGAAAGACGTAAGTGGTACTTTCTAATGATGACAGACAGCTCATGTGCACAGAGCATCTTGTGGAAGTCGCAAAGATCTTCAGGTGGCTTATGGTGAGGAATCTGACAGGTGGATGGTTGCAGCAAAAGTTCCACATTGAACTAGCTTGTTTTTGTAATAAAGAAATTCCATCTCTTGCACAGGTATAAGTGGTAAGCCAAGCAAACTCCATAATGTGAAGTCAAGCGGAGGACTTGGGAACCAGATAGATTAAACAAGAAATATTGCATGAACAAAACTGAGAGCATTTAAAATTTTTTTTCGATTTCAAATTGAATATATGGAACTACAGGATGTTTTTAAGAGATCATTTAAAAAACGTGGAACTTAACTCTTTTCTGAGTTCAATTGTAATTTTTATGTTATTGGCTTTTTAAAAATTAAGCGACCTTCCCCCCACCCCTTGTCTTTTCTTTGATGGGAGCCGTGGGAGGAAGGGCGAATTATTTCTCATTGTTTGTTTTATTTCTGCAGTTACTAACCTGAAGAGGTCTTTTTTCAGTGTTTGATGAAATATCCTTATAGGTATAAAATTTTGGTATCCGGTCAGAAGCGTTGCGAAGAGCCGAATAAGCAGTTCTGCAACAATCAGGCCAAAGCATACTTTTCAAGGTGCGTTTTTCGTCCCTAGTTTAAACTCGGGTCCTGCCAGTTGTTGGAAAATTATCAAGGCAGCTCGGGAAGCTGCTGTTTTTTGAAGTCCGTTAAAAAGTGATTCGTGCCTGGGTGGCATTTCCCCCTCCTCAGCCCTGCTATTCCCCATCCCCATCGCCTGGCTTTTGCCAGTAGGGACTTGCCCTGGGGGGTATTTTGTCCTGGGAACACAAAACTATTTTCTTTTCTGGAAATACGTTGACGTCAACTGGAAGCTGTTTTTGGTTGCTTTGTTTCCCGGAGCGTCCAACCCAGCATACCGCCTCCGGCAAACTGCAAGCAATTGAAAGCAGCTCCCCTAGAGGGGAGGGGAGCCGGTGTCTGCGTGGGAGTAAGTTGGGGAGTGGTTGTACCCGATCGACTACAAAAGTGGGGAGACCTAGAGAGCCTTCCTGGGCCCAAGCATGGAGTTGGATCACCTAGGTGAAGTCCGGAGCGCAACCCGGAGCCAGGCGGACCCTTGGTTCATAGAGTCAAGGTCGTTAGGTGACTTGCCAGAGCTCAACAACGTTCTTATCACTGCAGCAGTTCTCCGAGGTTCCAAAACCTGGCACTATCACCGGACGAAATGCAGGTTCTCCGGAAGTGGTGGTGTGCAATTAGACGGTGTTGGCTCGGGAGCTGAGCTCTGAGCCATGTGTGTCCACTTAGCTGCCCACTGCTGGAAGCTCTGGGAAGCTAGTACTTCTCTCTACATATTTCCAGGAGCTGAGACAGAGAACAGAACACTGTGACAAATCTTACAACCTCTCTAGTAGCACCTGGGGGAAGGATTCCCCAGAAGTATAACTAACCTCCAGGATCCTCTTGTTGGACACAGTTGTCGGTGAGGGCGGGGCGCGTGGCTCTGTGTGTGTGTGTGTGTGTGTGTGTGTGTGTGTGTGTGTGTGTTTCCCAAAGGAGCTGGAGGGAACCTGTGAGACAGAGACTTGTTACAACTTGTTTCACACCTGGCATGACTTTCCAGACGCTCTGTGGTGTCCAGGGCTCTGGGATGGCGACGAAAGATGGCTGCAGGAAAGTCACTATCATCTTCCACTTAGGTGCCCACTCGGCCCAGACTTAGCTCTTCTTTCTTATTATTTAACATTCCTTGTAAATTGCAATTGGATGGATGGTTTCTATTGAGGCACAAAATGATAAACGCCGGTGGAGGTGGGGGAAGGACACAAAGAAAGGGAACAGATAGTTGAGACCGGGCTCCCCACAGCTGAATTGAGACGTAGAGGCAAATTCCAATCACGCCTGCGAGGACCCAGCAAGGCTGCCTCCAGGGAGGCCTGGCCTGGCACGTGGGCACACTGCTGGTATCTGGCTCTGTCGGTTCTTCATGGCCTTGGGTCTCAGACCTGGCTGGTGAGCCAGGACACACTCGGGCTTCTAAAGGAGTTGGAGAAAATTAGGATGACTGCCTTGACTAGTGTCACCAATAAAGAACCTAAAGAACACCACCACTTAAAGAACAGTTAAGGGGTCCTGGCGTCACTACCTCCAGGGCCGAGGTGAGAGTGTGAGTGTGCGTGACGCTAGCACGTACCCAGAGCCTGGGCGCGCCGGGGGCGGGAGCTTGGCTGGAAGGAGGACAGTATCTCCTATGGGAAAGCGGGACCCGGAGAGCTCTTCGGCTGTCTTTCCAGTTTGCGAGGTGCCCGCCCCCATGCGCCGGAGGCAGCGCAGCCCCGAGGGCGAATGCAGAGCAGTTAGCAAACTTGAGAGCGCGCTTGAGATCCGAATTGCCAGAATCGCGGCGAGAGCGGGGGCGACCCAAACCCAAGTTCACTTTTTCCAACTGCCCGCTCTCCCGCTTATCCTTTAGAGACCCGCGCTGCTTTAGTGCCAACCTGGATACTCCTCGTCCCGGGGGGGGGGGTGTTGTGTCATTTTGCTCTAGGGCTGGGAGGACGGCGGCCCCGGTGGGTAGAGAGTAGGTCCCTGGGGTCCAGGAAAGCTCCTCTTCCCACATCTCCCCTCCCACCAACCCCTCCCAGTCTTTCCTCCTTGCGTTTTCCCGTGGCTGGCTAGACCGGCGCGGACTTGCCCCAGACCTTTGGGGAGCGCCCCAGGTCTTTAATGACAGCTTAAAAGTGGCAGTTGGAAAAGTCTAAACAGATGAGGCTGACGTGGGGCGTGTTCCGCTCCTTAGCAAGAGTCGGGATGGGAGCTGGGAGCCGCGCTGCTGCTGGCCCCAGGCCCCTGCGCCTCGCCGCCAGCAAGTAGGTGGGGGAGCCGCCGCTGCCGCCAGCCCCATCCCGCTCCCAAACCTCGCCTGCTGCGCCCTGGCCTCGGGCGCAGAGAGGGTGAAGGGCCTCGCCGAGCCTCCTCCACCCAGCTCATTAACCTGCCTGCTCCGGGCGGTCCCGGACACCGGCTCCTCGAAGCAGCACCCGCGGCCGGCTCACTGCAACAGCCGCCCGGAACCCCCGGCTCCGGGGGGCAATGAGGGGGCGGTGGAGGGGGCACTGCTCCTCCGGCATTACTTAGAGAAGCGACACCGCCCCGCCCTCCCGCCTGCCCTCCCTCGGGCCGCCCGGGCCCGCGCGGCGGCTCCGCCAGAGGGTAAGTTGGGAGTGTTTCGCCCCCACCGACAGCTCTCCCTCCCCTTCCTATTTTTTTCCCCCAAAGTTTTCCTAGAAGTGGGAATCGGGCTGGGGGAGGAAGAAGGTCCGGCTGGCCTCCCTCTCTTACCCTCTCCAGGCCACAATTATCCCCCACTTCCCCTCGCTGGCATCCCCTCGCCCCTCCCGAGAGGCGCTCCGGAATGACAATTGGAGCGCGGCTCCTTTAAGAGCCCGGCTTTGCCTCCCGGTAGCTGAAGGTCATTAAACACAAAAGCTCTGAGCGCTGCGGTCCAATATAGCGCATGCGCCCTGCCCGAGGACTGGCAGGGAGACGGCAATATGGCGAGAATGCCTGGCAGCGGGGACTGTAACACCAGCGCGGGCGGCAGCGCCGCTGCAGCGGCCGAGAACAATGGGGAGCGGGGCGAGGGCGAGCGCGGGGCCGGGGGCCGCGGACGCCGCCACGGCCGCCCGCATTACTGCAGCGCGGGCGAGGAGGAGGAGGAGGAAGAAGAGGAGGAGGAGGACGAGATCCAGGAGGTGCAGATAACGGGGGACGAGGAGGAGGACGGAGGTGGGGGGCTGGAAGAGGACGAGGAGGAGATGGGGATGGACTGGGAAGAGCCCCTGGAGCCAGAGGACTCGGCCGGGGAGGAGCTGGAGCCCGAGCCGGTCCATATGATCCATATGGACCAGACCGCCGCGCTGGAGCCCGAGGCGCCGCCGCGACTGCTGGCGCCCCGGGCCCGCGCGGGGCCGCCGGGGGACAGCGCGGAGCTGGACCCCGACGTGCTGCAGCGCCCCGAGCGGGCCCGGCTGAGCGAGAACACCCGGCTGGCCACCCGCTACGCGGTGCGCATCTTCCGGGAGTACCTGAGCGAAAAGGCTCAGAGCCCGGACTTCGAGACCATGGACAAGGGGGCGCTGTGCCGCGTGCTGCGCTCCTTCTACGCCGAGGCCCGTTCTAAGAGCGGCCAGCTCTACAGCAAGTCCTCACTCATCAGCATTCGCAGCTCCCTCAACCGCTACCTCAACGAGCCCCCGTACTGTCGCACGCTCGACCTCACCAAGGACCCCGAGCTGCGCAGCGCCAACCTGACGCTGGCCGCGGTCATCCGCAAGCTCGAGGAGCAGGGCGCGGGGCCCGTGGTGCAGAAGCAAGCCATCACGCGCGCCGACCTGCGCAAGCTCTACACCTCCAGCGTCTTCAGCACCAACACGCCCTTTGGGCTGCTCAACAAGGTCTGGTTCGAGACGTGCATGTACTTCTGCACGCGCGGCCGCGAGAACCAGCGCGAACTGGAGGAGGACTCCTTCGGGCTGGCCATGGACGAGGACGGTCGCAAATTCGTCTACTTCAAGTCGCTCGGGCCTTACCATAAGTCGCGCTCCTCGTCCTGGAGTAAGAAGCGTGCGGAGAGCAGCGACGAAGAGAACTTGCCGCGCATGTACGAGACAGGCACTGAGTTCTGTCCCTATGCCAGCTTTGTCAAGTACCTGTCGAAGCGCAATCCCCTCTGTAAGGCGTTCTTCCAGCGGCCCCGAGACCACTGCAGCGAGGGCGATGTGACCTGGTACGAGAACAAAGCCATAGGCAAGAACTTGCTGGGCACCAGGATGCAGATGCTCTCCAAGGCGGCCAAGCTGTCCAAGACCTACACTAACCACTGCATCGGCGCAGTGTCCATTGCCACGCTCAACAGCATCGCGGGCATCGGGACCAAGCTAGGTTCCCCGGCGCCGCAGAGCTGCTATACCGAGGCTCTGAACGGGTCTGCTCGTCACCACTCCCACCACCACCCCACCCATCCTTCCCACCACCACCGCCCCCAGCCGCCCTCGCTGAGTAACACGTACATCCTCCCCAAAGACAGCCAGGTCGGGCCCGACGTGAAATCCGAGGCTGCGCCCAAGCGCGCGCTGTACGAATCAGTGTTCGGGTCCCGGGAAATCTGCGGCCCTTCCTCCCCCAAAAGACTTTGTATCCGTCCCTCGTCGGAACCTCTGGACGCGGTGGTAGTGGTTTCCGTGAAACACGACCCCCTGCCTCTTCTTCCAGAAGTCAATGGGCACCGAAGCACCAATTCTCCCACCATAGTTTCACCTGCTATTGTTTCCCCCACCCAGGTAACCAAACCAACGTCTATGCATGAAATATTTGTCTGGTACCAGTTCAGGACTAACTTTTGTGCTCCCATAGGTCGGGGTTAGGGGAGAGGATTTTTTTTTTTTTTTTAAGTAGCTGTTATATACCTCACCGGATTTAATACAGTCCCTAGAAATGTAACTCTTTGTGCTTTGGGGGAAACTTAAACCCAACCTTCAGAGATGCCAGGGATTCTTAGCTTCCAGGTGGCTGCAGCAAAGTAAAGTTAGAACCTCAAAGTTCTCAGAACAAAAGATTTAAACTCGCTCTTACAGTGCCTCTCCCTGATGCCTGAGTTTTATATGGCAAGGACTGGCAGAGCGCTGAATAGAGGTAGTTACCTAAAACATTAGAATGAAGTTATTTAAAATGCTCCATTATAACTTTTGAAGATAGAAAAAGAAACGGTTCTGAATCATTAAAAAGAAAACATGCCAATCCCACTTCCTGTAGATTACTTTTTTGTTGTTGTTAAAGGGGCGGAGACTACAGCGGCTGACGGCGCAGTGCCAGTTTATTCTTTTAACATGCAGCCGCGTGTTAAAGCGTGACCTTTGGGGTGTCATTCCCATTAGCGTTTGTTAACGTTACTCCAATGGGAAAGCGATGTCTGAGCTACGGACATGATAAGCAGGCGTGCAGCTGTGCTGTGCCAAGCTGGCTGTGGGCACTAACCCGGTTTAAGCTTGCCTTCTGGGACCCAGACAAGGAAGAGAGAGAAGAGTTGGGGGCGGGGGAGGCATCACCCCAGAGAAAGTGAACAGCCAGACAAGAGTAAAACTTGGGAAAATCAGTTCGCCTGTCCGAGCTTTAGGTAGTCATTAAATCTGAAAGAAACCCACTGTGCTCAACAGTACTGACTCTACATAGAGACTGGGGCCTGAAGTGTTAAAAATTCTTTCCCTTGCTAATCTGCCTGGAGGAACCTGTTCACCAGCACTGTTAAGTTTATGGTCCTATCTTAAGTGCTTCTCCAGAAAGCAGACGTAGGTCTCTTGTGGCCCTATTCTGCCAGCGGGAGCCACAGGAAGTTTTTACCATCTTGACCTCCCCTCCAATCAGCAGAAATAAGAATTCTACCCCAAGTCTGGAGCTATCCTGAGGGCCCATCACTACCTCTGTGCGTTTTCTCCAAAGTGGAAATTCCAGTTCTGGACAAGCTGACCCTTTCAGAGGCTTACCAGCTAATGGGCATGCGTCAAGGCTGCCAGGAAGGGCCAAGAGCCCAGTGTAAGCAACACTGCCCTCTAAACCAGACAGGCAGGACCTGGAGGCTTCGTCCTTCTCTCTGGCTCATTTTGACAAGGGTTGTTTAAAAGTGTTTTAAGGGTGGAGAGGCAAGGTTTGCTTTTTCTTTGAAAGCAAAACAGAAATGTTCACATCCTTCTAATAGATACCCTCAAAGTGCCCTGGGTGAGAGTCACACCTGATTAAGAGTTTTAAAGCCTAAGGATGTGTATTAACTGTGTATGTATGTGGGATAATACTGAAAAAGTTTGTCTACTGACAGCTGTCCATTCTGGACATTGGTGTGACCAAAGGCTCCATAAGAGTTTCTTCTTCTTCTTCTCCTCCTTCTTCTTCTTCTCCTCCTCCTCCTCCTCCTCCTCCTCCTCCTTCTTCTTCTTCTTCTTCTTTTTTCCTGGCTATTGTTTTCTATGAGTGCAATTGCGCTTACTTTAGTGGGCTAAATCAGAGTATGAATCTTTATACTGACACCTTTATTATTTTCAACTCGTTGTTAGGCACCTCCCAAGTTAAAAGTAGATCTGGGTAGAATTTGCTTATATGACTATTAACCATGCTCTTCAGCAAGGTCTTAGCCATAAGGTTTAATATGTTCTATTGAACTCCATACCCAGCCCTGTTTACATGTATTTAATAGTCAACTTTTCAGTTAGAATAGAGTAGAAAACATTTCTTTTTTAAGAAACCAACAGTAAGATTTTGAAGAGAACTTTAAGCCGCTGGCTTCTACAGCACTCACTCAAGAGTCTCAGCATGAGACAGATGTTTGCTCTAAGGAGAAAGATGCTGCTAAACTTTCTACCTTTGGCATGTATGAAAATCCCCATCTTTTAAGTGGCAAGGTTAGTGGTCAGCGGCAATGTAAGGCCTACATTCCTCTCACTCATCTCAGTCCCCTGGAGATGCCTGGTCGACTTTGAACCCCAACTGTGTTTTTAATTTTAAGCATGGTACCCTAACCTTAATGTGGGCCACTGGTGGCCATGCTAGTACAGACTTCCTGAGGCAGAGGTCATGGTCCCGTGCTTAAGTCTCTTCTAACATGGTGAGTTCCCCAGGAGATGAAGAGTCAGCTAATTGTGATAAACTCACAGCATAGTCCCCCTTTCCCTTTGGGAGACACATTCCAGGACCACCACTCACACATAGCACAGAACCATGAATATATCCTGGGGTTTTTTTGTTTCCCCTTAGAGACACACACACCTCTCATAAAGCTTGATTTATTGCCACTTAAAAGGTGGGGATTTTAATACATATCAGGCACAATAAATGATGAGAAATAGCATCTTTTGATAAAAATAGAACAAGTACAATATTCTACAAGAAAAGTTTATCTAATGCTTATGACTTATTTATTTCTGGAATTTTCCATTTAATATTTTTAGACCATAGTAGACCTTGGAAAGAAGAACTATGGGTAATGGATGAATGATCTTTCCTTTGGAGGGTGTTAACAAGTGTTTTCTTCTATGGGAATAGTAGAAAAATGAATATACTCAAGAGTGAATAGGAATATGGAATGTATAATTTTCCCTCTAGTGTATCTGCCTTTGGGAGAGGGAGATAGTAGTTCTAACTCACCAACTCTAGTTATCTTCAGTGGTGTTAGCAGTCAAAAGTACTTTATGTTTTTTCTCCCTCTACAGAAGTGTCATGATGATCAAATTTTTGGTAGTAAATGCACACTCCATTGTACCTTGTTATTTATTTACTTAGTTATTTTGCTGCTGGGAACTGAACCCAGTACTTTGCGTGTATTAAAGACACACAGCTGTGCTCCATTTTACAAAGTCTGACACCATCAAGCTGGTGGCACACACTGTAAGCCCTTCACTGAGAAGGTTGAGGCAGGAGGGTCTTGCATTTGAGGCTAGCCTGAGCTCTACAGTGCAATCCTACCTCAGAAAAAAAACCTTAAAACTATTAAATAGGAAAAATAGATGACACAGTACTGTATCCTACATCTCTATAACTATTCTCTTTGCATGAAAATACAGCATTTTACCTACTTAAGTAGATGGTGGAAGCTTGTAAAGCATTTCTCTGTTGTGCTGGGATTGAACCCAGAGTCTCAAATATGCTCAGTAGGCTCTAACACTCAGCTGTATCTCAGCCCTGGGATTTTATTCACCCAGGATATTACTCAAAGG
This sequence comes from Lophiomys imhausi, assembly GCA_907164525.1. Taxonomy (NCBI): domain Eukaryota; kingdom Metazoa; phylum Chordata; class Mammalia; order Rodentia; family Muridae; genus Lophiomys; species Lophiomys imhausi. The sequence continues at coordinate 231,963 of CAJQZJ010033120.1, read as the reverse complement.
TATTAATAATTTTATGTTCTACTTGCCATAGTTTTTTGTTGTTTTTGTTGATGTTTTTATAGCTGATTTATGCCTCTAGTGAGAAATAAAAATGGGAAAGTTAGTCACTGTAAAACATACTTGAGGTTGAAGATATAGCTCAGTCATATGGCTTATACTATGCATGCACAGAGCCCCCACCCAACCCCTCCCCCTCAACTTCTGGAGTACTTGCAGACTTGTGACCAATATGTTTGATTATGCTTTCGTGGCCCTAGCCCAGATTCATTTTGGAAATACTCTTCAGGAATTCTGTAAGTAGGAAGTCTAGCAGCATAAAGTTCACGTGGGGTCAGTCCCCTCTTTCTGCGTGACCTGCCTCATTGTGTTGTTCCTGAGTTGGTCTTTAGAGTACACAAGCTAGGCCCAGGAGCAGCCACCTAACTGACACACACGGCTCTTTAATTTACCTCCTGGAAGAACCCAGAGACTAACATCATTGTTGCTTTCTGCGGGGATGCAGTGGTTTTGAGAGATAGCTGTGCTGTAGCCCAAACTGGCCTAGAATGGCTGGTCCTGCAGCCTTCGCCTACTAAGTGGTAGAATTAGAGGTGTGCCCTCCAACACCTGGCTCCCAGAGGCCATGTTCTCATTCACATGCCACGTGCTGGAGGCCATGTTCTCATTCACATGCCGCGTGCTGAAGAAGCTGCTGTGTGCCAGGTATGGATTTGAGGGAAAGAAGTGTGTGCGCTGAAGTCATCTCTGAGGTTGTATTATGGGCTGGGAGACTAGACAGGAGAAATGCCTCTTTGTAAAGGTGAGAATTTGGGCAGATGTGAAGGACAGTGGAGGAAATGACTTCTTTTCACCCGTTGCTTGGAAGCAGTAGGCTTAACTGCCTTTTTACACATGGGTGTTTTCCTGGGTTTTGCAGTATTGGTTTGTGGCTACATTTCTTTTTCTGCAGTGAGATGTTTGCTCTTTTAGGGAAACTTCAAATTGGCAGAGGAGCTGCACGTCTTGTGCATTAAGTGGGTAGCTTATCTTTCTCTGAATGTTGGCTACTTCAGCCTTGTGCCAGGAATTTACAAATTGATCAGTTTTCTACTTGGCAAGTAGTCTCATTGGGAAGATTTCAACTTCATTTCATATTAAAACCAGATAAAAATAAAAAAGTTAAAAGGTGGGAGTTTTGGGGGGCTATAAGGCCTCATATAGCCCAGGCTAATCTTTGACCCCCTAAGCCTCCTGTTTCTATCTCCTAAGTGCTACAGGTGTTAGCCGCAGTGGTTGACTTATAACACTCAATGATTTGCAGCTGTTATTGGAGGAAAACAATCTACTTTTATATTTTCCTTTTTGTACTCTTACATGTTAATATTACTGTCAGTACTGGGGGTTATTACTTTGTTTTCATTACTGGTGGTGAAATAGGGTCTCACTGTGTTACCAAGGATGGTCTCCATTTTCCTGTCTCAACCATTTAAGCAACTAAAATTAACAGGGGCACACCACCACACCCAGAATTTTATTATTTCAAACTTATATAAATCAACACCAAAGGCCATTCTCTATGCAATAAAGCAGATAGATAAAATATGAAAAGAAGTATGTGCTGACAAACAAAAGCTTGGGTGTCATCTATGTAAAATAGGGATGTCTAACCTTTGGGCTCCTCTGAGTGGAGTTATCCACAAAGTTTGTGGATAACCCTCCCAACCCCTAAATCTCATAACATTTTAAGTAAATTTATGCCGGACTGCATTCATAGCTATCCTGGGTCTGATACCACTGATGTAAAGTTTACATCGTTGTATCACTCTGTTTTGAAATCAGATACCCCTAAGGACATTTACTTGTTATTATCCAAGTTAGATTTTGAATGGAGAGAAGCCATCACATCCCTTTGGTTTTCTGAGACAGGCCTCGTGCAGCCCAGGCTGGCCTTGAACTCATTCTGAGGCCAAGAGGAAAGTGCCAACCCTACTGAGGTGGGATACAGGTACACACCACTAGACCCAGTTTACATGGTGCTAGGGATTGAACACACAGCTTCATGCATTAAGGCAAGCATGCTACCAACTGAGCTACAACTCCAGCTGGAGAGATTCTTGGCAGAATTGCTAGTTGGCCTCGAGATCACCTGGGTTCTTGAGGCAGCATTGGCCAGTGAGAAAGTCCGCTTCAGCTCTAGACTTCTTGGTTTCAGGTTATCTTTTGGTGTTTTGATATTTTACCGGCCGTTTCAAAAGCACTGATGTTGGAGTTGCAGGATAATCATCTGCACCACAGATCTCAGGAGCAAGTGTGTAAGCTAGCACTCTGGGCCTGAGCTAGACTTGTTCCTAGATGCTGCGTGACCTCTCTCCATTCATGGTTCACCAGTGAGGTAATAGTTAAAAGACTGCTTTGGAGAATAGACATAAGGAATAGTGTAATTGAATTTATTGTTCCAGAAGGAATATTGATTGATCTTAATAAACTAAAGTGAAAAACAAAACAAAAATGCATTTTAGAACTTGAAACTTAGACGTGGCCCATCACATGTGTTTTCAATATGCGTGCATGTGTGTATGTGTGTGCATGTGTCTGTCAGTGTGTATGTATGTGTATATGTGAGTATGTATGTATGCGTGTCAGTGTGTGTATGTGCGTGTAGGCCAGAGGTTGACTTTGTCTTCCTTGTTCTCCATCTTAATTTTTGGAATCAGGCCTCTCACTAACCTGGAGTTCATTGGTGTGGCTAGCTGGCAGGCCCATAACATGTAGGGATGCCCCTGTGTCTCCCCCTCCTCCCGGGTGCTGATGTTTAGACACTCTTCCCTGGCCTGCCTTTTCCATGGGCTCCGTACTCAGACCCTCACACTTCACTGAGCCATCCCAGGAGCCTGACGTGCCCAGTTTTATGTAGCACTTTCATGTTCTATGGTTCTGAATTCAATTCAGCCATTTTAAATTGAGTGTCTTGTTGTGTGCTACAAAGCGGAACAATGGGGGGTTCAGACCCTGCCTTCTACAGGTTTGCAGGAGCTGGAGACGTGGGGCCCGTCTCTGCCTAGTCACAAAAACAGTGGAAACTGTTCAAGCTTGGCCTCTGGAAACTTCTTTTGGTCCTTCAGGCTTAGGTAGCTCTCGCTTGGCCTGCTCTTACCCGCCTTCCAGAGAGGCCATGGTGTGGAATTGTTTCTGTGAGATCTGTAAATAAATGAGGAATGATGCTCTCTGAGATACCGCAATACAGCAAAGGCTGTGCCTGAGGATGAACCCGACCTAAGGTTGGATCTGCTCATGCCCACCACTGTAGACTGGGTAGGAACCCTTGCTACAGTGAGCTACAGAAGGCCAGGCCCCATGAGGGTCTTTTAAGGTTTTCAGTAATTCTCCTGGTCCGTCAGACCTACGCTTCTTGTCAGGTGCCTTCCAATCTAAGAGATATCCATCTGTATTTAGCAGTGAATTTGGTGACGTTATTTTTCTTATATCAGAGCTTAAATTTTGCTCTGATATAAGAAAAATATAAAATAAAAAATAAAGTCTTAGATAACTGATTTTTAAAAAAATATTATTATTAAAAAGGTAGGAGCTGTTGTACAGTACCGTGAAGCCAGAGGATAGGAGCTTGGATTAACTCCATGAACTGCTTGCTAGTCTGTGCTCTATCTTGTCTGAACGGAGTGCTCTTCCGTGTTTGCAGGGGGCTTCCACCTGGTTAGTCCCAGGGGAATCTTCTTTTCCTGGAGACCTACATTCTGAGGTGTGTAATTTGAGCTCCTGCCCTCTGCCACAAAGTGACTTCGGTTGTTTTTAATCCTCTGAGGTACAGGGCACAGTGAGGATGATGTCAGTCTCCCATGGTGAGCCCTCTAGAGACACCCCAAGAACTGAGAGAACTTGAGCATCCTTGAAAGGGGAAAAGGAGTACAGGCTCTTAGAGCTACTTCATTCCTCCTCCCCCAGCCCCCCTTCAGCCTCCACCTCCACCTCCCAGCCCATCTCCCCAGGAATACCCAATACCCAGCAGAGCCTGTGCTGTAGGAAAAGCCCCTTTGCAGGGCATACCTTGTCTGGAAGCATCAGGCCTCACCCGCACCTGGCATCTCTGCTTTCCCCTGCCTGGCAATGAACCCTTCCAAGACTTGTTTTGATTGGGTCTGAGAGGAGGGGCCACAGGAAGGGGCTGACAGATTTAAGATAGTATGGGGGCGGGCTCCCGTGCCCCTCGGAGAGAAGAGGCACTGAGAAAAGGATGCAGAGGCCTGACCCGGGAGTGCCACTTCCTTTATGAGGTGTTCAGTTACCACATTAAGATGTCAGGGCAGTTTGGGAAGCTTGTAATTGTCAGTTTTTAGTTTTACTTCATGCCTGGAGTCAAAGTTAATGCTGTTAGTTCAGTGCCTTACCATTCTGTGGAGTGACTTGGTAACAGTTCCTAATTGGCGCTGCCCACTCTACCAAGCTTGGAGGCTACATTAAAATGTGTATAATATATTTATATATTAACATATTAAATATACAAAACATTTAAAATCTTGTGTTATCTGTAGATTTCTCTATCTTATTCTTTTATAAAAATAATCATAATCTTTACACAAATAAGTTTGATCGTGTGTGTGTGTGTGTGTGTGTGTGTGTGTGTGTGTGTGTGTGTTGGTGACAGGGTTTCACTATGTATAATCCCAAACTGGCCTGGAACTCCCTGCTGTGTAGCTCAAAGTACCTCCAACTTGTGGCTATCCTCTTGCCTCAGCCTCCTGAGTGTCAGTTTCAGGTGTGCATCACCATACTAACCTTGGATTTGATATACTCTAAAGGAACAATCGTTCATCGAGTTATACTCTGGGAAGTAATTACTTAGGGCAAGCTTCTTGAACATAGTTCATTCCCATACCCTTGCTGGCTCCTGTTTCTGACATGTAGTTTTACGAGCTGTAATGTAGACATGTGAACTGTTTCCACAGTCTCAGCTGTCATGGGTCACAGAGTAGACGAGCTAACCAGATTGAGGCAGGTGGGAGACCAGAAGTGGTGGGTTTTCGTTTCTCTGGGCAGTGGGCTGCAGAGATGAATGGGGTCGTCCGCTGCACTGTCCTGGTATATAGGCTCATGACCTCTCACTGAACAGCGAGTATGTCCAGGGCTTTCTGGAGCTTTCAAAGGCTTCATCAACCAGCACGTGTTTGTCATTCAGGTGCTTTTGGAGATGTAGTGTGTTGGTTGAGCTTTGGGAGTGTGGGCAAAAAACTACCTGAGAAAATGAGAGGTAAGGACGTAACTGCGTCCCATGCTTTCAGTCCATGGTCTCCATATTGTGCAAAGAATCCTGGTGAGGAACATGGCATGGAGCACAGCTGCTGGCCTCTTAGGAGCTGGGAACCAGAGGAAACACAAAGGAAGGGGCTGGATAACATACAGCCCCAAGGCCATTTTCCCAGTGTCTTACTTCTACCTCAGCCCCACCTCTTAAAGTTCCAGCACCTCTCAAAACCATGCTAGCATCTGGAGATAATGCCTTTAACTTATGGACTTGGGAAGGAGGGAGATGGGCTCCCACTTGAGCCTCACAGAGTTACGGTCTTTCTTTACCAGTCACTGTGGAGACAACATCTAGTTGACTAACTCACTTGATGACAGTCAGGTAACTAAGGTGGGATTTGAACTCCTGTATTTAAATACATGCTCTATTGGTGCTAAATGTCTTGCCAACTGTTCAAATAAAATAATCTGAAAGTAAAGACAATGGAGCATCAAATCACATCCCAGCCTTAGGGAATCCCCTTGACAGCTTGTTTTTACATGGCACTAAAAAATAACGACATACAAATGTAGGTAATACAAATATTGTTTCCTGTGGTTGGCATGTTCACGTGACCCTGTGGGACCTCAGCCTTTGCTGTATCTGCAGACTGGAACAAACCCTTGAGAGTCCAAATCACAGAATAGTTAGGACCAGCTAGTCCCCAGAGCTAAACCCCTAAAACCTCGCCTCCCTCCTTAGGCAAGTGGGATGTCCATCAGTGTTAAATTAAGCTCTTAGTTAGGTTAGGGATGTGGCTCAGTTGGCAGAACACTTTCTTAGCATGTATGAAGCCCTGGGCTCAGTTCCTAGCACACAATCAGCCAGGTGTGATGGCACATGCTTTATAAAACAAGCACTTGGGAGACAGTGGCAAAAAGATCAGAGTTCAAAGTCACTGTCGGCTACATAGGGAGTTCAAGGCCAGTCTGGGCTACATGAGATCCTGTCTGAAAAAGACAAAACAAAGCACCAAAAGAAAGAAGAAAGAAAAAAAGGGCAGGGGTGAAGAGATTGATTCTCAAGACACAGCCATTCTAGAAATAGTTCCAGTCATTTTGTAAGCTCAAAATTTTACATGTGAGAAAAAAAATGCATTTTTTTGAGTCAAGTCCCATGTCAGTCTTCAGTGTTCCAGGTGCTGTGCCCAGCCTTCTGTGCAGTTTCTTCTCTGTGGACTGGGCAGGGGACACTGGAGACCACTGGCCTCCTGACAGATGATGAAATTTGTTGGTGCTGGTCGTCACTGGTCCTCTCTGACCTCAGCTCTCACAGTTACCCCACAGAGCCCATCTTTGAGCAGGCCTGATTCCCAAACCCATTTCTTGTCTTTGATTCTGAGATCTGCCTGTGCAGCCTAAGTAGATATTCAGTCTGCAGCTTCTGGGCTCACTCTGCCAGCCTTTCTTATTTCTCTTTAGAGGCACTTGGGGATTTTTAAGGCTGAAGGGAGTTGGGGAAGGCAGGGATGGGTGTAACGACTGCCCAGCCTCCAGTGATTCAGCAACAGGGCTTAGACAAAACCAACAGCTTTTTATAAGGTATAAAATTTTATCTGGGAAGGCTTGTGGGTCAGAGGCTCACTATACTTAGAGTCTTTAAAAATTGTACGTGTGTGTGTGTGTGTGTGTGTGTGTGTGTGTGTGTAGGTCAGAGGATAGCTTGCAGGAATCTGTTCTTCCCTTCTACCCTGTGGGTTCTGAGGACTGAACTTTCATTGTTGGACTTGGTAGCAAACACCTTTACCCATTGAGTTATTGAAGTAGCCCCATACCACTGTTCTTAAAACATGAAAACTCTGTCCCTCCTTACCTTGTAAGCCATCACTCTTATAAGTCTTCTAATTTCAGTTCTCCAGAAGTAGGGTTTCTATCGGTCTAGATCTCATGTTACACTGTTTGTATATCTCAAATGGACTACAGTTTTCTAGTTGGAAATTAGAATCAAAACCAAACTCTGTGTTAGAAACAATAGAAACGAAAAGAGGTTGCGTTCAATGTTAAGGTGGGCCATTAGGGTTGAGAATAGACTCCAGGATCAGGGTGAGTGGAGTTTTAATGGAACCCTGCCAACCAACTCATGACCTCTCGTGACTTGTGTTTAGTGTGACCCAGGGCACTTATAAAATAGAAGTGATTGATGTGACCGTGCAGGGATTTCTTGCCTTCAAAAGTCCCTGACACTCAGCCAATGCAGTCCTTGTAGGATAAGTTTGTGGGCTTTTAGGAATTAAGTTTTATTAGAAAGATAGCTAGCTCAGCTAGAATATTGGATTCTAGTTTTTGACATTCTTTCTTATAAAACTTATCTTAATAGGTTTTAGGCATTTTAGGCATTTTCTTCCATCTTGAACAAAGATCACATTGTGTGTTTTTTTTTTCTTTTTACTCTAGGAAAGAGAGGTAAGGAGGGACAGAGGGTTTGAAAGAAGGAGAGAGGGAGGGAGAGAAGAGTAGAAAGAGGAAGAGGGGACAGTACTTACTTTTCAGTGGATTGAGATAGCAATTCGAAAACATGTTGCTGTGGAAACAAACCAAAAGAAAAGTCTAACAGAAACCTGGGAAAACTGATTACGATAGTGTCATTATGTCTTCTTCACAACCCAGTGTCTGTTCACGTGTTGAAATGAAAATAAATGCCAGGGCACTGGCAGAACTGGTGATTTCTCTCTCTTGGGAGACTTTCTCAGACTGGTGATGACAAAGTTTCAGAAAATTTTTCTTTGGAAGTTTTAATGTTTTTTGTATTTGTGTGCGCGCGCGTTTGTGCGTGAATGTGCATCCACATGTTCCATTGTGCATCCACATAGGCAGAGGTGAAAGGACGACTCATGGGTCAGTTCTCACCTGCGATGTGGGATCTGGTGATGAAACTCGGGTCCTCGGTCATGGCAATAAATGCTTTTACCACTGAGCTATCTCCCTGGCCTTTAAAAAAAAAAATAGAAAACTTAGAGATGAACGGAATCATGAACCCCGTCTTGGCACTGCCTTCTCTTTCTAGTAATGTTTTCTTTAAATGAGAGCTGTTCTCTGAGAGGAGGAAGGTACTGGAGATTTTTGATCCAGAAAAGCTCTGAAAAGTTAACCTATTATTTTAAGATGGGGTTCCATATAGTCCAAGGTAGCCTGCATTCTGCTATGAGCTTCTGATCCTCTTGGATTGTAGGCAAGATCCGGAACACCCAGTTTTATTCAGCGTTGGAGATGGAACTGAGGCTGTTGTGCATGCTAGACAGGGACTTACCAACTAAACTACAGCCTGAACATCTGGATTAATTTACAGATATGTGTGTTGAGCACGTACTGTCTTAGTTAGGGTTTCTATTGCTGCGAAAAATCACTGTGATCAAAAAGCAGGTTGGGGAGGAAAGGGTTTGTTTGACTTACACTCCATATCGCTGTTCACCATCACAAGAAGTCAGGAGAGGAACTCCAGCAGAGTAGGAACCTGGAGGCAGAAGCTGATGCAGAGGCCATGGGGGAATTGTGGAAGACTTGAGTAGGCTGTCAGCCTACCTGCTTCCAGGTTTTGTCCTTTTCAGACAGCATTCTGACTGTAGTTGAAGCAAGGGATTTTTCTTGCCCAGTGACAAGCTTGCCGCTAATGCAGCCATCTCCAAATGGAGATTCTTCGATGCTCATCCTCTACTTGGAGTAGAATAGGGAGTGCTGTCAGGAGCTGACGTGTCTCAATATCAAAAAATCTTAAGTTATACAGCTGGATCTTATGGAGGCATTTTCTCAATCTCAAGGAGTTTCCCTCCTTTCAGATAACTCGAGCTTGCGTCAAGTTTACACAAGAGCAGCCAGCACACTCACTATGTGCAGGGGTTGGAGGAATTTGGAGGTGAAGAAAAATGTAGATGTACTTGAGAGAAAGGGACTCTGGGGATGCCAGTATGGGCACTTTGGACAAGCCTAGTAGGCTGGTTCCAGAGGAAGGTCATCTCTTGGTTCACAGCTGATCACAAGTAAGCTCCACAGAGCAAATAACTTGTCTTAGTCTCCGAGAAATAAAGATCAAGGCGGACTGACCAGGCTGAAGGATTTAAACTTCAGTTTGTGTAGAATATGGAAACTCAGGAACAACATAAAATATTTGTAAAAAAAAAACAACAACAAAAAAACAAGCCTTTTCTTTGAGGTAACACTTCAGCTTTGTGTAGGTTGGGCATCCTTTACCCAATAAGTTTAAGATGAGAAATACTTCCAATTTCAGATTTTTTTTTTAAATTTGGGGGTTTTTAGAGTATTTTCATATAAATAATAGGATCTCTTGTGGGGATAGGACTCAAATCTGTAGATGAAATTCATTTGTGTTCCATGTGTACCTTATACATACAGCCCAGACCTGGTTCTGTATTGCTGTATCATGCAGTCTTTGGACTGTGATAGGGCACATGAGATGAGATGTGGAATTTTCCACTCTAGTACAGTTCAGTGCTCAGAACAATTTGGATATTCAGGTAAAGGATGTTTAACCTATATGTGCACTATGATTTAAAATGCCCTGATTCAGAGTAAACTGCCAGTTTTATTTAACATTTCTAACTACTGAAGACCTGGCTTCTTTGGCACACAGCATCTTTCCTTTCATCTATTCATGGTCTTGGGGCCACAGTTTGAGTAACCGATGATGATATGGGTCTGAGTGGTTCTGTGCAGTGTATGCAGGCTTTCATTCACAGGAAGCATTGCTGCGCACTGTCCAGTGCCAAGTGGTGGGCTAGAGAGACATGGTGATCAGATGTGTATCCTTTGTGGTAGATAGATAACCAGAATAGCAAGCCTTAATGGCGTGATAAGCTTGTGATATTCTATAAGAGGAAAAGCACCCTGAGGCAGGAGGATTACAAATCTCAAGGCTACCCTGAGCAAATTAATGAAAGCAAAGGCTGCCTATAGCTTGCTGGTAGAGTAGTTGCCTAGAATGTGCCTAGCAGTTTGAGAAACTGAGTTCAGTCTGTAGGTCCAAAAAACAATGGAGGGAGGGAAAGGGTGGAATCAGCACATGCTGGACATGTCTTTGGAAAACAATTAGATTGTGGAGATTGTAGAAAACAAGGATTGTTGATTAGGGTGAAGTAGTCCTGGCCACACTTCAGCTGTCAGTGGCCGGAAGCCACCATCTTAGGTTAATTTTCATTTTTATACAAAGATGAGCCCACTCCCCTCAGCGTTTTCGGTGTCAGTGGGATGCTCACTGGATTTTGCTGGGGGTCTGACACTCCTGGGGACCAGGCCAGTTCTCTGTTGGGCAGTGGAGGACTCACTCCTCAAGGCCTTCAGGCTTCTCCACTCTCCTCACTCAGAGAATTAATTAATAGAAGAAAAAATAAACACAGTTCTCATGCAGAGTTGTAACTAGTAAAAGAACCAATAAAAAGGACCATAAAATGCCTGACAAATAGAAAATGTTTAATAACACCATAGCACTGCATGGGCAAGGATTTGCTTCCTGGCCTAGATGACGGGCCCTCCCCACCCGTCCTTTCTCTTGCTGGCTCTTGGCAGGCAGTACTTGCCTAGCAGAAACAGGATGCTCAAAGGATTCCGCTCTCTTGGAGTCACCTCACTTGTTTCTGCTGCAAGAACATCTCTGGGAAATGACAACCACAGACATGTAGACCTTTCATTGGTGGTGGCAGTACACAGGGAATAAAGGCCACATTGGTGACCCGGGAGCCCAAAAGAAAACAAGGAAAAGACAGAGTAAAAAGAAACATAAGGAAGGCGAGAGGGAAGCCACCTGCATCCTTGCAGGAAGAAGCTAAGCCTGTTGGGGATTCCCTGTTGGTCCTGACAGAATCCAAGGGACTCCAAGAGGCCAGATGTGTGTCCTTTGTGGCAGTTTGTCCTTAGTGCTCAGTGAGTGACATGACCCATCTTGCTAGAGAAAAGACTGTGTTTTTTTCCCCTAGTTATTAGCAACAGGTTTATAGTGATCATTTTCCCATCAGGCTGTTTAATACCAGTGAAGCACAGTCCACATTTGTTTCAGTAAATTAATACAAACACTTAACTGTCTCGGGTCTTTAAGCTTCATCATTAAAAAATAATTGTGACATTTTTTGCAATAATAGTTTATTCTTGTCATTTAACCAGAAAAGATCCCCTTCCCCCCCAAAAAATCTGAAGTTATCTTTAAGTGTCTTGCATTCCTTGTGGAAAATTTCACAACCCAAGGCGAGATGTTGCTTTCTCAACACTCCAGTCCCTACCTGATGGAAAGCGCTAAGTGGACATAAACCATCTGAATTCACATCTGAGTCTTGATTCGGTTTATAATAGCTTGTTTAGGATTGATGCCAGCATTGTGTGCACAATGAAGGATGATTCCAGCTAGACTATTATTCTATGCATTGCTGGTTTATAGGTGTATACCTCCTCCCTGAGCAGTCCACCCTCACAATTGACTACACAATAGCTGATTCTCTCTATGTATATGTGTGTGTGTGTGTGTGTGTGTGTGTGTGTACATTTCCATAAAGACTCACTATGCATTATTTGTATAATCCTCACAAAAGCTTGTAGACTAAGAATGCTAAATAATGTGTTCTAACAAGTAATTATGGAATGCCAAACCTAGGACTAGGTTTCTCACTTGTTCGTTAATTCAAAAATTATTCATTGGGTTCTACTGTGTCTGTCATGGAAGACTCAATAAAAGATAAAGAAGGTGTATTTCTCATGGACTCAACATTCCAGTGGGAAAGGAAGACCCTGAAACTGACAGGCTGCTCATTAAGACAAACTAAAGCCACTGAGCCCCCCTTATGATGGGCAGTCTCCTCTGTCATTTGGGTCTCATCCATGGAAGCAGGGTTGCACACTGATCACTCACGTTGACGTTGTCACAGAAAGGCTCCATGTGATACTGGGCAGGTGAAGGGGTGACTGGCTTCATCTATTCTTCCAGAGAAAGGTGGCTACTCTTGCATGAGATTTATACTTTTGGTTGTGAGCCTAGCCTTTAACGGCTGAGCCATCTCTCCAGCCCGTGAGAGATTTATAAAATGTAGTTTCCAACATTTTAAAACGTGTGTGTTGGGGGTGCAGGTGCATATATGACATGGTACAAGTGTGTGTGTTGGGGGTGCGGGTG
>CAJQZJ010033120.1:198838-219571 GCA_907164525.1 Lophiomys imhausi | reverse complement strand
CATATATGACATGGTACAAGTGTGTGTGTTGGGGGTGCGGGTGCATACATGACATGGTACAAGTGTGGAGGTCAGACGACAAGCTCAGCTGTCATTGGCCACCTTCCACCTTGATTGAGTCAGGCTCATGTTGTTCAGCACCTTGTAAACAAGACTGTTTAGTTTCTGAGCTTAGGAAGTGCTCTTATCTCCACTGAAATGCTCTGGGATTCCAGATGTAAACATCTCACATCCGGCTTTATGTGGATTCTGTGCATGAAGTGCTTGCTGAGCCACCTCTGCAGCCTGCATTTCCTAATTAATGCTGGTCTTAATTAGCGGGAGATAAACTCTGGAGCACATGTTAGCCAAGCTCCCTGAGAACTTTCCTGTTAGGGTGGGGAGATAGAGGCCCATCTGGGATGAGAAGCAGACTCTGTCCAGGGTCAAGAACTGACCCCTCCTAACAACACAGCCTCTCTTCTTGTGAGCAAGGCTCTGCTTGACCTTGAGGCCATTGTGGCATTGGGCCTCATTGGGCCTCTCATCCTAGGCAGCCTATCATGCCACGTCACTCAGGGGGGACATCTTTCTGCTCTTGGGTGCTCCCCTCCCCCAAACCTGCTCCTCTCTCTCTGACTCCCAGGAAAGGAAGCATCTGAGGTGTACCTGTGAGACGAACAGCCATGGACACAGGCCAGCACTCACCAGTTAAATGCCAGTTCATAGCTGAATCAGGGTCAGCTACTGAGCAGGAGATGCTGACCTCTGCTTAGCTCCACCCCACCCTGTCAGTGCACAGATGACCGACGGGCAAGCAAGGTAGTGGGGGCTGACCAAGTCCATAAGGATCAAGAAATGGCATCTGCCCAGTGATATACATAGACTCTCTTCCTGACCTGAGAACCTGATTGTGTATTGGCAAAATATCTGCAAAAAAAAATTGTAAATTAGGTCGAAACAGAGAGTTGGAGGGAAATAATTTTTTAAAGTTCCGATTTGTTTGTCCCTGGTGTGAATTTCAATATTAGGTCAGGCTTTTAATGCTAAGCATTTGTGTGTACTCTGTGACGTAATATTTATTGCTATTTCTAGTTACAACTTATATGTTGAGAGATGGAGAGGGGTCTCTTCATAATACACTTTCTAAGCATTGAACTTAAAATTTTTGAACCAGTGGTTGATATTTTCTAATTATTTTTAATTTGATATATGCAGAATAGCCCTTAAAAGAATAAAGGTCAGTGAGCTGGCCTGGTGGTATAAGCCTGTCATCTTAGCTACCCAGGAGGCTGAGGCAGGAGAATCAAAACTTTCAAGCCCACTCAGGCTACAGACTCAGCTCAAGACCACCTGGGCAACCTGGTGAAACCCTGTCTCAAAATAAAAAGTAAAGTGAAGGCTTGGGATTAGTTTAGTGGTAAAGTCTTGCCTGGCATGCAGGAGGCTCTGGCTTTGATCCGATCCCAAGTAGGACAAAAAGGTTGAATATTCATAAATTCCAGTCATTTTTTTCTTTTTTCATTAATTTATTCATTTTACATCCCAATTGCAACCCCCTTCCCTCCTCTTCTCCCAGTCCCACCCACTTCCCCCATCCTTTCCCACTGGGTACCAACCCACTCTGGCACATCAAATCGCGCAGGACTAAGTGTGTCCTCTTCCACTGAGGCAAGACAAGGGAGCTCTGCAAGGGAAACGAGATCCAGAGGGAGGCAACAGAGTCCAAATCAGACACAGCCCCCACTCCAATTGTTAGGAGATTCTCTTGAGGACCAAGCAGCCCATTAGCTTCATATGTGTAGGGAGCCTAGGACCAGGCCATGCCTGCTCTTTGATTGGTGGTTCAGTCTCTATGAACCCTCAGTCATTTATTCTTAAAATAAAGTTCATTCCATGAGTAGGGATATTGCTCCACTGTTAATTGCTCTCTTTCCCATGGCTAGTACATACTGAGAACTCAGACGAATTTGTAGAAAAAATAATATTTTTTAGTATCATTTAATGTAACATTCTTTATCTCTGTCACCCCTTCCCCCCCAGCTGAAAGCAAAAATGTTTCCCCTAAATGTTATATCCTTGTTTGAAAATAGAAAAACTAATTCTTTGGTTGTGAAGATTGGAAATAAAAAGCTTTTCCCAGTAGCACACATAATGTTCCTTAAGCACTTGTTGCTTATGCATACTTCCTGGGTGCCTGGCACAGTGCTCTCCATAATGGACCAGTGCTGGAGACAGCACGCTGAAGTTCAAGTCAAGTTTAACATTACATAGTTCCGATTTCATTCTTTCCCCTCTCGTGGTTCTTTGTGCATAACAAAAATCACATACAGCCCAAATAAACCACCAGCTATGTAACTGCTGTCCAAGGAAGAGGGCATTTTGTTGGCAGGTTGAATCCTCTGTGGGCAAATGAAAACCAGGACTGATATGGACTTGCCTAGTCTCACCAAGACTACAGCCTCACGTGGGCCTTTTTCCTGTTCAGATTATTTTCGTCTCTCTAGACTCACACTTTTTTCCTTCCAGTTCTATTCTTATAACCATCATTTTTCCTCCATTCTGTACTCAACTCCAACCCATAGAAATGCAGCCAAGAACTCTTTCACAAAAGTAATCATTTTGTTTTACCCAATCACCCAATGTGGAGGATTTTCTCTAGAGGGTAGGAACACAGCAGTACTGGGAATTTTTTAGGGAGCCTCTACAACTTTAGGTGGATCAGTATTATAATTTGTGTTTGGGAAATAGAACAGTAAGAATTCCTTACCCAGTACTTTAGAACACCAAGGGAATAAGTATTCCCCATGCTGGTCCAGTTGACTGCCCATCCCCTAATAGAACTTGGTCTTTATGTGATCACATTCCCAGAGAGGAAAGGGCCAGGAATGGCCAGAATCCTTGTCCAGGTTGTTGTCAAGATAAGATGAACAATGTGCTATGTTTCAGAATGTCAGTAATGATGACATGAAGGCTGCTTTACTTCTATGAGCTTTGATAACAGACCTGCCTTTTTGATTGTTCACAACTATAAACATTAAAATCACTATTCTCGAGTATTTAATATTTGGAAACTTGTGCTCTGTTCTGATGTAGGTGCAACCTCTGGAAGTCACCTTTTTCTTTTCTTATTCTCACTCTCCTCCCTGTCTGCCACTCCCACCTCACGTGTGTGTGTGTGTGTGTGTGTGTGTGTGTGTGTGTGTGTGTGTGTGTAGGGTGTCATCCTCAGGAACACCATCCACCTCCTTTGAGGCAGGGTCTTTCAGTGGCCTAGAGCTCACTAATTAGGCTCGACTGGCTGGCTAGCAAGCCCCAGATACCCTCTTGCCCCCACCTCCTAAGTACTAGTATTACTAGTGTGTGCATGCAGCCATCCCCATGTGTTTTTATGTTTATTTGTATTTTTAAATGGATTCTGGCGGTTAAATTTAGGTCCTCACACTTGTAAGGCAAATGTTTTATTGACTGAACCATCCCCACATCCCCACATCCCCACATCCCCATATCCCCATATCCCCACCTTACCTTTTCAAGATCATCCTCAGTTCCATAGTAACTTTGAGACCAGCTTGGGATGCACAAAACTGTGTCACAATTCTCCTCTTCCACATTTAATAAATAACATTTAATATTAATATAAAATTTAATGGCACTTGGATATATTTACCATTTATTATATCATTTACATATTACAATTTTTCTTTATGACTTACTCTTTTACTCTGAATGTGCAGAGAGAGAGAAGTCAGGGAAAAGGATTTTGAACCAAGAGACATGGTAGACAGAAGGAAGTCCATGAGTCTCATAAATGAAAGCAGGAACAGTCCAGAATACTCCAGAGAGAAGGTCCCAGATCTTGGAGCACAGAGACTTATGGGGAAGTGGTGACAGAAAGCGGGGGGTGGGGGGGATTGTTGACAAGGGTCCCATTCCTAGGTCAATTGCACAGATTGGGTCAAAAGGCCTGGGGTTAGCATGGTAGAGAGGCTGAGAAGTAGTAGGGAGCAGCAGTCATGATACTGACTCCTTCAACATGAGGGTTGAAGGAGTGCAGAAAGAGTCTCGGGTTTCTGGCATGACCAGGGGGCAGGACAAGAGCTTCTAGAAGCTGAGGTGTGTCTGAGATATTGCTGCGCGGTGACATCTAGGTCTGGGAGGCTGGGCCAGGTGACCAGATCTAGAATTGCATCAGTTAAAATGGCCATTGAAGCCATTTGCAAAGATTGTTTTGCTTACTAAGAAATGATAGAGGGAGAAAAGACAGCCAGGAGCAACTGGATGCTCTGGAGACTGGGCAGGAGGAGGGAGGGATAGCTGTGTGTTTGGCTGAAACGGACCTATAACAAGGCAGTTTCAGTAGCAAAGCAAGTGGCCCATTTTGCTAAGTGCAGTGAGAGTTCTAGGAAGAAGAGGCATAAGGTGCATCTTTTGCATTCTCTTAGGAGGCCTAAAGTCAGTCATCTTGGTAAGGCAGTTTTGAGGAGTGATATGTGTATTGAAACAGGGGTTGCTGCAGGAGGAGCCTTAGTGTGGTCCAGAGAGGTGAAGGAATATGGGAAGGCTTGTACCTTTGAGAACAGGGACCAACAAACATATAATCTGAATGAGAAATCAGGGGTCAAGACACAGCAGGATTTTGAGGATAGGTAGATTGCCTTATTAACTTATTAATGTACTTTTCAGAAGTTACAGGCAAAACCCATTAGCCCAGGCTAGACCACTGCAGCTTCTCCACTAGGTCAGAGGGGACCCTGGCAAGCAGGTTTTGTGTTCTAGAGGTAGGTGGAGAAGGTGGGGGTGGGGGGCAGAGTTCTGTCAATAAATAATACTGGTTCCCTATTTGCTAAAGAAAGTTCCCAATCAACTTGAGTTCAAACTGGAATTTGAAATCAGCTAGAGTCAAAGCTGAGGACCCAGATCTCCACTGAAACCAAAACTCACTGAAATACGAACAATGAAGTTGGGCCTGCTGGTTCATGCCTGCTATCCTAGAAGCTGAGACAGGAAGACAACTGAGAGTTCAAAGCTAGCCTGGGCTACCCAATGAGACTGTTTCTGACCACAAATCTATAAAGAAACACTTAAGTACATACATAAATTGTTGGAAAATGTTGTTGAAATAGAGAGACCCATAGCTGCATTCTGTGTAGCACACTGAGCCTGGGGTTTCTTGGAACTAAATTGGCTTTTGGTCACTTTTCTAATTGATTTTAAGGAAGATGCCTGTGTGCGAAAAGAGTCACTGTCTAGGTTCAGGCTGAGCTCGGCATGCGCAAACTTGACATAAAGAGGGAAAAAGACAAACTTCTAGTCCCACCCTCCACCCCATCCCCACCCCCACCCCGCCCTACACACATTTTTTTTTCTGAAAAAAAGGTTACTGTGATTTGTAACAGCTGTAGTTTTTAATTTGTTTGTTTCTATTTATTTATATTTGTTTGCTTTTGGCTTTTCAAGACAGGGTTTCTCTGTGTAGCCCTGGAACTCGCCCTGCAAACCAGGCTGGCCTCGAACTCTGAGATCCACCTGCCTCTGCCTCCTGAGTGCTGGGATTAATGGCTTGTACCACCACCTCTACCTGGCTAATTTATTTTCTTAATAAACTGTTCTTAAGATCAGCTTTGGGTTCACAGAAAACTGAATAGACTATTATTAGAACTTCCATGGATTGCGTGTCTCTATATAAGAAGGACCCTCCAAGCTGGGTTTGGGGGCCCAGGTCACAATACTTAAGAAGCAGAAGCATGAGGCTTGAGGATTCAAGGCTAGCTTGGGCTACACACAGAGTTTCCAGGCTAGCCTGAGCTACCTAGAGGCATCCTGTCTCCAAAAATGAGATAAAAAAGAAAAGAGAGGAAGAAACAGCAAGAAGAAAACCTACCAACAGCCATTCCTTGAGCTGCACATTGGTTTCAGCTGAACACACAGCTATCCCAGCATCCACTGCTTCCATGAGGGCTCACCCTTGTGCATTCTATGTTTGGATAAATGTGTCCACTAGTAGAGTGTCACATTAATAGAGTGTCACATTGGGTAGTGGCACTGTTTTGAAAGCCCTCTAGGTCGCCCCCGCCCCCCCCCCCATACAGCCCTCCCCTTCCCACTCATGAATTCATTCATCATTTGCCCTAGTCCTCTTCCACGTAAACATTGCAGTTTGTTTTCCCATCTCACCGTTCCGGAAGATCCTGTGGTGCCACCTTATTAATAGGTTTGTTTTGGTTTGAGTACACAAAAGAAAAATTTAGTCACTGACCTGGAATTAATGACTTTAAAGCAGCAAGTCCCTTAATTTGTGTAATTGTCCTTATCTAATGGCAGCTTTGTTCTCCTCTCTGTCATTATTCCCACTCCCTTTTTAAAGCTCTCTGTAGTTAACATTGCAGCAGAAAAGTCTTTCTCCTTATTTGGCCATTGAAATCTTCCCTTGGCCTGCCCCTCCCTAGTGACTGTAAGCTGGGCAATGCTCCCCCACCCCCCATTTCCCCTTCTAGGAAGAGACCTTGGGCTAGCAACATTAAAGGATTAGCAGAAAGGCTGCATGGGGCTTAAGGAGTTAAAGCACCAGTGTTCCCGATTCAGTTCCTTACCTGCTCCTGCTTTGTGCTCTCTCTCTCTCTCTCTCTCTCTCTCTCTCTCTCTCTCTCTCTCTTTCTCTCTCTCTCTCTCTCTCTGCTTTAAAGCCCAGGGAAAACAGGGAAAAATGGTCATTGTGTAATTGTGTGGTTGGGAAGTTCTTAGGGAGGAAACTCAAAATATGCAAGAATTGGACTAAGATAGCAGTTGGTTGGTCAGGAAAAGGCTCATTCTGTTAAGCTGCTTTATCCATGAAGCTAGGAGATGGAGCCTCTCCGAGGTTCCCAGTGACCTTCCAGTGGAGGAGAGAGAGGGCAGCGGATTCTGGGACTCTGGGTGCCTCCAGCCTGGCTTTTGGGCCTTCTCATTTTACCACTTAACTTTTAGGGTCTCTCTTTCCTGGTAAACAACATCACTGGTTTGCTATGATATTTAGATTTTCTAATACCCATGAATCAACAGGACAGCTGTCCACACTCCTCCTCCCTGCAGCTCAGCTGGGGTGTGAGTCCTACCTGGGACCACCCATCTACATCACAGTATAAGAGGTGGAAATGACAGAAGATTTAATTTTATGAATTTGTTGGGAGCCCAGGAAGTTCCTTGTGTGGGGTGATGTGGTCTCCTCCTCATGTTGCTGCAGGGTTCCCAGTAATGAATAATTATAGCACATGTGTCAACAAAGGCTGATTTCATGCTAGTCCCTTTTTTCCATGTAAATGTCATGATTTCATGCATCCCTAGATTTTCTTTTCTGTCTGTGTGAGGAGTGTGATTGATACCTGGCATGCAGCCTCAGCCACGTAGGGTCTGTATTCCAGTCCAGAAGAGAGCCCAGGGCTGTGGTGACTCAGATCAATAATTGGCACCTTGCTCTCTGCTCCTTTGTGAACACTCACTTTGGGGGATGGAATGATGATAGCTGGCTTCCAGTGTGACAAGGTCCCTGTCCTCTTGGAGCTTACACTCCAAAGAATTAGATGGAAACAGGGGAGAACTAGGTAACAACTAGGAAATATTACAAGGCAGTTAGGGCTCTACAGAAAACAAAGAGAAGGGGACATGGCAGGCGGTCAGCCGAAGAGTGCAGCTGCTTAGAGTGAGGAGTCCCAGAATGGTGTAGTGACTCGAAGATGGTCCAGCCAGACAGAGGAAGAGCTGGTGGAGGCCAGCCTGAGCCTGCCTTCCCAAAGGCTAGGGAGGGTGGGAAAAAGAAAGCTGTACGTGAAGAGATGTTTCCAAAGCTGTGTTTCCAAATTTTGATATTTGTGGAGGCCCTCTGTGAGTGCAGCTCGCCTGGTCAGGAGATAGATATAAGGAGAACAAGGTGAGGGATTTTTGTTTTTGTTTTCAGAAGAAAAATGAACTTTGCAGCTCTTAACAACATAAGTGGATTGTACCTTGAATCTTAAGTTTAACACATGTACATGTTAAAATGTCAAAATGTACCATGGCTAATGAGCCCGCCTCTGGGTTCTGACTACCAGTCCCTGCTTTCTTCCTTAGAGACAAGCACTGTTAGTTTCTTGTGGGTTTTTCACAGGTCATTCCCATCATACATGGTTTCTCAAAGGTAGGATTTTATCAGATGCTTGGGTGTGAGATCCCTGATTACAGGTTCTGGCCAAATAGAACTGGTTAGAGAGATGATAGGATGGTGTCTAGGGTGAGTGTGGAAGTTCATGTAAACCAAAGTCACAAACAAAGCATGTCGTAGAATAAAATGGAACTAAGTGTGCTGTGAAATTAAGCTAATTCTGCCTGCAGAGACAGAATGCTTGCAAGTAAAAAAAGCCTTGAATTTTCTTATCTTATATGCACGAGAGGAACCTTTTGGAGACCTTTTCTCCTTTTCATGCAAACTGGAAAGTGAGGAGAGCCTGCACACACTGCCCTGTGGGGCCCTTTCACCCAAGCATGTACACACCTGGCAGAGAAATAAAAGCCCAGGCACGAGCTGTTCCCAATTCCAGAAAGGAAGGCCAGAGCTTTGTCATGGGTTAAATCCTAATCTAGTTGTTAATGGCGGACATTTCAGAGATGCTCCAGGGTATACTGCCTCAACCCAAGGGGATCCCTTCCTAGTGGGTGGTTGGAGGATATATGCAATAAAAGTCACCAAGTAACAGTCAAAAAATGTCCCCCTTCCTGCTCTGTTTTCTCCAGACCACTGCTGTAGCTTCCCAAGTTCTGGTCAGGTGGAAGAGTTCCACAGGACTGTAGGTTCTACTCTGTTAAAGCTTCATTGGCCATAGTGAGCATGCCCAGAGCCCAGGCATCCTTTGTCATAGTACCCACAGGACTGTGATGCCTTACGCCTTAATGGTGTCCCACAAACTGTGCAACCCTGCTGGCAGGTTTTCTTACTTTACAGGAGAAGAAACCGGGATAGGTTATAGAAGGCTACCCACAAAATAGATTTTTTTTTTTCCTCACAGGACCACACACAGCTTTCCTTAAGTACAATTCTTTACACATATCTAATCCTGGGAGATTGTTGGCAGGGGCAGGGATCACTACTATTTTCATTATATTGATGCAAAAAATTGAGACTCAAAATAGTCGGGTCCCATGACAGTTTCAAACATACAGTAAGTCTTTGTGATATTTCACCCTGAATTAGAGGAGACACTAGCTCTACTAGATGTAGAAATTAGTTAATTAATGAAGTTAAATAGGATTTCAAGGTCAGGTAAGTTTAGGGAATGGTTCTGTCCTCTTGGATACTCAATATCCATTTGAGCCACATGTCATCTTGCTCACTTGTTACTTCAGTGCTTCTTAGGGAGAGGTAAGATGACCACGAGTTTGAGATCAGCCTCAGTTACATGAGTTCAAGGTTAGCCTGGACTATATGAGACCCTGTCTGGGAGTAAACAAACAAAACAACCAAAAAATACAGTCAACAAAAAAGAGACATATTTGACTTGTTTGTATGGGTGCAGTCAGGAGGCAGTGTGTGTTCAGCACACACAAGGCTCTGGGTCAGTCCCTGGCAGCAAGCAAGAAAGAAGCATATTTAACTCAGTGTTTTTCAGATTTATCTGATTTTTAACACTCCCTCACCCCCACTTGGAAATTCATAGTATCATAACTTCTCCTAACACTGGGAGAAGCACATCACCATGGAGAAAATGTAACTTTTCAACAACTTTCAAAAAGTTCTTATAAGTTTGTACTGTTTAAAATAATTATAGTAATTATATAGAAATTCCAAAAGTTCATAAAGCCACTTATGAGTCTTTGATGTGGCTATGTTACTTAGTCTATATAAACTTCTTTAACTCATGATATAAGAGAAACAGTCATTGGTTAAGAGGACTGGCTGTTCTTCCAGAGGACCCAAGTTCAATTCCCAGTAAGGAATTGTGTCAATTCCACAAGGACTCAAACACTGTAACCCCAGATCCAGGGGATCTGACACCCTGTCTGGCCTCCATTGACACTGCGTGCACATGGTGCATTGTAAAAAAAAAAAATATGGCTAATTAAGGTATTTAACCAGTATTTAGATTATATTTAATTAGTTTGGCGGCTAATCCTTAACCCGACTTTTTAAATGAATACACAGAGACCGCATGGATTTTCACAAGCCTTGGCCTGAGTTGTGCAATCTTAGCCCATCTAAGCTAGCTCATAATTCTGTTAACCAAGTATGATTCCATATATACATACGTCCCCTTGGACTGCCATTTTCCATGATATGCCGATGTTCCTGGCCATGCGGAATGAGGTTCTTTATCCTAACCCATGGCGTGTGTCTTCCTTCCTGCTGCTCGTGGCTGGAATGAATTAATCCTTTGTCTAAAGCGCAGGCTTCCTGCTCTAATCCCAGGAAGTCCCACCTTTCTCTGTCTTTGCCCAATCTCAGGCCTCGGCATTTTATTTAACCAATCAGAGTCAATGTAAGTAACAGACAGCAAACAGGACCAATTAACATTTAGAATGCCTAACACTACCCCAACAGTGCATGGGCATCCATGGAGGCAAAAACAAACAAACAAACAAAAAACATAAAAATAAATTATTTTTTAAATTTAGAAAATGATATAATGTTTATTTGTACATCATGGTCATTGACTAGGTTAGATGGGCACACAGCCCTTGACTGCATGTCTAATACACAGAAAGTGCTCAGAAAATGCCAACGTAGATGATGCAATTCTTGAACTCTGAGCAGATTTGCTCTTAAGATGACTCCGGACTTAAGATGACCCTGTCTTCAAAAGAGCAATGGAAAAGTCTGGAAAGAGATCCAAGAAGCTCTGGTTAGACTCTAGAAAGTGTGCAAAAGTCTTTCATTCTTTGTAGCTGGTGAAAAATAAAAATCTACCTGATATATTAGTTTTCCTGAGCTTCTATATAAAGTGCCACACAAGGTGGCTTCTATAACCAGAATTTCTTGTCTCACAGGTCTGGAGGCTGGAAGCTGGAGACTGAGATGTTGGTAGGGCGGTTCTTTCTGAGGGTAGTGAGGATGAATGCTCTCTCCTTTCTTTTCGTTCATTTTTTTTTTTTTTAAAGAGATGTAGTCTTACATCGGGTTGTCCAGACTGGCCCCAAGATGGCAATTTCTCTGTCTCAGCCTCCCAAATAGCGTGCATCCCAGCACGCTGGTTACACTGGTTACACTGGTGGTCCTCATGGGTGCACCCTTCTGGTCTGTGCCTTAATTGTATGCATTCTTTGCACTGTCTATATCCAAATCTTCATCTTTGATAAGCATTATTAGTTATCTTTCTCAACTCTGTGAGCAAAGACCTGACAAGAATCAACTTGAAAGAGAAAGGATTTATTTCAGCTCACAGTTTGAGGAGGCACAGTCATGGCAGAGAGTTATGTGGTGGTAGACCGCTCTGTATTAGCACCCGTAACCCAGGTCGACCTGTGGAGAGTGTTCCATCCTTACCCTGTCATGAAAGGAAGCTTTAGTTTGCTTGCTTTTTTGTTTTTGAAACTGAGTCTGAATCCCAGATTTAGCCTTGAGTTTGTGATCCTCCTGCCTCAGCTCCCATGTGGGGGGATTATAGACCTGTACCTTACAGTTGACAGCAATTCAAACATTTAAGACATTTAACAGTAAAAACTTTGATCAGTTCTACCTGGAAAATTAGTTTGAGGGGAATTCAGCTCTTTGCCAACATTAGCCTCTTGAGATATTTGAGTTGTACGCCTGTGGTAGCGTGGTGTCACATGGTCATTGTACGCCTGTGGTAGTGTGGTGTCACATGGTCATTATGGTGGTGATTAAATAATCACATGGGCCGGGCGGTGGTGGCGCACGCCTTTAATCCCAGCACTTGGGAGGCAGAGGCAGGCGGATCTTTGTGAGTTCGAGGCCAGCCTGGTCTACAAAGTGAGTCCAGGACAGCCAAGGATACACAGAGAAACCCTGTCTCGAAAAAACCAAAAAAAAAAAAAAATCACATGGTAAGGGTTGAACATGGCTCTTAGTACCTCCAAAACACTACCTATCAAAACTGTCACCGGTGGACTCACAGGATATCCCTGTGTAAGCCCCTGGTGATGCTCTTTGCCAGAGCATTTTAGAATTAGAATTCATTCTGTCTAGCTCCAGGTACTGTCCTAACTTTAGAGGTGGTACTGTCATAACTTTATTCCTCACTAGCTATTAAAATAGCACTTTTCCCTTAAAAAGAAGGTTCTAGAAGTTGGGTACATGAAGCCTGAGTTTGACTCCCAGAACCACATAAGTTGGTATGATGGCACATGCCTACAATCCCAGATCTTAAGAAGTGGAGAGAAGGAGGTCTGAGAGTTCAAGACTTGGTTATAATTAAGTTTGAGGCCAATTTAGGATATAAGAACCACTGTGTCAGAGAACAAACAAACAAACAAGCAAAAACCAAGAAGGTTTTACAGTGAGCCCATGTGGCCAGGGTACTGCCAAGCTTCCTTGTTCTAACGGGAAGACCAGTGAGCTGGGCAGCAGCTCTCTGCAGGAGCCCTTTAAATCTGGCTCCCAGACTTCCAGTCTTTGGAAGTTAAGATAGAAGCTGCCAGCCCAGCACTGAGCTGGTCTATGCCATGCCAATGAAAACAGGACTGCTCCTGCCAGCTCAGGGTCTCCAGGACATGCCAAACTCAAGTAAACTTTCTACAGAGCACAAACTAAGTGGTGGGTATTTCAGTTGGATGTTTGGGACATATTAAACAATTTAGAACAAATGTGTGAAATAAATTGTCTGGCACTGTCCTTTTAGCTATTTTTAGAGTAATTTTTTAAAATTCTCATTTGTTATAGTTTTCCCATCCTTTCTCCTTCATATCTCAGTTTACAAATACATGAGAATTAAGGTCAATTAACTTGTGTGTCGACATCCACCTCAAACTAAATCTCTAAATTATCTTTGTATCACTCCTGAAGAGGTAGTAATTTCAGCTTAAGTGGCAATTAAAAAGTCAGAATTAAATTTAATAACCTCCATGGGGGTATCTGAGGTCTTCTGCTATAGAGAAAATCCTCTCAGTCATCGATAATGTGGGTGGGTATCATCTCCCTCCCATGCAGGTTCATAAGGTTACGTGGCTCTTCTGCACTGTGGAGCAATGGCAAAAATGAAACATTGGGCATACAATACACTGGAACCCAGCACCCTGCTTGCCAGGCAGTTCTCAACTGAACCTCCATTTCCCATTAATTTATTAATTAATTAATTAATTAATTAATTTATTTATTTATAGATCTCAAACATCTCTTTTCTGGCCTCACCCTCAATAACTATTCTTTATCAAAATGTTAATATGCAAATTCTGTGTCAGAGCTACTAACTCAAATATGGTTCTGTGTTAGGAGCTGAACATTAATTTAGTGAAGTGTATTGTCAGATTTCACATAGAGGATATACTCATGCTAACTAGAACAGGTAAAGTGAATAGACTCCTGCTGGAGCTGCCTCATTAAAACTGAGTAGAGTTGATTTTGATGCTTTCTTACAGATTTTTAAATCAGGAGCAAATGGCAGCAATTGCCTCTGAATATATAGGCTTTTACCGAGGGCAGTCACAATCCCTGTCCACAATCCCTTTTTACAGTTTGAGTATGCTAATGTCTTAACTCCTCCAATCTCTCTCTCTATTATCATCCAACCAAATTATATTAGAGCAACTGAATATAGCCTAACAAAGAGATACAGCCATCACTGTTTAATTTATTTAACATTTTAATAACCATCATGTACACGGAACAGGATAGCAAGTCTATTATTAAAATCATAAAATCATTCCAGTGATGGAATTTGAGCCTTAGTTTATATAACTTGTTGAGTGACTATTAAATTTTGAGCCATCATCTCCAAATGGTAAAGAGCAAACCAGAAAGTTACAGCTATTATCATGTACTTGATTAGATTACCTTTTAGCCTAAGACAATTAGAAGGCCATTGCACTTTCAAATATAAAGACTGAGAATATTTTAAAAATTGGACTCAATAAAACCCTCTTCCATAAAAGTGACTGTGTGGTATGTAAGCAAGCATGTTATACTGGCACCTCAGCTTCGCACACTTCTGTATTTAATGCACAGTAAGGAGGCAGATGTGCTTCATGCCAATAATCCCAACTGGTGGGAGCTGGAGCCTGGAGGATCGCAAGTTTGAGGCTAGCCTGGGCTACATAGCAAGTGTCCAATTTCAAGAAGAGAAGTATACCAAGGAAAGATGTTCTGTGTTTCCAAGATCATTTATATTCAAGTGAAAATTCTTTACACAGTGAGTAGTTGAGGCCAGCATTGTTAAGAATTTTCTGAATATAGCCTAAAAACAATACTTAACAGATGTAGGCATAATTCTGGTTTTTAAAGAAAGAGAGGGAGAGAGACAGAGAAAAAGTATGAATGTGCACACATGAGCCTCCAGTGCCGTGAGGCCAACAGAAGGCATCAGATTCCCCTGGAGCTGGAGATGCAGGTGGTTGTGAACTTGGGTCCATCTTAGACCAGCGTGTGACTTAAATGCCAAGCCACCTGCTGGTTACTTTTATGTTAACTTGACAGGAGCTATAGTTATCCAAGGGGAGGGAACCTCAGCTGAGAAAATGACCCCCAAAATTTGGCTGTAGGTTGGCCTGTAGGGCGTTTTCTTGATAATACAGGAGGGCTCAACCCATTGTGGGTGATGCCATTCCAGGGCTGGTAGTCTTGGGCTCTATAAGAAGGCAGGCTGAGCACGCCATGAGGAGCAAGCCCGTGAGCAGCAGCCCCCATGGCCTCTGCATTAGCTCCTGCCTCCAGGGTCCTGCCTGGTTTGAGTTCCTGCCTTGGTTTCCCTCAGTGGAACATGATTCTGGATATGTAAGCTGAATAAATCCTTCCCTGCCTAAACTGTTTTGAATCACAGTGCTTCACATAACAATAGTGATCCTAAGACGCCATCCCTCCTGCCCTAGCTGTTAATTGATGTACAAGTTGTATTTAAACAGATTTAACAATGGAGTAAAAGCCGGAAGAAGAGTTACTTCACTACATATATATTTATTTAGGTTTTTGAGACATGGTTTTACTGTGTCCTGCTGGATGACCCTGAAACTTGCCCTGTAATTCAGAATGGCCTGGAACTTTCACTCCTGCCTCTGCTTCCCAAGGTCTGGGGTAATGGGCGTGTTCCCCCACATCTGGCTCTGCTTCCCAAGGTCTGGGGTAATGGGCGTGTTCCCTCACATCTGGCTCTGCTTCCCAAAGTCTGGGGTAATGGGCATGTCCCCTATATCTGGTTCTCCTTGTTATTCTTGTTGATTAATGTCAGAAGCTCAGTAGTACACACTCCACATGAGCTACCAATGGATCACCTTCCTAGGTTTTTAGGTCGCAGTTGCATTGTATGAAGAACAGAAGATGCTGGGATTGCACACCTTAGCAAGCACCCAGGAAAACAGAAAGAATAAGGAAATAGGGATATAGCAGAAAGAATAAGAAAATAAGTAATATATGTGAGATTGAAATTTTTTACTCCTCAAAGTTGTCATTAATTAAAAAATTTAATGATTATTTGCAAAATTTTGATAAGCAGTATTAAAAGTGACAAATTTTGTTTTGGGTTTTGAGTTTGTATGTTTTGAGTTATGTTCTAGGCATTAAACAAATATTTTTTCATGACTTGTTACTTTTGTTTATGGGATTAAAAAAAATAACCATCATAAAAGACAGGATGGTTACTGTTGCCAAGATGGGGAAACTGAGGTAAAAAGCATGAGCCTGCCTCTGTCTCCAGAGTGCTGGTATTAAAGGCATGTGCCACCATGCACTGTTTGTGTGAATATTCTTTTTTATTTTTTTGAGATTTATTTATTCATTTTACATATATGAGAGCTCTGTCTGCATGTCCCCCTGCATGCCAAAAGAAAGAATCAGATTCCAGTATAGATGATTGTGAGCCTCCTTGAGGTTGCTGGAAATTGAACTCCGGACCTCTGGAAGAGGAAACAGTGCTCTCAACCTCTGAGCCATCACTCCAGCCCCGTGTGGGTATTCCTGAAATATAACAAACCACAACAAACAAACAGCAACAACAAAACCGAAGAAACCTGAGTGACGACCCATTCCACTCTGGGCAGAAGAGCAACAGTGTGGTCCGGGTGCTAGCACTGTTCAGCCCTGCCTCCGCCCCATGCTTCCCAAGTGTTGGCAGCATTTCTCCAAATAGAACATTTTGAAGCATGGCTGTCAGTTCGCAGTACTATAGCTTTAAATAGTTTATATCATCTTGAGATGTTACTACTTTTATCACAGAGTAAATGTCCACCTCAGTCTGGGCACTTAAGTAGCAGGCGCCTACATTGCTACATTCTGTTTCTTGAAAAGTTGTGTCTCTTCCATCCCAGGCTTAACCTTGTAGTTTCCCTCTCTGCCTCTGTTCTCTATATTGAAGTGGCTCTGGCTCTGTGTGGTTACTGAAGAGAGGAAACTCTCTGTGAAGGTGGTGAATGATAGGGTACCATGATGCAGCATCTTTTAAATTCCATTCTGGAACTCCATCAGAGTTTGTTTTCCCGAGAATGCTTATTTTGTGCCTACTAAACCCTGTTTTGTGGTAAAGAGGATCCAGCAAGTAAAACCCATGGCTTCCCTCCTTGCATGAGCCTCCAGCCTGGTTGATTCCAAGCATGATTTTGAATAGTACATTCACTGGTGAAGACACCTGGGTGAGAAACTAGGGTGAAGTTTGGCTGTCTTGTTCTGTCTGTCTGTCTCTCTTTGCTACAGGGGTACAGGGTCATCCCCATGGTGTGGTTTGGCAACCTCCTTGTCATTTTCTAAACCAGCACAATACATGATTTCCTAATATTCTGTTCTGTCACCAAATCTGGGTAATTCCTGGGTTAGGGCAGGCTGCCCAGTCCTTGTGACACCATTGTTTTTGTCCTGGGTGGTGTTAATATCCTACTTCATTTCCACAGAACCCTAACTCTCATTATTGTTGACATTTTCACATATTGACCTGTACAGTGTGTGACAGGGGAACACCATGGCGCTGTGTTCATCTTTTTCTTTTCTTTTCTTTTTGTGATGGATTGGGTGGGAGTGGAGCAAACAGAAGGCATTTGAGGGCCACTACCCTAAAGGACAAAACATTGTAGTCATTTATTGGAAAAATACCAGAACACTCAATTTACAGGGACTCTGGACTGGCTCCATCTTTGTCAGTTTGTTCATTTTCTACTGCACATAAAAAAGAAACAAGCATTTCATGAAGTTCTATGCAGAGCTGGCAGGAAATGAGGGGTACTCACCCATAGTTTCACCACAATTGTACCTGTCGCTTCTAACTGGGGTTTGTTGTTGTTTGTTTGTTTGTTTGTTTTTGTTTTGGGGGGTTGGTTTTTCGAGACAGGGTTTCTCTGTATAACAGCCCTGGCTATCCTGAACTCACTTTGTAGACCAGGCTGGCCTCAAACTCACAGATATACGCCTGCCTCTGCCTCCTGAGTGCTGGGATTAAAGAACTGATTCTTACTTCTATTCTGTTTGTAAACATTTGTCTGTGAGACTCTGCACCGACAAACTTGCCACTGGGGCTAAAAATGTGTCTGCTTGATTTTCTGAAAATTAGGCTTATACAGACTTGCTTGCAGATGACAGGAGCAATTTGTAAGACCTGGAGGACTCAAACCTCTGTAGACTGCTCATCACAAAGGCCCATGAACAGTGGGACAAAGAGGTCAGGGATGCATCTTAGCTGCTGGTGCACCTGCCTAGCAGGAAGCTCTGAATTTGATCCCATCCCACATAAATTGGGCATAGTGATGCACACCTGTCATCCCGTTTTGGAGGTGGAGACAAGAGAGTCAGAAGGTCACGGTGCTAAGGAAGTGTCTCAGTCAGTGACATGTTTACTAGCATGAGGATCTGGGTTCAGAGCCTATCACCTACATACAAGCAGCCCCAGGGCAGGAGGGCAGGGACAGGAGGAGCCTGGGGCTTGCTGGGCAGCTGGTCCAGACAGGTTCACTGAGGCATAAAAAGGTGAAGAAAAATAGCCAGGCATAGTGGTGATGCCTTTAATCCCAGCACTTGGGAGGCAGAGGCAGGCGGATCACTGTGAGTTCAAGGCCAGCCTGGTCTACAGAGTGAGTCCTGGACAGTCATGGATACACAGAGAAACCCTGTCTGGGATGGGGAGGGGGGGGCGGGGAGTGAAGAACGATAGAAGAAGACAGCTACCTGATAGTGGCCTCTAGCCTCTGTATGTGCATGCTCGGGTGCATTCACACACATATCCTATACACATGCACCAAGAAGGTCAAGTCATCCTTAGCTACATACCAAGTTCAAGGCCTGCCTAGGATATGTGAGACCCTGTCTCAAGAAAACACAAATGAACATAAAACTGGTCTAGCTTAACACACACTGTTCTTCCTGTATCTTCTTTTCCTTTTCCTCAGTTTCCCTACCCATCTTCCTCCCACTCTCAGTCCTTTCCTCACTTCCTGCCTCTCTTCCTTTGCTTCTCCTTTCTCCTTGCTCTCTCTTTTTTTTTGTTTTCAAATGTAACCTTTTATTTTATTTTTTTTATGTTTATTTATTGCTTTAGGTTATATCTCCATCTCAGTGTCCTCTTTCCACCCCTCCCAGTCCCGCCCTCCCACCCTCTACCCCCTATCCCTTCCATCCCACTCCTCTGGGGGTGGAGTGTCCCTATATATCAGTCCCCTGCCCCAATTCAGGAATCATATGAGGGCCAAGAGTCTCCTATACACTGGGGGCCTACAAGGCATCCTTGCTCTCTTTTCTTGGGCTGTTCTGGCTTTTCCCGTTTATCTAGCCATGGCTTTTTTTAGCCTCAAACAAATCACATTTAACCACCACACTGTCCCACCATCTTGACATTTTTTACTGGCTTGTGATTAAATAACCATGTCATAAAACATTTCTGGAGTTTTTACAAGTGACTCAGAGAGACTTCACATTCTGTTATCTTGAGTGTCAAGGCTCCCTAGTGTGTATAAAAGGAAGTACAGTCCAGGTCCTGGAGGGCCAGATACCACCACATCAACCCCGACAGAAACAGCATGTCTGAGGTGGGAGGATATGAGCTTCGATCCCAGAATCCTTGAGTTTCTGACTTTAAATCAGCGGGCCGCTGCTGTCCTCCAGCCCCCAATCTACAGATGGCTGCTTTGTTGTTCCTTTTCTGGAAAAGGCAATAACTAACCTTGTCTTTCCCTTCTCTACCCTCTAATGACATAAAGTCAAATGGCTCATAGTCTTTGGAATTCTTGCATCTCATGAAGAGCTACTCTGCTAAGTCAGCATCTAAATGGAAGGCATGGTATTTATTTTCATGGCAAATTTTTCTTCCCAATCAGGTTGATCTTTAAAAATATTTTTGCAGGGGTGGTGGCACATGCCTATAGTCCCAGTGCTTAGTAGGTAAGGACAAGGGGAGTCTAGAGTTTAAGTCATGATCAGAAACATAGTAAATGAGAGAGGGCAACCAGGGCTCCGTGAGACCCTGTCTCAAAAAAAAAAAAAAAGTTTCATTTTTTAATCCTTTTGGTGTTTATTTTAAGCAATGTCTCCTAGAACACAGATGTCTCCTGTTCAGTGTAAATCTTGTAAAGAATAGCTCATAAAGTGCTAAGGGCCAAGGATGACTTCACTGTGTCCCTTTTCCCAACCCCAACTTGGATTCAACACTGTCTCCTAAGCCAGAAGTGCCAGAGATGTCCAAATGATCCCTAGAATTGAGTCCCCTCTACTGACAGTAGGATCAGCAACTCTATTTGAGCACTGTTGGGCCTCGGCTGCTGGCAGAGGTGTTCTTGACACATCACTGATGGTAAGGAGAAGGAGCCCATCCCTTGCCTCCACCTTTATTTGCTCAGTGCAGGTCCCATTTGGGCATGAGCCATTAAGAATTAGGATGACCCAAGAAAGCCCAAGAAAATAAGCCTATGTATGTGTCCTGAGAGCAAGGATCCCAGGAAGCACCAGATGCCTCCTAAGAGAAGAATTTTCACAAAGCACAAGGATTTCAGGCATGCCCATGGCCCAATGGGTCTAGTGTGTAAACATTAGCACATCCCTCAAATGCCCATGTTCCCTGTTTTTATCACCTGTTAGATCGCTTGGAAAAGGAAACACTGACTCTGCTTACAAGGCATGCTTGCTTTATGTTATAAAATACACTCTGTACTACCAAAGCAGATTTTTTTTGTATTCTGTTGAAGAATTTCAGACAAGCTTCTTTAAGACCACCCTGGGGCTGGGGAGATGGCTCACTCAGTAAAGTCCTTGTCACATTCTTAGATAAGGCTCCATGTAAAAGCTGTGCACGGTGTCTGGTGTCTTGCATCTCTAACCTGAGCACTAGGTAGTTGCAGACAGGAGGATTCCTGGGACTCAGTGACCAGCCAGGGGAGCCAAAAGCTCAGTTGAGAGACCCTGCTCCAAATTGTAAGCTGGAGAAGTTTCAACACATGACCACACACAAAACACAGTTTGCTCTATCCAATCTATTACTTATTTGAGACATGTTTTTGCTATGTAGCCCAGCTTGGTCTCCCAACTCATAATCCTTCTGCCTCAGCTTCCCAAGTGCTGGGGTCTCACCTACACTCTGAGATTTTAGAGCAATATGTGATATAAACAAACAACACTCCAATTCAAAGCTACTCAGAAGACTTTCCAAGGTAGGCATTTTGCATATCAAGCACCAT
>CAJQZJ010033120.1:168339-188838 GCA_907164525.1 Lophiomys imhausi | reverse complement strand
AGGGGGATAGATATGGGCAGAGGGGGATAGATATGGGCAGAGGGGGAATAGGTATGGGCAGAGGGGGATTAAAGTCCCAGAGGGCTGCTTCATGCCAGAATATCTCAGTTAGATTTAGCAAATTCTGTGAAAGGAAATAATAGACATCTTTGAACTCCCTCCACCCCCCTTTGTTAGGAATGGACCCCAAGGCTCTCACTGGGCAGTGTAGTGCTCTGTCACTGAGGTACATCTCCAGCCTTTGTTAGTTGGTTTTCTGTTTGTTTGTTTGGTTGGTTGATTTGGTTTGGTTTTTAGGGAGCATTTCACTGAAATTTAAGTATTTGATCAAGAGAGTGTTTCGAGTAGAGGAAGTTTTTTTAAAGCTTATTTTTGGTTTAATTTGCTGCATTTAACTAGAGTTTAAAATGAAGAGCAGAGTATGCATATATCTTACATGTGCTTGTGCAACATCCGATTAACACAGAATTTTCTAGCTCCCTGAAGGCTCTCCCTTTCAGTTAGTTCCCAGTGAATGAATGGTCTCCAGAGATGCCAGCAGCCTGACCTCTGTCTTTACAGATGTGTCCCGCCTGTCTGCCGGTAGCTTCCCATGGACACACACACACACACAGCATGTGCTCTTGTGTATCTGATGACCATCTGTCCAATCCAGAAGGCCTCATTCTTTTGTCATTTTTCCTCATTATATGACTTTTTTTTTCTTTTTGCCATAATGCCAATAAAGAAGGCAGAAATGCTGCTGGAAAGAATGAAGAAAAAAATGTATGGTAAGGCCCCGTGCTCCTGGGTTCAATTAGAGAATTCCCCTGCTTGGAAGATCTTGAGTTCTGGGTCCACACTGGGCTGCATACTAGGACTTGGTCTCAAAATCAAAAGACAAACTAAAGCCAAGCAATGCCAAGGTAAAACACAATATAAAACAACAACGACAAGTTCAAACATGCCCTTGCTTCTCACCCTTCAGAAGATAACTTTAGATTTGTCATGAGCTGCTCTTCTAAAATAGTAAGAAAATGTCAAGGACACTTTATTCTTTTGCCCAAGATGACAGCCAGTGTCCACTGGGGCTATTTACATTAAATTTCAAGTGAATTCAAATACATTAAAATTAAAAAACCAGTGCTGTAATCCCAGCACTCCCAGGCTGAGGCTGGAAGATCAGGAGTTCAAGGCCAGCCTGAGAGACTGTAGACCCAGTCTCTACAGAAACCAATAAAGATCCATTTCCTGCATGGCACTGGACACACTTCAGATGCTCAGGCAGCTAGGTGTGGCTATCAGGTGCCACAGTGAGCAACATTGCCACTGCTGCGGACAGTCCCATCCTGTCCAGAGACCAAACTGTGAGCTTCTGTCCCTTCCTCTTCCTCATTTCTGAGCACAAGATGCGTTATTGACCTTGTCTGAGGGATGGGACAAATACGTGGTTAAAGCCTCTGCTGTACTGAATACTAGCATGCACTAGCGCAAAGAACTTCTACAGTGCCCCTTCCTGTCTTTGGGACTTTAATAAGCCTCTTTGGAGCACTTTCTCACGTCCCACTGCGCGTCAATATCGTATCCACTGGGTCTCAGCTTATGCTGTCTCCTGGACCTTCCCACCACCCTACCCAAGTCCATGCCAAGGTTAAGTGATTCTCCATGAAGGTGCCATGTCATCTGGCCTTCTGGTTCCTTAATCAGTCATTTGCGGATCGCTCCTAGGGACCCGCAGCCTGTGGCTAGCCTTTTTCCTTCACTGTGTTATCCAGCACCTGGTGCCATCCCTGGCACTTAGGAGATGTTAATTAATAGCAAGGAAGGAAGGGGCAACAGGCCACAGGAGCACCGAACAGTAACTGCATAGCTTAGAGTGGGGCAGCGTTTATCTAGGGGTGGAGACATCCCCAGAAAGCTGTTATTAGGAACAGTTCTTTGTGTGATCAGCTTTCAGAACATGCTTCTGTGCCCCAAGCTGATTCCTCAGGAAAGCAGCTATGCATCAAAGCCCTCTGAACTCATTCTGGATTGATTTTGTGGTTTTCCTGTCTGTAGAAGTTAACACTGACAGACATGTGCAGACTACAGCGTTGGCAGGTGAATACAGAAATACAGATGGAAAATAGCACCGAAGAAGGATGCTACAGAACCCCACTGCATCTGTGGCAGGAAGCTGTTCTTAGCATGACTGGCCAGATCTCCCAAGGGCAAGCTGCCTCAAAGGAAGGCTGCTGTGTGATGGTGAAAGGTTTTCTACCAGGACAGGTGGCAGAAATTACACCTAGTGCAAAATTCATTTACCTGAGTAACAAGCAAACTAGAGACAAAGAGGCAAAGAGTAGCAGGTTTCAGGCCTCAGCATGAGTGAGGTTCTCTACAAATCTCTACCTTGCCATCCTGGACCCTGACTTCATCCTTAGGCCTCTGAGGAGACAGCTGTCCCATGGTGGGTAACAACAATTCTGCATAAGGACTCAGTGTCTGCCTGAAGAGAAGGAAGTGTCTACTGTGTCGCGGGCCACTGCTGCCTTGGATCTTATTGGGGGCTGGGGACATGGCTTGGTTAGTAAAGTACTTGCCTTACAAGCCTGAGGACATGACTTTCAATCTCCAGAGCCCTCATGAAAAAGCCACTCGTGGTGGTGGTACACATTGGTAAACCCAGTGTCGGGAAGCTGAGAGAGGTGGAGCCCTGGATCTCACTGCCTGGTTGGAACAGCCTACCTGCCAAGTTCCATATGCACGAGAGAGCTTGTCTCAAAAAGCAAAGTGGACGATGTCCAGGTGACCTCTGGCTTCTATATACATCTTTACACACATGTGCTCCCTCACACCGTACATGCACACAAATACAGAAAGAAACATTAAGGATCTTAGCTAAGGGGCGTGTGCTGGACAGAGGGTGCATCAGGATGGGGCAAGAGTCTAGGAGAAACCCCGGGAAGGTTCAGAAGACCAATTCCAATCCTTACCCTTTAGGGCTAAGTCCTGTCCCCACGTCATGTCCAGCTGAAGAAATGCTGGTCTCATTTTAAATTTCGCAGTAGGCATTCATTTATGATTTACAATGTAAGTGGTAGAATATCTGAAGAAGTCTGGAGTCCTTAACCAATCAGTTATACTTTGAATTTTTGCTTCTTCTATGTAGAACTGGCAGTGTTAGAGATGCACACAAATACAGAAAGAAACATTAAGGATCTTAGCTAAGGGGCGTGTGCTGGACAGAGGGTGCATCAGGATGGGGCAAGAGTCTAGGAGAAACCCCGGGAAGGTTCAGAAGACCAATTCCAATCCTTACCCTTTAGGGCTAAGTCCTGTCCCCACATCATGTCCAGCTGAAGAAATGCTGGTCTCATTTTAAATTTCGCAGTAGGCATTCATTTATGATTTACAATGTAAGTGGTAGAATATCTGAAGAAGTCTGGAGTCCTTAACCAATCAGTTATACTTTGAATTTTTGCTTCTTCTATGTAGAACTGGCAGTGTTAGAGCTGTGCTGAACGAGGTCACAGTCTAACTACAGTATTAACCCTGCAAATCTGTTCATTTCCACACGAGCACCCTCAGGCAGGATGGAGAATGTGTCCAATTGAAAAGCTATTTCAGACTCTGCAGTGCTGTGATGGGCTGAATTGTGGTAGGTGCTGTGGGTGTGTGTATGTGTGTGTGTGTGTGTGTGTGTGTGTGACAGAGACAGAGAGAGGGGAGTCAGGAGACCACTTTCTAATAGGAAGCCACATAATAAGTATTTCTTAAAAGTGGTTTTGTATTGTTTTGTGAGGTGTGTGGGTGTGATGTGTATTGTGTGCGTATGAAACCTGCATGTATGTGTGTGTGTGTGTGTGTGAATCTGTGAATGTGTGCCCATGCAAGTCACAGCATACAGGTGGAAATCAGAGGGCAACCTGAGGATGTAGTCCTCTACTCCCAACCTTGTTTGAGGGAGGGCCCCTATGCTGACTAGTTTAATGTCAGCTCGGCAAAGGGTATAGGAATAGGAGAGGAAGGAACCTCAATTGAGGAAAACACCTCCAAAAGATTAGGCTGTAGGCAAGCCTGTCGGGCATTTTCTTAATTAGTGATTAATATAGGATGGTCCAGCCCATTGTGGTGGGGCCACCCAGGACTGGTGGTCTTGGCTTCTATAAGAAACACCTCTCCATGGCCTCTGCATCAGTTCCTGCTTCCAGTTTCCTGCTGTGACTTCCTTCAGTGGTGGGTCGCAATGTGGAAATATAAAGCAAATAAATCCTTTCTTCCTCAATCTGCTTTTGGTCATGATGTTTCATCATAGCCATAGTTACCCTAACCAAGACAGAAATTGGTTCCAGGAGTAGGGTATTCCTGTGACAGACCTGACCGTGTTGTTTAGGGGAGGATTATGGAAAGACTTTGTCACTTCAGGCTGGAAAGGTCATTTTGGGTTGAGAGTCAGTCGACTGTTCTGTAGGAGCTTGGAAGATAAGAATGCTGAGAGCAGTGTGGGTGATGGAGGCCTGGCTTGTGAAGTTTCAAAGGGAAGCGAAGACTCTACTAGGCCATTTGTGTGAAGAATCTTTGATTATCTGGTCAGCTGGAGCTGAAAAATGGGCTGTGATTAACAAGAGAACAGAACCACTATAGTAAAACCTTTGCTTTTCTGAGACAATGGGTGCTGGCTAACTGGGACTGAAGATTCGGAAGAGACCTGCATCATTGAGGTAAAATCTTCTGGGAAGTGTTCCCTCAGGGTGTTCTAGAAGTGACTAAGGTTGTACCTTGTGCTGGCAGCTGAACTTGGTAGTGTGACAGTCCCCCACGTGGTACTAGTTTTGAAGGCATGAAGGGTCCTGGAGAGCAGCTGGCACCTGGCACTGTGCAGCAGGGCTGGGGTCCCTGAGAGGAGTTTAAAGTCCAGTTATAGCAAGGTGCCCCAGCATTTTGGAGATGCCAGTACCATGGGACGACCACCAAAACAGCAGCAGCCGTGCAGTGGAACCAACCAAAGACTGGAAGACAGGCTGTGTGTGTGTTGCAGAGGGCAGAGCCAGAGAAGTGACCCAAACCCTTGGGAGGAGCTGAGAAGATCATGAGTGGAGCCTAGATATTGGACACTGAATTATTTACAAAGTTGGAGTTCGTTATTGCTTTAATTGTGACTGTGCCCTGTTCTTTTCTCTTGAAATAAAAAAAAAAGTATTTAACTTGTTTTTTTTTTTAATTTACAGAAACCCAGATTTAAAAAGAGACTGGATTTTTAAAAAGTGTTTGAATTTGTGTGACTTGTAGAACTTTTTAAGCTTGAAAATGTTTCACACTGTGATGTCAATATGAATGTGTGATCTTGGAGATGAACAGGACAGGAAAGGTGGTGCCTTAACAGCGATGTGTCTCTGTGTCATGCTGACAAGGGCTCAATTGTGCTGGCTAGCTTCCTGTCAACTGGACATCAGCTACAGTCGTCTGAGAGGAGAACTGCAATTGAGAAAATGCCTGTGTGAGACCAGGCTGTAGACAAGCCTGTAGAGCATTTCCTTAATTAGTGATTGATGGGGGGGGGGCAAGGGTGCTCTGCCCTTTGTGGGCTGGTGGTCTATAAGAAAGCAGGCTGAGAAAGCCATATGGAGCAACCCACTAAGCAACACCTCTCCATGCCCTCTGCATCAGCTCCTGCCTCCAGGTTCCTGCCCTGCTTCATTTCCTGCCTGACTTCCTTCAATGATGAACTATGATGTGTAAATGGAAGCCAAATAAAACCTTTCCTCCCTAACTTGCTTTTGGTCATGTTTCATCACAATAATAGTGATGTTACCTGGAACGATTCCTTTGTTGATTGGTGGTGTACTTCATACACCAGGCTAGCTCACTCAAAATCTCCCGAGCAGTCTCCTGCTTCTACTTCTCACTGGGCAGTAGGAACTCTGAGATTACAGACTCATGCTGGGCCAGGCTGGATATGAATTCTAACTGCATTCCTATACGCACACAGCTAACATTTTATGTACTACGTCTCCACACCCTTGAGCACCTTTTAAGGGTAAAGTATGTTTTCCGTCATCCAAAATTGAAATTGCTATTTCTGGCACTTCTTAACCTTTATATGTTCTGCCATATGTGATTTAGTTTAGTTTTTCCCCTGCCTAATAACCCTTTCAGCTCCCCTTTTTTTGTGTGTTCCAAGCACCCTTTTGTGTTCTTAATTTCTATTTTGCATCATTGAAAAATACAGTAAAGAATACTCTAATGAATACCCATGAATTTGCCACCCTTTTTAAGAGCTGAAAAATGAACTGTCTTCAAGTGACAGTTTCTGGGCTATGTTTCATGTACCATGGAGAAGAGTGCCACACAGAGGGTAAACGTTTCGTGCAGGCCCCATCACCCCCTTGTTCATAGTGGCTGCCTCAGAAAGCATGCACAATTGCAGTCTCACTTGCCCTTGTGCTAAACGTTCAACACTAAGAGGTCTAAGATTCGAGCACCAGGTAGCTCCTCAAGCTGTTCCAGGATGGAGAAACCTGTGACATTTTGCAAGTTTATTTTTTATCGTGTTGCACTTTAAGCTGAAGACAAAGCAACTTCCCGTCGGTAATCTCCATCAGAGACAGTTTTTCAGAATCCTCTTAGTATGTCCATCACTGTTTTTGGCACACATCATGAATGTGTTTGAAAACAGTCTCTGGCTATACTTGAGGGTGTCTATGTGGTCAGACTTGCAGAACTCTCTTGGTTTATTCCTCAGTTGATCATCATGATGACTCTAAATAGCTGACCCTTATGGAGTGCCAGAAACACCCGTGGTGTTTAAGCATTTATGCTGTATCCTGGGACGACTGGCACCCTTTCTTTTCTTGGGACTGCAGTCCCTTGGGTGCCTTCATCCTAGCCTATTGGCTGACGTCACACCTTCACAGCACATCGCAGCATCAACACCCGCCTCGTCTTACTTTGGAAACTGGGACTCTTCACAAGTCAAGTGCACAGCAAAGAAGCTTGTCTGCGATCCACAAGCACATATTTGTCTCTTGAGGGTTCTGTTGTTTTTGAAGGGTCCCACAGACCCCAGGAAGAGAACTGGGGAGCAAGTATCTGACTTTTGATTTTTTAAAATCTATTGCCTGGTACACCATGGTGCTTCTTTGAAAAGCTGATGGCTAAAACTGTGCAGTGCTCTCTTGGGAGTCAAAGAACAGAACCTTAGGAAACTGTCTTACAGAACACACATGGCTTAGACCTGCTTTAGTTCCTTGTACATGGCAATGAGGAAGTTTTCAAGAGAAGTATAAACCACACATCTTATTTGGGTGCGTATTGTTCTAAGCATTGATTATCTTTTCATTTGAAATGAATAGGATTTCTCCACAAGTCACTTGTTATTTGCATAACATGGAAACTCATTTGTGCAATAAGCCCTCTGAGTCTTTAGAATTGGATCCTGAGCACATGAAGTTTTCTTTCTCCCTGTTGCAGGGTTGGTTTTGCTTAGAGTCATTAAAACAAGTGAGAGAACCTGCTGATTTTCCAGATTTTATTACCCAGTGATTACCACTGGTACTCACTCATTTCTTATGATCTACGTTTTCTGGTTACACTAACAACAGAAACCATATCTAATGTGCTTCTCTCTCTGTAGGACAGTCGGCCCAATATGTCAAGACCTCTGATCACTAGATCCCCTGCATCACCACTGAACAACCAAGGCATTCCAACTCCAGCGCAGCTCACCAAATCCAACGCACCCGTCCACATTGACGTGGGCGGACACATGTACACCAGCAGCCTGGCCACCCTCACCAAATACCCTGAATCAAGGTAATGGCAAAAGTCAGTGTGTCATTCTCAGAAGTACATGTGTTTGATGCTCTTTCCTGTTTTTCCTTTGATCACACAGTGTGGCCTGGTAAATGTCAAGTGTAGGACATGACCTGCAGAGGCTGCTAGGGCCATGGATGTATGGCTTCCACAAGTTGGGGCATGAAGTACATGTCCAAATATCACTTTCTGAGTGCCACAGTATATGCCTATAATTCCATCAGTCAGGAACCCGAGGGACAAGAACATGAATTCAAGGCAACCTGAGGCTACATAATTAGTTCAGAGTCAGCCAGGACTATAGTGTAAGACCCTATCTCAAAATTTAAAATAGTGGGGGTAGGGTGAAATGGCTCAGAGCAGGCCTAATGGTCTCAGTTCAAATCCATGTCAGGGTGGAAGGATAGAATGGAGGGAGTTGTCCTCAAAGTTCCACATGTATACTGTGGCATGCATGGGCTGGCAAGCATGCATGTACATCACATACACACACACACACAGACACACACACACAGAGGGAGAGAGAGAAGAAGGGAAAGAATAATGTTTGTAGCCTAGACAAGATTGAATAAAAATCATAGTCACTGTAAAAATGTTATGAAGATTAGTGTTTTACTTTTTCAGATCTCTCTTGGTTACCCAGCACTTTATAAAAGAATTTGAAAATTGGGGGGAAGGGTAGAAAAATTTGTTCTCTCGATTCCCAGATTAATTTCTATGATAAAAATGAAACAATTAAAATCTAGGTTTATAAATTATTCACAGAGCTGTGCATTTTGCAATGATGTAATTCTGTCAGTCAGCTGTTAGGGCAGGTGTGACTCAAAAATACGAAGAAGGTGATACAGTCATATGGTCACAGTGATTGCAGTCTTCAAGAATATGACTCTATAAATATTTTTCTTTTTAAAGAGTACCTAAATAAAAAGAATTTGTATTCTTTCCAACCTTCTGTTAATACTAACATCAACTACAGAAAATTTCTGCTGGCCCCTCAGATAAGGAGTTAAACCCAGGGTCAAGCACAAAATATATTCAAAGGTCCAAATCTTGTCCTTAAGTGTAGGGCAAGTCAGTGGTCTAGTCTGATGGCCCTTTTCCTTGGTTTGCTTTAAAACTTGTCATATATGGGGGGAAGTTAATGCAGCTTGCAGGGCTTCCTTCTGAAGTACATAGAAGAGAAATGTTTGACACGTTTTCAAATTTTAGATTATTTGTCTATATATAATGAGCTATCTTGGGAAAGGGGACCTAAGTCTGAACATGAAATTCATTTATGTTTCATATATATATATATATATATTTCACATGCATATCCTGAGGATCATTCTGTACCATATTTTTAATAATTCTGTGGATGAAATAAAGTTTTATGATGTGGAATTTTCCATGTAGGGGTGCTCTGTTGTTACTC
Source organism: Lophiomys imhausi (assembly GCA_907164525.1). Taxonomy (NCBI): domain Eukaryota; kingdom Metazoa; phylum Chordata; class Mammalia; order Rodentia; family Muridae; genus Lophiomys; species Lophiomys imhausi. Next base: position 179,651 of record CAJQZJ010033120.1, on the reverse strand, counting down.
AAAAGGTCTTGGGGACTTGGAAGGTGATTAAATTGGTAAGGTGCTTGCCATGACAGCATGAGTCCAATGCTATGTGCCTATAATTCCATCTGTCCTACTAAGTGCTTATTGTCACTTTGACATAGCCTAGTCACCTGGGAAGACGAGGTAGGGAAGTTGAGGTATTGCCTAGATGAGATTGGCATGCCTGTGATGGCTATAGGAAAGTCCAGCCCACTGGGGGCATTACCCTCCCTAGGCAGGTGTCCTGGGTTGTATAAGAAAGCTAGCTAAGCATGAGCTTTCAAGCAAGCCAGCTGCAAGAATGAGTTAGGGCTCATCCCTGAGTTGTGCCTTCACATCTCTCAGTGCTGGACTGGGACCTAACTACAAGCTAACTAAATACTCTCCCCCTCTAAGTAGCTTTTGGCCAGGGTATGTTATCAGCAGCAGAAAGTAACTGGAACACGAGCAGTAGGGAGGCAGAGATAGCTGGATCCTTGGGTCTCACTGGCCAACAAGCTAATCAGGTAAACCCTGGGCCAATGAGAAACCCTGTCTCCAAGAAACATGGGCAGCTCCTGAAGGATCACACCCAAGGTTGGCTTTTGGCCTCCATACTCATGTATATCCCTCGAAGCCCCACAAACATGCATGAACATGTATGTGCACACATCAGATAGACACGGTATACCAAGTTTCTGAACTTTGGAACGTTTTGGACATGGGTTTTTGGACTACTGACCTGTGGCCTGAGCAGTTGGTTTTGTCCCAGTGCAGCTGTATGGGTCATTTTCCATACTAATGTTCTATAAGGTTCAACCCTCTGTACAGCTCTGGATTCACTGGGAATTTGGGAAGTGCACGAAAATAAAAGGTTAATCACTGTCCTCATTCTGTTGATGTCTCACATAATTTTCCATTCACCTCATGTTGGTGCAGCGTATTTTAGGAATAGACCTCAGCTAATGTTTCATTTGGAAACATCCCTAATCAATCTTTCTGAGTACTGCTCACTGACTCTCATTATCCACATCGTGAAATGTGAATCAAATTCCATAGGTTTCTTTGCTCTCTCTACCTGCTTGGTCTCCTACCGTAGTCAACCACCACAGGCAGCTACTGAGCACACAAAGAGTGGACAGTCCAGAGTGTGAACCCCCCCTTTGGTGTACACTGCACATTCAACTTTGAGGCACAGAACCAAAAAAAATGTATAAAATATCTCAATGATTTTTTTACCACTTTATTTTCATGTTATAATGATAATATTTTGAGTTAAATAGAAATATATTTCAGAAAAAACTTTTTATAACTTTTCCCATGTGGCTGCTAGAAAATATAAAACTGCTTGTGTGTCTTCCTTCCTTTCTGGCGGCACTAAGCTAGGACTCATGCTTTTATGAAAAGAATTAACCCTGCTCTTTCCCCATCCTAATACTTGCATACATCAAAATTTGAATTTTTTTCATCAACATAATTTTAAAAGGCATAATTGTTCAACATGCTTTTCTCATTTTTCTTTTCATTTCCAGTCACCCACAGTATCACAGCAGCAACAATAAAGATATGAACATAAAGTGGGGTATGTAGCCTTGTAAGACGATGTATCTGTACCTGTTTTATAAGAAAGAGGGCAGGTGTTTGGCCATCGAATCTGACCAACCCATCAAATAACTGCCAGGCAAATGGCGGAGCCCACATCTGAACACAGATAGAATGAATCAAGTTACTTTTATTTGGGCTGCAGGTGAGGCTTACCATGTACATACTAGGACCTGAGTTTGACCTCTAAAACATCAAAAGAAAAAAACCTTGGCAACTTATCATGACTGTGCCTTAAAATAAAATAAACAATTAAGGGGGTAGTGGACTCTGGGAATGTAACAGCGGTAGGCACTTACCCCACATACCTGATCGAACCCAGCACAACTTAAAAAGCAAAAGAAGGGAAATAAGTGGACACAATCAGTATTTTCTGTAATGGTCCGCTCACTTGACTTACACAGGGTGAGCATCTCATGGAAGGTGGTGCTACACTGTTCTCTTTCTCTGGGCTGTGCACATTTGAAGGGCAGATCTGATTATGACTGGCTCAGAAATACTGAACACTTTATTAGCACCACTGATAATGAAAGATTTAAATATTGCAATAATTTGTTTATTAAGCCTCATGTCAAATTACATGGCATCCAGGAGATCTGCTCTTGGAGTATGTGTATGGTGAACATATATTCAGTAATTCTTTTTTTTTTTTTTTTTTGGTTTTTCGAGACAGGGTTTCTCTGTTTAACAGCTCTGGTTGTCCTGGACTCGCTTTGTAGACCAGGCTGGCCTCGAACTTGCAAAGATCCGCCTGCCTCTGCCTCCCAAGTGCTGGGATTAAAGGCATGTGCCACCACCGCCCGGCTGATCTCAGTAATTCATTTTAAGAAAGACTTGTCTGATTCAAAGTTGCGTCTTTCACATCCATCACTGTCCCTTCTAGCAAAAGCAATTTTAGCAGTCCTGTTTGTGCTTATTCAGATTTGAATTCTTTCAAGCAGGGAAATGGGCTGAAACAAATAATTAATAGAGTCTGCGGGGTGTTAACAAATTGGGGGTTCAGTGGAAAGAGCTCGCTGTCTTCCAGGGAGCTCTTGGGTTTCAGCTCCCTGAGCCATCTGAGCTGATGGCTTGACAGAACTTTTGTATATTTTAAACCCAGTACATGAGTTAACTCCCATGTAAGTAGATTATGCTAAATGGTTATCTCCAAAATAGTTGCCAAGTTACTAAGCATACAGGGACATGAAGGTAACTGCAAAACTCAAGAGATTCCCCTTCCAGCCGTGGAGTCGATGCCCATCACCGCTCAAGGGGTGTGTGCACTCAGAGCTTTAGGATGGAGGAGCCAAGCATATGGACCTCCCCAGAAGAGCTCTGTCTTCTGTGGTGTATCGCGCTCATGTGTGTTAGACAGCACAGGAATATGGACCTCCCCAGAAGAGCTCTGTCTTCTGTGGTGTATCGCGCTCATGTGTGTTAGACAGCACAGGATCATTTTGGTGGAGCTACACTGAGGGGGGAGGCAGGAAAGTGTAATATGAGCAGAGTAGAGAAACCAGGATTGTGAGTTCCAGGCCACCCTACGCTACATACATTTGTACCCTGTCTCAAAACAAAACTACCTAAAATACGGAACTGGGAAGATGGCTCAATGCTTAACAGCACTTCCTGCTCTTCCAGGGGCTCTGGGTTTGGTTCCAGCACCCATGTTGAATGGTTCATAAACTCCAGAGGATCCAACACCCTCTTTCCTATTCCACAGGCACCTGAATTCACACATGAACATACACACAGACTCACATATACATAGACATAATTTTAAATATTTTTAAACCCTAAAATAAAAGGACATTTAAAGCCCGTGTTCTACAGACAATCAAATCCAATGTTTCCATTTCTGTGAACTTGTATCTTGGCCTAGGAACTTTTTGATCTCCTGTATTAAGCCTGATGTCACCTTTCCCATCTTCGTACTTCCAATTTTGATGCTCTCACTCTTAGACATAGGTCCCACTATGTTATCATATAAGCTTATGTTTCAAAGACCTCAGAAAATAAATGCTCTCACAATGGCTGGATCTCATTTGCCAAATAGTTCACCAAAACTTTCTTCATTATTGCTGCCTGGAGTCAGGCTCAGTGGCATATGCCTGTGATCTGAGGTCTCAGGAGGCAGAGATGAGAGGATCTCCAGTGAGGCCTGCCTGGGCTGTATAAAGAGAATCCACCAGAAAAGCAAACAGAAAAACAAAACAAAAACCCATATGTTACTGCATGCCAGCGACTGAGCTGTTTTGTTCTGCCCTGATTTTTAGTCCACAGGGTGGACAATTCAGTGCGTGTGTTGAGGTGGTTGCAGGGTAGGTCAGTCGTGGAGTGTCAGCAGAAAGGAAGGGACACTGTGAGCAGACATGCACACAGTGACTGAGGAGCAAGGGGCGGCGAGCCTTAGACTTTGGGAGAGGCAAGGCCCTGGAAATGGGAAGTGTGCCATTTCCCAGGGCTGACTGGGAAGGTCCCTTCTTCTCTCTCACCTCTCTTCATTTTGCCATCTCGTTTTTCCACAGCTGCTCCTCCTCTGAGATGCAGGGTAATGAATGAAAAGCTGAAAAGACCCATGTTTAAACAATGATGGGGCCTTTTAGTTTAGTGCTGGGAGAATAATCCTTTAGTAACGTGTGCTGTACAGCTGCAGGATTCCTTGGCCACCTGGGAACGAGGCGGGCCTTGCTTTCAACACGGAGAGTCTTGTCTTGAAGTATAATTTAGAGAAAAAACTATACTTCTCCCCATCACAGTCAGGTGTTCACTGGACGAATTGTTTGGTTTTCCCTTGACCTAGAGAAGTCCTCACTCTTACAAGGGCTTCTACAGTGTATCAGACAGAGAAAAACAGCAACCAGTGCATGAACAGGATTTCACTAAGTAGTTCAGTACTGCTGAGAAAGACAATAGCTGGCCATGGTGCAGCAAACGGGTAAACCCAGCACTCTGGAGGTGGAGGAGGGAGAGTCAGGAGTCTACCACTATGTCTGCCTCACAGTGAGTTTGAGCCAGCCTGGGCTATGTGAGACACTGTCTTAAAAAAAGAAAAGAGTACCAAACAGAATAACTAGGCTCTCTGGGGAACTAGCTTGCCCCCATATTAAATCTAAAGATAATTTTATTTTCACCAAGAAAATCCTTATTTATGTGAAAAAAATTTTAAGACAAAATTCGTTTGCATTTTAATTTACACTTGGAAGCAGAATTTTGCTATCATAGCATGCTGAGTCATATCTGGTCTGTTTGTCTCCCATGTCCGGTGGGGCATCTGGTAGGGGATAGAGGGGGAATCTCTCCATTGCCCTTTGTCTCAGTGAAAAGGAACACTGCAGACCCTGGGTGTGGGGTGCTCCCCTCCCTGCAGCACCACAGTGCTGTTTGTGACCATCACTTTCTCTCAATTTTGCACCTAAAGTGATGTTTGGTTTCAGCTCCAGTAGTGAATTAAAAGTTGTTGAAATAAATGTGTGTGGAAGCCTCATGGAAGCAAACACTGCCTTAGCTTTATTCCCTCGTTCTTCCAAGTTAGGTCTGAGAAGAAGGCACAGACCCCTTGCGTGTGTGTGTGTGTGTGTGTGTGTGTGTGTGTGTGTGTGTGTGTGTGTGCCCTGATGGTAGAGTCACTTGGAAATGACAGTGAAGAACAATTCAAGGCTGAACAGCAGGGCATTTTGTGGACTTTAATTATGTCCTCATTTGTCAAGAACTCAAGTTCCTGTTGACATCTTCCTGTTGGAGGCTTTGTAGAGATGGGTTTCCTGTTAGAAAAAAAAAAAGCCCCTTTTGCTTGCTTTCCAGTCTTGTGTCCCTGGGGCCTGGCACTGTCTAGTGGGAACTTAGTCTCTTTCCTTCCAGGCACAAACCAGAAAGGACTTGTTTTCAATCTTACTTTCTCCAGGGGAAAGTAAGGAACCGGAATAACAGAAAGGTGACCCCCGTCTTCCTCTAATTGGCACCTTCTCCCTAATCCTCCAGCTCAGATCATCTCAGCAAAGGAAGATTCCTGAGTATGCTCTCCTGTTCACTAAATGCGTCATTCTGAGGGAGTACGAGAAGTCCTCAACTTTTTGTATATGTGTGTATGAGTACGTGTTAGTGTAAGTAGGAGTGTGTGTGTGCACACACACCAGGGGTTGACACTAGATGTCTTTTTTTTTAATTACTTTCTACATTATTTGTAAATATATTTTATTCTTGGAGGATTTTATACAATGTATTTGGTTATATTATTATTTTTCCTCCTCCAAATCCTCCCAGATCTTTCCCCAACTCTCTACTCATCCAATTTCATGTTTTATCTCTCTTAAAACAAAACAAAACAAAAAAACATGGAGTCCAGTTTTTGCTGGCTGATTGCTCCTGGGCATGGGGCTTACCCTGGAGCATGGGCGATAGATACATTGTCACCTCACTGAACTGACTGTCCCTTATCCAGCAACAATCAAGTTGCTTGCTTGATTGTTTAACAAAGGTGGGACTTCATGCCTACTTTCCCTTCTCCATGCTGGGATTTTGTCTGGCCATACAATGTGCAGGTCTTATGCATGCTCTAATAGTCTCCATGCATCTGCCCAATGGTGTCTGGAAGTTTCCTTGGAGCCACCTTTGCCTCTCATAATCTTTCCACCCCCTCTTCCATAGATCCCTGAGCTTTGCGGGGCAGCTATGATGTAGACATCCCATTTAGGGCTGAGCACTCTAATGTTATGGGTTCCTATGTTAATTACCATTTACTGCAAGAAACTTCTCTCATAAAGTTGAGTGGCACCTGGATCTATGGCTGTAGCAATGTCAGGAGGAGTCATTTTATTGCTCTGTTCATTTAGCAGAATAATGACAGTAGGTTTCCCCTGAGGGCCCAGGCCTATCTAGCCTCAGGTTCTTTGAGACAGGGTTTCTCACTGAACCTGGAGCTTGCAAATTTGGCTCCACTGGCTGACCAGCTTGCCCCTTAGATCCTTATGTCTCTCCAGTCCCAGCACTGGAGTTGCAGGCATGTGCTGCACTGCAGCCTTGGTGTGGGCTCTGGAGAGGAAACTTAGCAGCTAAGCCATCTCCTCGGCACCCAAACAAATGCCCCTGAAATTCTTGAGTATCTCAGAGTGACAGAGAGATGTACAAGTGTCTACAGGCCAGACTGGGCATGCTATGGTGTGGCCACATACAGTTTGATTAAACCAGGCTTTTCTTACTCATTACGCCATGACTCATACTGCTTAGGACAAAAACAGTTCTCAGTTTTTGTTTGTCATGATGAATAGTGTCACTGAGAATGCCAACGTTATTTTTACTGTTTTCAATATTTTCATGTCTCCTCTCATCATACAAGAAAAAAATGTAACAAATGCCTGATTTATTCATCTGTTGGAAAATTAAATCATTTGGGTAATTTCTTACAAGGTTAATATGTAAAAAATATGATCCATCTCACTGCATTCTTGAGAACAATTCCACTAAATAAGCTTCAGTTTTTAAATGGTTCCTTCTTGCAGCTCAGCCCACAGATTTCAGAGATTGTTTGTCAGGGACCAACTGGTTTGCACAAACCCTGTTGTTTCTGCTAGTCACATGTGTGAATTGGGGTGGGGAAGGGTATGGTTAAAAAAAAAAAAGGCCAATATGAAAACATTTAGGACCAGTGAGATGGCTCGGTGGACAAAAGCTATGCAAGTGTGATGGCCTTACCTGAGCTCAGTGCCCAGAACCATCAACAGAAAGAGAGACCTGACTCCCAAAAATTATCCTCTTTAGCTGCTGCAGCTGATAGCTTCTGAGGGAGGGAGCACCACTCTTTTCTGAGAATGTAGCCACTCATAGGGTACCATGTTACAGTGGATGGTCTAATAACCATGGGCAGCTCTAAATGGACTTGGTGGCTTATATATGTATGTGGGATATATATGCATAATCATATTCTATATATATATTTTATACATACATATTCTATATCCTCTGTGTGTGTGTGTGTGTGTGTGTGTGTGTGTTAAAGTTAGGAAGGGGACATGTTGAGGTAATGAGGGGAAATTGGAGGAGAGAAATGGGGGATATATTTTATTATACACATATATGAAATTCTCAAGAATAAAGAAAAATAATTTTAAGTTGTTCTCTGACCTCCACATGCATGCTGTGGCATGAATGTACACACTCCACTCTCGCATCACCGCATACATACACAATAGTAATTAAAAATAAATAAATAAATATTTACATGAATTTCCAAAAACCCAACTACCCTTTTGCTCTGTGGGAACCTTTGAGTGTGAGATATGACACCCACAGCCTTATTCTTGTGTCACCTCCCAGGCCACCACAGTTATCAACCCACAGGACATCTCTCTGTGTTGGTGAGCTACCATGCCTCTGTCTCTCACATTCATGCAGAGAACCAGAAGCATCTTCATGTCCAATCATAACAGTATAAGCTTCATTTAAAATTTGACTTTTGTTAGCCAGCCATGGAATTGACTCCTATAGACCCAGCTTCTTGTGAGGCTGAGATAACCCAGGAGTTCAGAACCAGCCTGTGCAACATAGTGAACCTAGTCTCATGAAAATAAATACAGTAATTAATTAGATCACTTTTGGAAGGAAATCCCCCATAGGCAGTATCACAGAGGCACTTTAAAGGCGTTTCAGGGATCCACCGTGTCAGTGTTTTCTGCAGGATGAAAATAGTGCTCCATTCTCAGACCACTATATGTTTTCCATCATTGTACTTTCTGGATTTTATACCTATAAAATCATGTATGTGTATATGACAGGAAAGTAGAAGCCAATCTGTTTAGGGGAACAGAGGGACTAAGAGGAGGGTGAGTGTGGGAAGGTTTGTGTGTGGACAGGGAGAATATGGTCCACATGTAGTGTACATTGTGGACAGCATTCTTTTTTTAATAATTTATTTTTTATTTCTTCAAGTTACATCTCAATCACAATCCCCTCCCTACTCCCCCCTCCAGTCCCACCCTTCCACCCTCCTCCTCCTCAACCCCCCATCCTCTTCCCTTTTTTTTTTCAGTTTAAGGTATTTCTTTTTCCCCCCAGCAGCTCTCCCTTTCAGTCCAACAAATGGTTCTTTCTCTTATAACTATAGATACAATACAAAACAACAGAAATAAATAGGCAATAATTATGAGAATTATATGGCTTAGCATACATTCCCAATGTCCAGTCCATATGTATTTGGCACCTGACTTTAACATTCTACTATCTAACCATCTCCATGAGTTTAAAGTTCTACATGTAACTCAGCTTTCATACTAACTTGCCTCACAATTTTAAAAATATCTGGCTTGTTGGTGTGTGGTGTGGGTCATTCTCCATCAAACCATACACTTTGTGTCTGAGTGTACACAAGCAGCTTTTAGATCACCCTGACATATATTTGCCTGTTCGTGTTTGTGTGTGTGTGTGGTGGGGCTTTCTCACTCAAACCATACACTATGTGTCTGAGTGAATACAGGCAGCTTTGAGATCACCCTGACATATATTAGCCTGTTGGGGTGTGTTTGTGGGGGGCATTCTCACCAAAACCATACACTTTGTGTCTGAGTGAATACACGCAGCTGTCAGATCACCATGACACATATTAGCCTGTTGTTTATGTGGCGTGGTGGGGGGGGGGGGCATTCTCATCCAACTATACACTTTTTTTCTGAGTGAATACGAGCACCTCTCAGATCACCCTGAAACATATTACCTTGTTGATTGTGTGTGGGGGGACATTCTCACTGAAAACATACACTTTGTGTCTGAGTGAATACAAGCAGTTTTTTTTTGTTTTGTTTTTTGTTTTTTTTTTCCTTTATTTTTTATTTCTTCAAGTTACATCTCAATCACAGTCCCCTCCCTATTCCCCCACCAGTCCCACCCTCCCACACTCATGCCCCCATTCTCTTCCCTTTTGTTTTCTTTTAAGTTAAAGATATATCTTATTTCCCCCTACAGTTTCCCCTTTCAGTCCAACAAATGGCTATTTCTCTTATAATAATAAATACAATACAAAACAACAGAGGTAATTAGGCCACAGTTATGAGGGTTATATGGCTTAGCGTACATTCCCAATGTCCAGTCCATATATATTTGGTACTTGACTTTAACATTCCACTATCTAACCATCTCCATGAGTTTAAAGTTCTATATCTGACTCAACATTCATACTAACTTGCAACACAATTTTAAAAGTATCTTCTTAGATGTATAACACTCTCTTGACTCCTAAACAACTCAAAATTTAATTATGAGACTCTAGCTATGTGTTCTTCAACCACCTCAGAGACCTGAGAGGGATAAATATATCTGATTTTATAGGAAGTACAGGGCCTGCAGCTTCCAAAAGTAAGAAATGACATACCAGTGGCTGCCTGGACAGTTCCCATTTTCTCTTCATACATTACAGCATTGATCTTCAGTCATTTGGCCCTGTTTCTATGACAGACGTTGATTGTAGAGCAGGGGTTATGAAGGACTTACCTACACTGTCTTGGCAGAGCTAGGCTGTCGACTTACCTGCTTCCAGGTTTTGTCCTTTCTGGACAGCAGTCTGTCTACAGTTGGAGCAAGGGGCTTTTCCTACCATGACTTTTTAACAATGGCAAAGTGTACAGGCTAGGAGGGCTTTATCACAGGTGAACTGGAGCTCACTCCATCCTGTTTCTTTGATTTGAACTTAGTGGGCATTAGGAACCACCCCTGGCCTCACTGAGCTCTGCATACTGCCCTGTCCCCCTACCCTAAAATTGAAATTTGAAAAAACACCTGGAAGGCCTTGAAGACTTCTGAGCTTACCTCAAAACTGAAACTCTCCTGGCCTCAAAACAGCTCAATCCATAGAGAAGGAAAACAGCTGCTCTCCCATCCCTCCTTCTTCAGGGCCTTGGGTAAAGCAGGATGTATAGCAGAGGATACCCCCCATCTTCCAGCCTTTACCTGAGTGTTGGGTTACCGATGTGTATGTGGGGTAGGGACTGAACCTCGGCCCTTGGGCAAGCACAATACCAACTGAGTTGTGCCTAGACTACCCCCGTCTTTTGTCTTTAAGGAATACCATAAGATTGGCCCATTAATTTATTATCTTAAGCGCCTTAGGGAGGAAGCCTCACTAAAACCTCAGCATTTTGATAATTTATAATATAAGGAATGGGCTGGCATGAGAGAGAATTCAGAAAGAGAATTATTAGATGCATTAAATTATTGAGCTAAAGCTTATAACAACCAAGCAGACTTATGGAACTGTGTTCCAATAAAGCACCTTCCTTTCTCCACTCACTGAGGTGGCTGTGACGGTCACAGAGCTGGACAGAAGAGCAATGGCTTCCCTCCCCAAGAACACGTGTGCTGGGTGGGCTCAGGAGGAGCTCACTGCCTCAGAGGTTCCCAGCTTGCCGAAAGGCTTTCCTTCTTTCTTGGGACTTCTGCATAGGGAGGTAGAAGGGCAAGAACAAGAGCAACTGCCTAATGCTGTCACCTCTGTATGTGACCACCTGGAGCAGGAAAGGGAAATGACAAGCTCTTTTTCCTAGCTGGAAACAGTTATTTCTTTAGCTGGTCTGCAGGTTGGGGCCTGGTCCTGGAAGTTTTTGTTGGAGGGCTTAGGGAGAAATATCTAGAGATGCATCTGTTATCCAGTGTACTGCAGGACTGGCGTGGTACCTCTGGGGGAATTCTTGAACCATGTAAACCATGCATAAGCCCAGCAGGGAGGTGAGGATAGCCCCAGACAGGCATCTCCAGAGCAGGGA
>CAJQZJ010033120.1:150374-168329 GCA_907164525.1 Lophiomys imhausi | reverse complement strand
TCCAGAGCAGGGAGGTGAGGATAGCCCCAGACAGGCATCTCCAGAGCGAACGCTGTGGCCCCTGCTGCCAGGGGCAGAGAGCTGTCAGCAGCTTTCTTAGGTGTTTCCCAAGCACACAACAGCAACGGCTGTCTTTAAATCATGAGCAGATAGGAGCTATTCTGTGGGGGGCAGTTAACCGAGGTTTCATTACTTTCCAACTCCAGCTAGAACTTGCTCTGTACCTGAGGCTGGCCTCTCAAGTGCTGAGATTGCAGGAATGCACCACCATGTCTGGCTCTACAGGTTTTTTTTTTTTTTTTCCACATGACACTTTGAGTTGGTGACCCCTAAGTACATGCACAACATTATCTGGAAATACAAAGCTTCAGAGAGTGGATAGCCAAAAAGGCCCGTCCCACGGTGATGGGAGTAAGAAATGGACATTCTGAGAAGGCTGCTGGGTGACAAGGATGTTGTCACCTTTGGCGCACCTAAGTCCTACTGACTGTGTGGCATGAACTTTAATGCTCAGCTTTTCTCTCACAGTCCTGAGGTGCACAACTCACAGTCCTGAGGTGGAGTCATTGAAAAGCCCAGTTTCTGGATGGGTTTTAAACTTCTTTATCACTCTGAAGTCATACAATCACAGGATGAATTCCTTCCCATTCACTCATCCACCTTTTGATGTCTCAATATTTGACCACACTTTTGCTGTATAAACTCCTGAATGATGGTAGTAATAAAGTTTTGTGTGTGCGTGCATTTGTGTACATACTGGAGAGTTTATGTCAACTTGACACAAGCTAGAGTTACCTGAAGAGGGGACCTCGATTGAGAAAATGCCTTTGTAAGATCCAGCTGGTGGGGGAGGGCCCAGCCCATTGTGGGTGGGGCCATCCCTGAGCTGGTGATCCTGGACTCTATAAGAAAGCAGTCTGAGCAAGCCACAGGGAGCAACCCAGTAAGCAACACCCCTCCATGGCTCTGCATCAGCTCCTGCTTCCAGGTTTCCACCCTGCTTGAGTTCCTCTCCTGACTTCCTTCGATGATGAACACTGATATGAAGTGTGAGCAAAATAAATCTTTTCTTCCCCAAGCTGCTTTGGCCATGGTGTTTCATCACAGCAATAGTAACCCTGACTAAATCAGTGTGCTAAGACAGTGTATGTGCATGTGTGTATGCATTTTTCTATATGTGTGAATTTGTATATGTGTGTGACATGTATGCATATATGTGTGCATTTGTGTATGTTTTTAACAAATATGCATGTCCATATGGATGCATTTATGTATGTGTGTGGTATTTATACATATAGTATGTGCATTTGTATATGTGTGTATATGGCATGTATGCATGTGAATGTGCATACATTTTTGTATGTGTCTGGTATTTATGCATATAGTGTGTAAATTTGTGTATATGTGTGTTGTGTATATAATGGTGTATGCATGTGGCATGTATGCTGTGCATGCATTCATTCACATGTGTGGTATTTATGAATATGGTAGGTATGTGTATTTGTGTCTCTGAATATGGAAGAGTAAGAAAACAGTACAAATGAGTCAAGGTGGATTCAGTTATTCTACCTATCTTCCTGAAGATGTTCAAAAAAGCATTACCCTGGTTTCTTGGTAGTTCCTTGTTCTTTTCATTAAACTCTGTTAAGTTTCTAGATTTTTCACTTAAACATACTAAGCAAAAGATTTAAATACTATCATTATAAGCCACTGTTTTGCTGGCATGATCACAAGTGGGAAAAACTGTTAAGTTGAAAATAGAAATGCTGGCTTGGCCATGGGCCCTTCGTATGATCAATACGAAGCGAGTTTGTGTGAAGCGGTGACTGTGGCATATTGTATGTGATTTCCAACAGTCTGTAACAGTGAGACAACAAAGGAAGCACGGCACACTCCACTCCCCAGACTGTCGTCACTGGTGGTCACAAAGTATGATTGGGGGGGGGGAGCAGGGGCCAGCTGCAAGCAGCAATCCCAGGAGACATTTTCAGGGATTTGCTAGACATTGGGAAAGACTCAGAATGTCGCATCACATTGTGATCTCACAGTCAAGTTCATCATGATGATGAAGCCCAGGAATAAGAGTTGAAATCGAGCACAACTCAGATTCACATGCAAAACTTTCCAGTCACAAGAAACGGGAGTACCAGGGATGTAGTTTGTTGGTTGAGTGCTTGGCTAGCTTCCAGTACATGCTGGGTTTGAAGATTTGACACCATGGGACAGAGAGGGAGGAGGAAGAAGAAAGAGATGAAGAGTCCAAGAAAGGAAGGAAGAAAGGAAAAGGAAAGGAGAAAAACACAACTGCCAGATGGCAGGAGCGACACAGCAAGGAGCTGGGGCTCTAAACACAGGCGGACGGTCTTGGGACAACATTGTAGACCTAAGTTTCTGCTCTTGTCTTTGTTGTTTTGCAGTGCTGGGAATTGAACCCTGGTCCTTGCAGATACTGAGCAAGGACTCACCACTGGTTGCATCACTGACTTGATATTTTAGTGTACTTGAATGATTTTGGCAGTTGGGGGGGGGGCTTCGGATAGTTCAAAGATGGACTGGCTCTCACTCTTAGGGGAAGCAGACTACTTGATGGCACTACGACTCAGTTTCTTCACTGCTACAATCAAAATGTTCCTTGTATTAGGCATTTTTTTATACTGAGTATTACCATAGTGAGAATTCAAGCAGATAATCTGTAAAATTTTCAGCAGTGTTGAACACACTCTCAATAAATGTTAGCTATTATGCACTTTCCCCTCTGAATAGGGATTATTACTGTAAAATGGAAAACATATTCTAGAGTTCTTAAATCAGGAGAAAAGCCTAAGGAGTGTGTCAAAAATACCTCTAAATATAGAACAGCCTGTTGGGAAGAGGGAGGGGTAACTGCGGAGGCAGGCTCGTGCCCACATGTTCATACTTGCTCGCTCACAGAGAAAGCAAGACAAAATCCTAAACAGACTGTGTTCACTGGAAATACCCAGTTGGGCTGCAGGTTTCATCCTGGGCTCATCTGAGAAAAATAACTATTTGTTCTGAAACCATTTAAAATTTGCTTGAAGTAGGAGTACGCCCAGATGAACTTCAGCCTGATCCTATGGATGGGAAGAAGTCTGACTGGGGGCGCACAGCACTTAATCTTCTGAGAATGAACATCCGTCTGCAGTCACTGGGCCTGTGGCAGGAGGGCACAGTGCTTTGCAGAGACAGAATGAAGCTTGGGCAGTAAAGGAGAAGGTCCAAGCCAACCCTGTAGTCCAGTTGCCCTACGGGAGTTCTGGTGTCATTACTTACCAGCTTGCTGTAATGTCCTCACCTGCAAAGTAGGAAGCCTCTTAGAGTTGTGGAGACTTGATACCATATGCCCCAAAGAGAACAGCGAATGTTCTATTGTGTGTCCATGTGTTCCTTATAAGAACTCATTGTCTGAATTCTTATAGGATCCCATTTCTCCAGTTAAAACAACAACGACAACAAATCAAAACTCCCTGAAGGGTCGGGAGATGGCTTAGTGGGTCATATACATGCTTCACAAGCATGAGGACCTGAATTTGGACCCTCCTCGCCCACATACAAAACCCAGTGTGGTGTGCACACCTGTTATACTAGCGCTGGGAAGTAAAGACAGCCGGGTGCCTGGGGCCTGCTTACCAGGGGATCTAGCCAGTGAACTCAGGGTTCACTGAGAGACCCTGTCTCAAAATGGAAGGTGGAGAACAACTGAGGAAGACTCCTGGCATTGACCCACTGACCTTGTACTGTCACGCCCGCTTTACAAGTGAGTGCACATAGGCATGCGTGTGCGTATGAATACAACAATAATACAAGTGTCTCAGTGGCCTTGACCTATGCTGAGCCGTATCAGGACTGATTCTCTGAAATGCTGAGCTCTGGCACTGGCAGTGCACATGCCCCGTTGTTTACATCTTAAATGCATCTTTCTTTCTCCCCTATTGTCTCCAGTTCATATATTACATAAGAAAATGATGCTGCCCCAGGGAGCAAGTACTGGAAGCACAGCTTCCCATAAGTAGATACAATTTGCTTTGAGTTTTACTTAAATTACTTTCTTTCTTCCCTTAAATTACTTCTATCCATTTCTATAACAAGATCTAAATCAATTTTTATTTGTAGTCACAAAGCATGAAATTTCCCAAGACTGGAAACATTAAAGAATTATTCCAGAACTCTAAGTGATCATAAACAAAATTTTATTTGCTTGAAATTAAATGTTGTTTATGATCATTCAGGTCTTCCTTCCTTCCTTCCTTCTTTCGAGGAAGGACTTATTTTGGCTCACAGTTTCTAGAAATATAGTCCACCATGATTGAGTCCCTCAATCAATTTAACACTATGTTTCAAACACATCCATTATTAATGTAGCATTTCTCTTCATTTACTCCCTCTTTCTTTCCTCTATAATCTCAGCACAAAAGAAGGAATCCTTTGATCACAAGATGTCTCCTCTGCTCTTGTGTACTTATCTCCCTGATGTTCTGAGGCTAGCCAACCCCTGTGGTGACAGATCCCCCTACACTTATAACACACAACTGTACATGGACACACAAGTGTACACACCTTACCCATCTCTACCCTGTTTACCATCTATCTCAGATTTCAAATATTAGGAAAGAAATTTGGTTGGGAAGCCATGATAGAAGACATAAATAGTATATAAAGCTGCATGTTTTCTGTGCTGCCAGCTTCACTTGTCTGTATCAGAGTGCCTGACAACATCATCTCCTAGGACAAAGGGCTTATTTTGGTGTACAGTAGCTGATGCCATTGTGTTAGACTGAGGAGAGGCACATAATCATAGTGAGGAGCATGTGATGGAATAAAACTGGTCACCTCATGGTACCCAGAGGCAAAAAGAAGGGCCCAGGGACACACATACCACTTCAAAGCCACATCCCCAGTGACCTGTTTCTTCCAACTAGGTCCCATTTCCTAGTAACCCATTTGGCTGTGGACTCATTAGTATGTTGATATAGTTAGCACCCCATCCACCCAGCAACTTCTCAATAGTACATCACCAGCTGGGAACCAAGCTTTCAACCCGAGCACCTTTGGTGGAGGGTGGAGGGTGGGGGAGGATAGATTTCTCATATCCGAAATGAGATTTTTTTAAATGCCTCCGTGGGTGGAAGACTCATGACAGATTTTCTGTTCAGCTACATCTCCACCCTCTACACTTTCCAAATTTTCAACTAATAGGTGCCACTTACAACTTTAAAATATCCCTAAATGCTAAAGAGATCATTTGGTTGTTGCCTCTGAATCTGGTAGCCAGCAAACTACTCTGGACCAGAAACTAAATGGAATCTTTCTCCCAAGTCCAAACTTTTTTTTCCTTAGAACTGAGAGGTGGGCGCATTTGTTGACAAAAAGCTCCTGGCTGTAAATGCCCACCTAGTATCCTCCCTCCTTTCTCCCCACTGCCCCTTGGTCAGTCTTGGCGTTTCATTCCGAAATGGTTTTGCTCATCGTCCTGTTCAAGTCCAACCTACAGAAGCTGCAGATACTCTAGCTGCCATGGCAGTCACGGTTAGGAGAGCTGGAAGGGTCCGCCTATTTGTCCCTAGGTAAACAATGCATGGTGCCCAGATCCATGTCTGGAAACAAGAAATGACTGGATGTCTGTCAAGCATTGTGGGAAGGATAGAACTGGAGACAGAAGGTGGCCCCAGAAGGGATGGGATCCTTCCCAAATTGAGTTTTTACAACTGTAAAGCAATAAATCCCATAGGAGTGTTGCAGATTCAGTGTAAGGCCACAGTGTGTCCAGGGATAGTAGTGACAAAGTAGGTGGAGTTGGCTGTGTGTCCTTCTTCCCAGCAGCAGTTTTCACTACTCTGCCAATCCTCAGTCTCCCATCCCTATGTAAACTCCTTCACATGTCTAACTGTATTGACAGTAATCTCAGAAGTCTTGGGGTGTTTCATGTGGTTTAGTTTGGTTTGACTTAGTGGTTTCGTGTACCACACCATTTCCTTCACTGACCTTGACTAGAAGCCCCAGATCTTAGCTTTTTATATCCCAGATATCAAGTAAATTATTTTTCCTACACAATAATTACCGTATAACATATTACCTTGGGCTATCATGCTGTACCAAACTGTAATAATTGTACATTTTCTAAAAGAATCCATTTGATTTTTTTTAAAGCACAAATGAAGCAATAGTCTATGTGATCAAGAAAAGCTTTTAAGACTCACCAAGGTTGTTGCCTGAGCCCCATCATTTAACTATGGTCCCTTTGGCCAGGTGACCTAACCTCTGACTATCTCCTTACTTGTAAGGTGAGAAGCTAAGGCCACCTGTGGGGATCATTGTAAGATGGACCAAGATAAGGCTTCAAAGACACTGAGTGAGGGGACCCACTCCTAGTAAGTTGCCTCAGAGTGGTAGCCCTTCAGCGGCTTCAATGTGCTGTCTCTGCTGGCCACCATAGGGCAACGAGACGAGATCTGGAGAGACTCGGTGTCTACCCAACTGCATCTCCTGGAGGATATATTTAGGATTTATTGCTACACTTATAAAACAAGAGGTTGGACTGGGTCAAGTCTTACATTCTATAAGTGTGGTCGGCTAACTGAGTGAGGGCTGTGGCAGTTTGAAATGACCAGATGACCAACTGAACACTACATGTGGCTATGACTTGCTCTCTGTCTGGCCTCTGCCCCTTCTCCTTCACACTAATTCTCAGCTCAGTGAGACCAGCTGCAGTGCACACACCAGTAATCCTAGCATTTGGGAGGTAGAAGAGGGAAGGGAAGGGAGATCAAAAGTTCAGGGTGGCCCAATGTGGTTGTGGTGGTGCACACCTTTAATCCCAGCATTTGGGAGGCGAGGCAGAGGCAGGTGGATCTCTGTGAGTTCAAGACCAGCTTGGATGAGATCCTGTCTCACAAACAAACTTAGAAAGCTTTTTGGGGGGAGGGGGTGTTGAGACAGGGTTTCTCTGTGTAGCCCTGGCTACTATTCTGGAACTCATACTGAAGACCAGGCTGGCCTCAAACTCAGAGATCCACCTGCCTCTGCCTCCCTAATGCTGGGATTAAAGGTGTGAGCTGCCACCACCCAGCTGGAAAGCTTTTTAAAAATACAGGTGTTTAAGCCTTCTTCCTAACTGCATCAGAATAGTTGTAAGGCCCTGATATCAGTACTTAAAAAAAATTTTTTTTAATTGAGGCTGGAGAGATGACTCAGAGGTTAAGAGCACTGGCTGCTCTTCCAGAGGTCCTGAGTTCAATTCCCAGCAAGCACATGGTAGCTCATAAACATCTGTAATGAGATCTGATGCCTTCTTCTGGCCTGCAGGCATACATGCAGACAGAATACTGCATACTAAATACATACATACGTACTTAAAATTTTTATTAATTTATTTTTTTCAAGTTATATCTTGATCACAGCCTCCTCCCTCTTCCCCTCCAGGTCCCATCCTCCCTCCTTCCCCATCTCCCTCCTCTCCTTCTCCTCAGATAAGGGGAGCCCCCACATCTGAGCCCCCCTCAGTTCATCACTCACATGAGGGCTAAGAGCTTCCTGATATAGCAGCCCAGCTAGAGTTGTTCTACTAACAGGCAACAGAGTCAATGACCCGCTGCTAGGTGGAGATTTTCATAAGATAGTTATATTAGATTCCTGTCTCTTTGGGTCTCTGGATTATAGGATGGTTATCCTGGGCTATATGATTAATATTCACTTATAAGTGAGTATATACCATGTGTGTCTTTCTGGGTCTGAGTTAGCTCACTCAGGATGAGCTTTTCTAGTTGCAAAATGCATGCTCTCCTTGTTTCTGACAGCTGAGTAGCATTCCATTGGAGATAAGTACTTTTTAAAGGCTCCCTAGGGATTTCCATCGTCAGCCAGGGCTGAGGACCACTTCAGCCTGCACATGACATGGCGAAGAGCAAACACAGGACACAGCATTTGGAGAGCTATGGCTGTGAGAAGATGTGGCTTCAAATACAGTGTCTTGCTTCTGTCTTGTTTCTAAATTTGCTCTTTCCCTTAAGATTCCCATGAGAACAATCCACCATCAGTTCCCATCACCCGTAAAACAGATCTGCGGTCCATCACCTGATGTACCAGGCTCTTCATTGCATGTCTTCTGCTGCTTCAGTCAGCCTGATTCAACACAGAAGTCAATGGGAAGCTTCTTCCAGCTGCAAGCCTTCGTATTTCTATCTCCTGTGCCCTCTCCCACCCTTACCTCCTAGCCCTGTACTTGACTAACTTCCTCCCCTTCAAGACTTCTGTAGGCCCTTTCTTTCTTCCCCAGTCGCCCACAGTTGGGTTTAATGAGTTGGGTGCACTTATGCGACATCCCTACTGTCCGTTCTGTCCACACATGATGATTCTCTTGGTCCTGCTCAGTTGACTTGTGCTCCCAGCCACGCAGACTATTATATTCCACAAAAGCAAGGACTGTGTCTTATTCACACCCTCCTACAACCCCCTACATGTTACGGGTCTAGTCAGGCTCAGCGAATACTTAATAACTAAATGATTACACAAGAATGAAGGAAAGGGAGATCCTTAAGAAACCAAGCTGGTAAATTATAGAAAACAGGTCCTATAAATGAATGAATGAACACAGAAGAAACAGTTTTAACGACAGATCTATACAGAGCCAGGTAAATCAGTGTTTACCCTTTCGTATTCATACTCACACTATGTGGGACACAACTATGCCAGGTAAAAGGGGAGCCCATCATAGCAGGAAACTGGACTGACTTATCCCCCACAGAACCCTGATTTCCACAGTAGGCCCTCCCCTAGGGAAGAGGAGTCAACAGTGCTCATATGAAAGAGCACCAAAGGAAAATAATATTCAGCATTATTTACCTCAGATTTTAAGAGATCATTATAATGCTAGCAATTAATGAGACAGTCAGATAAAATGATATGATGTTTGAGATTTATTTCAGGACTCTCAATAAGGTGCAGTGAGGCATGAGATAGACATGAAAAAGGGTTAGTTAAGAACTGATAGAGCTGGGTGTGGTGGTTCATGTCTTTAATCCCAGCACTTGGGAGGCAGAGGTAAGTGGATCTCTGTGAGTTCAAGGACAGCCTGGTCTACAAAGTGAGTCTAGGACAGTCAAGGATACATACACAGAGAAATCCTATCTCGAAAAACCTAAAAAAAAAAAAAAGAATTGATAGATTTTGAAACCATGGTGGCAGTGTCTTCACTTACAAGATTCATTATATTATTTCGTCTGCTCTGGAGTGACACTGAAATTATCCTTAGTAAATTTGTTTTTTAAGGAAGACATAAAATATTAGTTGAAATAGTTATTGGTGCCAGGTGTGGTGGCACACACCTTTAATCCCAGCACTCGGGAGGCAGAGGCAGGCAGATCTCTGTGGGTTCAAGGCTAGCCTGGTCTACAAAGTGAGTCCAGGACAGCCAGGGCTACACAGAGAAACCCTGTCTTGCAAAAAAAAAAAAAAAAAAAAAGAAAGAAAGAAAAGAAATAGTTATTAGCTTTTAAAACATTGTAGAAGTCTTTCTCAGCATTACCATTTGGTTCAGTGAATATATATTTTAAAGAGGGAGAGAAAGAAAACCCCAGCCGTACATCATCTGGAGCCAGCTTGGTCTTGGTTAGTTGAAAACCAGGAATGTTCTCCAAAGTCTGTAGACTGTAATCAGTCCCACACACGGGGTTTCCAGGCAGCAGCGTTTACACATACTGCAGGGTGATTTGTGACCCCATTCATATCCATGAGAAATAGTTTCCACGGTACAATCTGCCGCATCTCAAAACCCACCAGGTGACAACATCTTACAGTTGGTGGCACTTCATTCTGTTCCCCTCTGTTCTGTTTCACAATGTTCCTCCTTTAAGGTTGGCTGAAAGGGAAGCATTGCAATCTCTATTTACTTGTGGCTGAGAGGGAACTTCCTTTCTCTGAGGAGGGCTTTCACCTTGGTCATGAATATGTATCCAAGGCCCCAGCACCTTTATAGTCCTCACATGCTTTCCACAGTCCCGACCCTTTCTCCATAGCCCTTTCTGCCCTAAACAGCCCACGGTTTCCTATTACCTTCCTTCACCCCAGAGTTCATGCTCTTCTTTGCGCCTGGACTCCTGGGAGCATTTCCATCAGCCTGGCCTTTGCTAGCTACTTCCTGTTCCTTAGGCGCTCTCTTGCTGCTTGGTCCTTCCCAGTAGTGGCCCTATTCCCTTCCGGTTCCGGTTGCCCAGTGCTCCTCCACATCATGATCATAGATAAAGGTTCCCAGGCCAGCAGCAGGTGTTTTCACGACTGCAGTGGGGTTCATTAAGGATGAGAGCCGGGTTCTTGCCCTTGCAGCCCTGGCTGGCTTTCCTCTTCTGCCTTGGTGGTCAGTGTCTCCTGTTTCTCCCTACAGACTCGGTCTCACTGTCTGTCTACAGCCCCAGTGGCCTTTAGATTCTGCGCTGGCTAAGCTGCGGCTGCTCAGCTTTGCTTCCCTCTCTCTCTTTTTAAATTTCTCATATTCCCAAGATACCTTTTGTTGCATGTATGCCACATTTCCTGTTTTGGTTGGTTTTGGGTTTTACATCCTAAAAACTATTTCAGTGTCACTTTTTTCCTAATTTGCAGAGGTCAAAAGCCAACAATGCCCCTTCTTTTTTAACAAGCTTAATAAATTAATAGATATAGGACTGGAGAGATGGCTCAGAGGTGAAGAGCACTGGCTGCTCTTCCAGAGGTCCTGAGTTCAATTCCCAGCAACCACATGGTGGCTCACAACCATCTATAATGGGATCTGGTTCCCTCTTCTGGCTTGTAGATATACCTGCAGACAGAGCACTGTATACATAATAAATAAATAAATAAATAACCAAAAAACCCCATAAATTAATAGATATAGAATTACATCTATACTTTGATATTGGTTAATAAGTTAATTTATTAATAATTTGTTATAATATAATCAATTAATATAATTATAATAAAATAATTAATCTAATTTATTAATAAATATAAAATGTTAGCTCTTTTGGAATATCTCTATTTCTGTGCACTTTCTGAGCTTCCTGTGACTTACTGGGTATTTCTCATCAACTGTGAGCAGGGGGAAAAAAGCTTTTTTTAAAAAAAAGATAATTAAAAACAAACGAAATGGAGATACAAGGAAGGCCATGCGTCCAGGTTACAGCTAATAACTGGCCAAGCCACATTGCTATTCTACTTTCCTCAGACAGGAGTGAGCAGTTCTCTTCTGCATCCACTGGGTACTTACATACTAGTGGCCCATCCTGGAGCCATGCACTTCCAGGGGTAGGCTTGGAAGTGAGTTTTCAAGAATTCTGGAACATAGGACTTAATAAAAATGAATTCTTTTTATCTCTGTTCAATAAAGTGAGGAAACCATTGATAGTGATTTATTTTAAGCCCCTAAAAAAATCAGAACAGGGGCTTGGATTTCATTATAAAGTTCTTGTTTAACAAGCGTTCATTGCACAAGTGGCAATTCTTTGGTTCTCATGAGTGTAAGGAGGCCCCTTTCCTAGCAGCAGCCAAATCCCCTTAACTAGTCAGGCCAGTTCCTCACACTTCCAAGCTGATTTCTTCAGCCTAGGATAATGACTTTGTTACATGTAAAAGTGCTGAGGTCAGACAAAGACTCCTGGAAAGCATGTAATTAACACAGCCTCCTTTCTGTCCCTGTCAACTATACATGTACCATGTCATTGAAGAGTAAAATGTTTCAATAAGAGGCAAACAACTCTCATTCTTTCCCATCCTGCAGCAGGCTGTCCTGGAAATACCACACGTAACTGACTCCACGGATTTGTCTGATTGATGTGTCAATGAGAAATGAATGAGAAGGAACAGACAGTGAAAGAAACCCAGGGTGACTGTAATCTGCACCATAAATAATCATGTCCAGTTCATGGAAAGTTTGACCCAAAACAACAACAACAACTTACCAAGTTTGAGAAATGCAACCCTGCTGTGGCTTTCTTTGATCCACCTTTGGGTAGGGTGTGAATTTTAGAATTATCTTTGAAATATTTTTATTGAAACAAAAATTCACATGACTGATTTCAGAAGAGAGGAAATAAAATTTGTCATGATTAAGGAGTAGAATACTTTTCTGTGACCTTTGTCATATTTCAACATAGGATTAGATAATGCATTATTAAAAATAATCTTTAAAGCAATAAATAACATTCCAGAAGTGAGACATGCATGTTCTGAGATCAGAAAAAAAAAATTAAGAAAATGGAACAATATGTCTAGCCATGCCATTAGTGAGGAGTCAAATGAACCGCTGGTAAAAGTCTGTTTTCTGGTGTGTTCAGTATCACTAGCTAGCGCCCCGCCTGCTCTTAAAATAGATGTTAGCACTCTCTATTACTGTAGTTTTAGAAGCCTGGGACTTAGGGGTGGGGGAAATGGTGAACACATTTCTTTAAAACAACACCTTTGTAGAGAGTAGAACAGGTTGAAAGACACATGGGAGAAGTAACACTTTGCAAGTAGCAGAGACTAAGTGACTGTGGGGAGAAGGGAGCAAGAAGCCACAGTGACAGCCCCTTGCCATGATTGCCGTTTCAGGAACGTTCCCTTTCCAGGTTGAGAGACAGAGAATAAAGGCACATGTTTGAACAACCCTGAGAACATTCTGGTTTTTCTCGTCCTAAGAGATTTATTAAGCAGGGGCCAGTGCTTCTCAGAGACCCGTCGCTGCTGACCAGACGATTGCCATGGTCAGCTATCTGCAGAAGTGCTGCCATTGGCAGTGACTCAAAGCCGAAGTGACCAAACAATTGATCTAATTGTCTTCACTGTTCCCTCTTTTTCATCACAGAATCGGAAGACTTTTTGATGGCACAGAGCCCATTGTTCTGGACAGTCTCAAACAGCACTATTTCATTGACAGAGACGGGCAGATGTTCAGATATATCTTGAATTTTCTACGAACATCAAAACTCCTCATTCCAGATGATTTCAAGGTGAGGGAATCTGTTTTAACAATAAATATGTGATTTGTTTTGATATGCTCCAAAAACTCTTTCTGGTTCTACACCAGGGCCATGTATACCAACTCAAATGGCATCAGCAGCCCACTTGATGTGGCTATACTGTCTTTGTGAAGCAGAGTGTAGGGGTGTTTAAATTTTACAGGATCAGGGAGCATTCAATTTTAATTTAAATAATTGAATTATGCTCTCTTTTAGTAGATTGAAAAGAAGTTGGTTAAATTCAAATTTAATTTCTTCTATGTCTTAGCATCCTAGAGAGTAAAAGGAATTTCTTAACTCAATGAAAATTTGTCTCCCAGAAATCTAAGGTTAATCTTAGCAATATGCTTTTAGAATTGTGTTCCCTTTAAACTGAGTAGCAAGTGTTCCTATCAAGCACAGTGAGAGATTCCTGGCAGGCAATGGAATTAAAACAGGGAGACATATAGAAAGTGTTACTATTAGAAGGGGATACATGAAAATGGAATTTTTATGCCTGGTAATGTTTCTCTAAACAGGAAATTTTGAATACTGCTAATTCTGAATACTATTAGAGCTAATAGAGAACTAATTAAAACATCTAAATTCAGAGTCAGAGCACAGTCGGTGTGCTGCCTATGGAATAGCAAGAACCAGTCATAGAAACAGCAAGGATCAGCCTATAGAAAAAAAAAGCACAACAGAAACTGTAATGTCCAGGTAGCAATAAACCTAATAAGATGTGTGTAGAGTATATTTTTTAAGGGAATTTCTATTTTGAGTCAGAAAAGATATAGTTAAGACTTCTTAAACAGAAGAGGATTTTTAAAAGATCCTTATGAAGCAAAGAGATCATATCTAAACAAGAGATGTCTTAGAAGAAGAAATATTGTGCAACAAAAGGTTAATATCCATCATAAAAGAGTTTCTCAAAAACTATAAAAGTATATAAACAATCTAGGGGAAATTTTACCTATAAACAAGATTTTCCCAAAGGGAGAAAAAAAAGATTTTGTCTGTAAATATTTAAAATGATATTCAACCTCGCTCTCGTATCAAATGCACAAAAAATCAAATGGTTCACTGCTTTACACACAGTAGTTTGACTAAAATTGTGAAGATTGACAGCGTGTCGAGGAACATACAGTGTGGCTGGGAGGGAAAATGATTAACCTTTTTGGACGATAATTCAGCCATAGCTATTAAAATTTCAATCATGCATGCTGTCTAGCAATTTCATGTTTATGAATTTATCTTCTATAAATATTCACATAGGCATGTTAACATGTGTGTACATAGGATGTCTAGTAGTTGTGTTTATAGTAGGAAAACTTGACATACCTAAAAGGAGCTCAAAAACAGTAGATGGTTGGATATAATCTGGAACATCCATATAATGGAATAATTTTAAAGAGTGTGGGTCATCTATATCTGTTGATATATAGGGCGAAACCAAAGTTTATTATTCAGTGACAATAGCAGGTTATAAAATGATACATAGTGTGTTTCTATTTAAGTGAAATATCATGCATGTTGTAAATATTTGAAATGGCATCTTCTCAACACACAGAAGTAGTTCACTTGCACTTCAGAGCTCTGATGTCTTAACCAAGTCTTTGGAGCCTGGATTCTAAGTGAGGCTGGCACCCTCGAGGGACCTCAGAGCTTATTGTGGCCCATGAACAGCGGACTGTGAGTCTGTCTGCCTCAGGTTCCATGCAGAGGTGCAGAGGACTTGCACTCCCTAACAGCAGCATTACTCTCCTTTTTTTTCTGATTAAAGGTGCATAGTTTTTCATGTAAAATAAACATGCCCTGATATAACCCCTCTGTACGCTTTTCCATTTTACTAATAATCCTTGGCACATGCGCACTGCTTCCAATTCAGAAAGGAGAGGATGAAGGAGAGATCTGAGCCCATTACTCATATGGGATCTTCTGGTTTATAGCAGTTCGCCTAACACTTGGTCATGTGGGTTGGAGAGGTAGCTCAGGGTAAACTGCTTGCTGTGAAATCGTGAAGGCCTGAGTTCAGATCCTCAGTTTCCACACAGAAGCCAGGCACAGAAACTAACAATAACAGCAACAGTGTAGAGACTGATAGAAGAAGACAGTCAGCACTGCCCCCTGCCTTCCACACACACATGCACACATGTACACACCCACACAAACAGTAAATAAATTAAACTGAGAAATAAATTCCAGCCATAAACCTTGAATCTGATCCTATGTATGTTGTACCAGCCTGGCTAACTTGCTTCGTGGTGATATTCTTACAGACAGAGACATATGTTTTTCTAAAATAAATTGTACAGTGTGCCCATGGTAATTGCTTACTTAGCTACTGGATTTGCAGGAGGCCAGATGCTCAGAGTCAGGAGACAATACACTTCTCTTAATACCATATATGCCTAAACTGAAAACTAAAAGCTTGCTTCTATATAATGTCATTTTTATAACCCCCATTTCTAACAGGGGTGCAACTCCAGGGAACCATAAGGTAGCAAATTGGGAATTGTTGTTACAAAATAAATATAGCCATTTGTTTAAAAGAGCAAGAAAGGAGCTCTTTTTTTTTTTTTCTTAAGCACATATTTTGGCTTAACCCTCCTTCACAAACTTCCATGGGAGTCATTGGTCTATCTCCAAGACCATTCAGGTTAAATGCTGATATGGTCAGTTCCAGAAGCCAAGCCCTAGGTACTCACCCCGTCACCCAGGACAGGCCTGTTGCTTTACCACACCTTTGGGGTGTTCCATGAGGATTCTTGAACTCTAAGCAATCTGTTGCTCAACAACTTTAAGTACAAAACACATCCTTTAGCTGATCATTGCCCAAGCTTGGGAGGAAAACCAAAAAACTTCTCAGAAGAAACTTATGAATCCTGGGGCCTTGAAGTGCTTCCTGTAGGACTGCTGAGTGCTGGGCTGTCCATCACAGAGTGTTCTGGGACTGAGGGAGAGCAGCTGAAAGAAGGGTGGGAGCTGAGGTGGCCATTCAGCTCTGTGGTCCTGATGGAATTAAACCACAAAAAGCAGTTCTTGGGGATCATAAATGTAGATGCCTATGTGACCTGACAGTATTGCCGGAATTTTCCTTCCAACCCTGGAAACTGGGATATTATCCTTTTCATGTGGGAAGAATTGCTTTTACAGGTTTGCTGGGGAGAAGGATTGCTGCCCGCTTCCCTCTGGCTCCAGCAATTTTATGGTGGGCAAACAAGGGTGTAAGATCTTACAGTATTAGTATCCTGCACCCACTAAAATCCAATTCCACAAGTATGTTGCCTGTGATAAACACCCACTTAGCAATTCTGATAATTTCATATTTCAGAAGCTTGTGCCCTGACTTTTACAGAAAGCTGGTTATCTCTGTACATGATTGCTCTGCGTGTTTTTATGTGGATTTAACTGCCCTTCCTTTCATAATTCTGTCCTCAACTATAATGATTTGCTCATTGCTACTTCTATCCCTGCATACAAACACAAATGTGTGACTGGAATTCCCAACACTCCAGAAGTCAGAAGCTTTGCTCCTATTCCTACGGATCCATACGATTCCCCCTCTCTCTGGCTTGTTAAACATCTTCCTTGGCAACAGCTGATGCTGAGATTGCTCTCTATGAATATCCATCCTTCCTATATTCACACAAAGTCATTATGAGGCGGGCCTAGCTTATCTACACTGTATTCAAGACTCTAATGCTTTTTAATATTGTAGAAGCATGCATATACTGTAGAAAATGAAAATATAAAGAGGCAGAAAACATTTATGCATTAAATTCCCACTGCTGTGATTGCCAGTGTTCACACCTGGCCTAGTTGACACCTCTGTTGCCAAGATAAACACCATGACCAAAAGTAACTTGGGGGGTGAGGTTGTGGGGTGCTTGGCTTTCATGTCACAGTGTGTCATGAAGGGAAGCCAAGACAGGAACTCAAGGCAGGAACCTAGATGCTGGAAATGAGGCAGAGACAACAGAGGAGTTGTTCACAGGCTTTCCAGCTTGCTCAGCTTATACCCCCTCAGGACCATCCACCCAGGGATGGCACTGCCCATAATAATAATAATAAGGTAGCCCCCTTTCATCAGTTAGCAATTAAGAAACCCCCCCAGCCCAGAAGCCTGTGTGATGGAGGACTTCCTCATTTGAAGATCCCTCTTTCCAGGTACATCAAGTGGACAACTGAAGGGAACGGTGACAGAATTTGTATGGCCACTGTACCTTTTCCTGTACTAATTTTAACAATTTTCTTTTTTTTTAAATACTTTTTTTTTTTCTTCAAGTTACATCTCAGTAACAAACCCTTCCCTATTCCCCCTTCCTAACCCGCCCTTCCACCCTCTTCCCCCCAGAAGTTTCCCCTTTCAGTCCAACAGATGGTTCCTTCTCTTATAACAGTAAGTATTATACAAAACAACAGATATAAATATGCCACATTTATGAGAGTTAAATGGCCCAGTATACCTTCCCAATGTCCAGTTTATACATATTTGGCCCCTGACTTTAACATTCTACTATCTAACCATCTCCATGAGTTTAAAGGTCTATATGTAACTCAACATTCATACTAACTTGCAACACACTTTTAAGAGTATCTTCTTACATCTATAACACCCTCTTGATTCCTAAACAACTCAAAATTTAACTATGAGACTCTAGCTGTCTATTCTTCAACCACCGCAGAGACCTGAGAGGGATAAATATATTTGCTTATATAGGAAGTGCAGGGCCTGCAGCTTCCAAAACTAAGAAAGGACATACCAATGACTGCCTGGACAGTTCCCATTTTCTCTCCATACATTCCTGCATCAGTCTTCAGCCTTTGGGTCCTGTTTCTCTGACAGACATTTGTTGTAGAGCAGGGATTATGAAGGACTTACCTACCCTGTCTTGGCAGAGTTAGGCTGTCGACTTCCCTGCTACCAAGTTTTGTCCTTTTTGGACAGCAGTCTGTCTGCAGTTGGTGCAAGGGGTTTTTTCATGCCAAGAGA
>CAJQZJ010033120.1:107926-140374 GCA_907164525.1 Lophiomys imhausi | reverse complement strand
TTTCTCCATCTATGTTGATAGAGAGTTTTGCTGGGTAAAGTAGTCTGGCTGGGCACCTATGATCTCTCAGGACTTGTAGTATATCTGACCAGGCCCTTCTAGCTTTTATCGTTTCTGGGGAGAAGTCAGGTGTAATTCTGATGGGTCTGCCATTGTATGTGACTTGACCTTTTTCTCTTACAGCTTTTAATATTCTTTCTTTGTTCTGTACATTTGGTGTTTCAGTTATTATGTGGCGAGATGAGTTTCTTTTCTGATCTAATCTGTTTGGTGTTCTGTAAGCCTCTTGGATTTTTATTGGCATCTCTTTTTTCAGGTTTGGGAAGTTTTCCTCTATGATTTTGTTGAAGATATTTCCTGGACCTTGGAGTTGGGAGTCCTCTCTTTCCTCTATACCTATAATTCTTAGATTCCGTCTTTTCATTGAGTCCTTGATTTCTTGGATGTTGTGGGTGAGAGATTTTTTAGCCTTCTCATTTTCTTTGGATGTTGTACTGATTTCTTCCACTGAATCTTCCATGCCTGAGATCCTATCCTGTCTTCCATCTCTTGCATCCTATTGTTGATACTCACATCCGTAGTTCCTGTTCTCTTCCTTTGCTTCTCCACTTCCTCTTTTAACTCTGACTGTGTTTTCTTTATTGTTTCTATTTCTATTTTCATGTCTTGTATGGTTTTGTTCGTTTTGTAGATTTCCTTCTCCAGCTTGCTTTTGTATGAAAATCTTTCATTGCTTTTTCCTTTTCCTGTTCAAGCTCTGTCACCTTGGCTTGGAGCTCTTTAATGGTGTTGTTCCTTGTTTTGACTTGTAGAATTGTGGCTTCTTTGAATTCCTTCATAGATTTAAGTTCTTCTTGCCGGGACTCTATCACTTTCCATAATGCAGAATTGTCAACTTTTTCATGTGTTTCTGTTGGTGTGTGGTCATCCATATTGGATGAGCTAGGATAATTCTGCTTTGTTCGAGTCATATTTCCTTGATTTCTATTTTTTTTTTTTTGACCTTTGGCCATTGGATGCATTTAGCTGTCTGTTTTCTGTGCTTGGAACCACAGTGGATGATTTGGTGCAGGGGACGAGTTACTTGGCTATCTGTCGTTGCTTACAGGGGGATTTCAGGGTCACTGTGGTTTTAATCGCCTGAGGCACTGTGAGCTGGTGCAGCCTATTCCCAGGTTGTGAGTAATGGACCAGTATTTTTTCACTGCTCCCAATTCAGACTTCTCTATGTTGTACTCTGAGTTATCAGCCTGTAATGGTTCTGATGGTATGGACCTGTTTTCCCAGGCACAGATTCTGTGGGCTTTGTTTGTCGTCTCGGAGGCTGACAGGGTCTGGCTCCACACCTAATATGTCTGGATTTTCCAGAATACAGCTATGGTCCCGATTTCTGGTTTCTCACTAGGCTTCTCGCCACAGGGCTGGCCTCTGTGCCTGATTCCCTCCCTGTCTGCGCCACCGCGGGTCCCCCTCCCTGGCTGCTAGGCCGTGGGTACCCCAAGCCCCGGATTCTCCGGCTGCCTGAGTGGTCCTCTCGCCCCAGCAGCTCAGCCGTGGGTGCACGGGTCCCTGGCCCTGCCCACGCCTGTCTCTCTCCCCAGTTGACCTGCTGTGGGTTCGCGGGGATTTGGCCCGGCTGGCCCCTCCCGCCCGCCTTTGTGTTCCCAGCTTCCCGCGCTCTCTCGGAACCTCCCGCCCTCCGCTTCACGAGAGGCTGCGGACCACCCGCTGAGCCCCCTGTTTGTTCCTTGCTAAACCTTCCACTATCTCGCAAAGTTTTTTAAGTGGGTATAAGTTCTACCTGAGGTATGGGGAGCCCAATAGGCCAGCGATCTATGGCCAAGTGGACCCTGATTCTGCCTGCTGTATGTTGGGATCGATCTTACCAGGCGCCTCTCCAAATGGGAGTTTCTGAATCCCGGGTTTAGTGGCTTCCGTGTCTGCGAGAGATGGGTGAGAGTCTTGCCCTGGGACTTTTAACAGTCCCTTGGGAGCTGTGAGTGTTTGGGGGGGGGTGTCTAGCCCCTCCGGTTTTTGCACAGTGCCCAATAACTCTGTGTTTTTTATGGCTCTTTTTTCCCCCCGCGTTCAAAATGCGTCAGTGTAGGTCGCCGCCATCTTGGCCCGCCCCCTAATTTTAACAATTTTCTACCTCCCCTTTTTTTGAACTAAATTTTGTTTCATGTAATACCATAACCACATACAAGTTTACTAGGCTGATTCCAAAAATGCCCTGTACAAGTAGTTTTTCTTCGACACTACCTGACCACATATTGAGTGAGATTTTATAGTTCATTGCTCTCTGAACTGTCTAGTATGGTTTGTACTGACATAGCAATGAGGCTGGGTCAGCTGTCCCACAGAATGGCTTGTCATCTAGATTTGCCTATTTGCCATTCATACAGTTTAGCTCATTCAGTCATCTCCCGATTTCATTTGACCTGGAAGTCACTTACGAAGGCCTTGTAGGTTAAACTCCTTACCAAGAATACCCTGTGCTATTGTGACCTTCTTGTTACATGAGCAAACATGTGGTCATCCTGTGATGCTAAGGTTGAACATTGCCAGGTTCCGAGGTGCATGTTCTTAGGCTGCAGCAGAAATGAGCTCTGTGAGGCCTAGTTTTCAACTTCTGCACACACAACCAAGTGATGATTCTCTGGGGTTGTGCTGTTCTGTACAATGTAGGACTTTGATCTATTTTCCTGGCCTCTCCCCACCAAGAGCCAGGAGTGATCTCACCCCCAGCCCCCACCCCAGGTTATAGCAACAAAGAATGTCTCTAAGCATTGCTAATGCCATCAAGTATCAGAATCACCCCAGCTCAGAACCAAGGAGTGTTTATAGGGATGGGTCAAGGAATGTGTATGGGGATGGGACAGAGATTTGTGCTAGTTTATCTCATGGAAGCCTTCTTTCACGGGTAGGAACAACAGGACACCTCTGCAGATCATTGTGATTAGAATTGTCTGGCTTTTCTAAATTCCCTAAATCACTGTCATCACCCTGGATCCATCCCAGCAGTGGTCACAGTCTCCCCACCACCCTGGTTCCAT
Organism: Lophiomys imhausi; assembly: GCA_907164525.1. Lineage (NCBI taxonomy): Eukaryota > Metazoa > Chordata > Mammalia > Rodentia > Muridae > Lophiomys > Lophiomys imhausi. The sequence goes on along the minus strand of CAJQZJ010033120.1, from coordinate 137,318 downwards.
GACACAAGCAAAGCTTCTAGGTGCTTCAGTGGTTAGAACTTTCTCAGAGAAGCCAGCACAGTGAGCAGAGGCACTTCACTACCACGCAGGGCACCGTTGCCAGCCTACTCAGTTACTGCCACCTTGAATTTGCTCCCTGTGCTGGAGACTATGTTACCCTTGCCCACACCCGCCCACTTCTCTCCTCACAAGGATGCTCCCTCAGAGGCAGGAAACTAGCTGCAGCGACCTAAAAGGAGGACAAAGAGGAAGGCAGAGCAGAGAGACACAGCCTCAGCTCTTTCCCAGGCAGTGCCGTGAGCCCCTCCTCTCACTCACCAAATCCTGCAGCGGGCCCGACTGCTCCGGTCTCTGTCTCTGCTTTCAGGGCTGTCAGCAGATGTCCGATCACTGTTAGCACCTTTAGCCGTGCTTGGTCTAGTATTTCTCTGCAGAGTGTACAGGGGAGACAGCAGCAGAGCATAGAAGGGACACATCACTGCATCCCTTTCCTTTAATAGACACCAAAGACAAATGTGAAACTGTCTTGAAAAACAAAGTGGAGAGAGACTGAGGAATAACACCGTGGTTGATTTCTGGCTTATACCCACAGACAGACACACAGAAACACCACACACACACACACACACACACACACACACACCAAGAAAGAAAACACTGGAATGGCAGACTAAGAAAGAATTTTTGTGTGAGGACAGTAGTGATTAACTTTAGAGGTCCAAACACTAACTGACAAAACTATGGTGCCCACCCCACTTCTCTGGAGGAAGATCTTAACACTATGGGAAAGCAAGCCCTGCAGAGTTCTGTCCCTTCTGATGGCTGGGCACTGCTTTAAAGCAAAGGATGGTACCCTCTCTGGCACCCTGGTGATGCCCTGCTGTTGGAAACCAGCGTTTCCTCCTAGGGGCTGAGCAGTCAGAGGAAGTGGGCATTGGGCACTAGATTCTTGCTCCTGTGTCGGCCTTTTCCAGTTGCTGTGCTGAAAGCTCCTCCCTCACAGATGAGGAGAAGCAGATGCTGTGGGCTCATCTTCCCCCGGGGGACTAGAACCCAGCCACTGCCCTGACATCTATCTATTTGCATCTAGTGCCTTGTGATGAAGAGACTAAAGTTATTCAGTCTGTACCAGCCAAAGAAAGGACATTGTCAGGTCAGGAAGGGGACATTGAAAGAGTTCAAAAGATTTAGAGGCCAGTAGGGTCAAGACCAGGACCAGAGGACCCTGCCTTAGCCATGAAAAATGCCTAAATCACAAGTTGAAATCATGGAATTAGATAGACCTGCTAAAGGATGGAGCCATGGTTTCTAAAGGAAAGGAACCAACAGGACGGACTCCACTTTGTAGAGATTTCTCTGGTGAGGCAACTAGAAATGTGTGCTAGAATGTACAGAAAGAGAAACAAGAAGTGGGCCTGCCAAGAAAATGAATGGCCAAAGTAAGCCTAACTTTGCAGAAAGTGGTAGCATAGTAAGAGGGACCGTGCATAGTTCAGGCTGGTCAGTGCTCAGAGGTGGCCTGGTGAGCCAGCTCTTCTCCAATGCAGCACAGAGAACACCCTTCCCAAGGAACCAGACAGAGCAGTGGAATAAAGAAAAGCCCAGTCAGGATAGTTGAAAGGGAGTAATACCCAGTGATTGGACACAGTTCAATGTTAAGCCCACAGGATGACATTCTAGGGCTCAAGATGAAGGGTAGAGGGCACTCCAACCCTTCACTAACAGCAGAAATCCTTCAGACATTACCAAGAAAGGCCAGAACTCTCAAAACAGCCATTGCTTCTCTAACATTGCAAGAGAAGATGATGAATTCAAACATTAGACCAGGAGATGTGCCATCCACCCATGACCAGGCTTATGAGTAATTTGTAAAATATGTAGCTTGTGTGTTTAGAGAAAAAAAATGGTAAAGATTCAGTCAGCAAAGAGGGACCCCCAAGCCCTTGTAACCTTATTACCTTTGGTTTTATTTGTTATTCACAGTGCTGGGCCTCAAGCCTGCTAAGTATACATCCTACCACACTGTGGGAAGCAGCTTTAATATACTTTAATATACTTTTATTATAATATAGTTTTCAGACAGAGGCTGAGGTCTAAACACTGAAGGGGCAGTGTAGAGATGTATCCCCATTCCAGAATGCCATCTGTCCCCCTCAAATCCCACTTTAAACTGTAGCATTCCAACAAGCCCCCTACCAAATGCTACAACTGTGAGCCAATCTTAAAGAACACAGCCTCATAGCTGCTGGAACAGCCAGTCCAGAGTCTTGGTTTATTGCCCCAGCCCCCACAAAGGACTGCATTTATCCCTGCTGTCTTGTCACTTTGTACGATGATTCACATAGGAACAGACCACCTAGTTCAGAACAACACAGCAATAGGAAAGACTCAGAGCACTGAATAAGGGAATCAGAGTTTTCAGGTACAACAAACCCAACACCTACAGCGTGGGAGTTAGAGTGGGATAATTTATTCAGGAGCTAAGAATACTCCCAGACACCAAATGGGCCCTAGTGAAAGGGGGTCAGAGATTCCACTATAAACAAAAGGAAAGCAAACAGATGGGGTGCCAAGAGAGGATGAGCTTTGGACTGGGGATGGGTGGGGGTCAGGCAGAACAGCAGCATTGGTTTTACATGGCAAAGAGGGACTTTCCAAGTTAGGCACTTGAGCTGGGGAGAGGATCCCATCTTACTTGGGTGTGCTGTGTTATGGGGGTTCTTAAAAGTACAGGAGGAGATAGGAAGGTCAGAAAAGGATGTGTGGCAATGAAGGCAGAGGGAGGAGTGATCACGAGGCCACCAGCCACAGACTGTGGGCGGCCTCTAGCAGCTGGAAGGGGGGAAATTAGGTTTCTAGAGCCTCTGTAAAGACTCACCCTTTATAAACCATTGAAGACTCTGACTCAGCCTTTGACCAGGACTATTGAGAATGACCTTTATTACAGTGTTTACTTGTCATTTTAGTTAAGGAAAGTTTTATTTTGGCTCACAGTTTTAGAAGGCTACATTCAATGTGGTAGAGAATGCATGGTCCAGTCCACATGGTGCAGTTTGGGAAGCAGAGACAAAGGGAATGTTGCCGGCCATGTGGCTCTATCCTTTTACGTCTTCCACTCTGGCCAGCAGCAATTGGAAACATGGCATCCTTAATGGTGACAGAGCCTTTCGCTGAGCAGAGGCTGTCCTGAACGTTCTTGAGTGACACTTTCCATGTCCCATGTCCTGTGCTGTTGGGGAGCATGTCAATAACGTCCAGTACAAGTGGCCGATGAAACACCTCAAAGTCACAACAAATGAAAGCGTGGAAGGCTTAGTTTCTGCCGGTAAAATGAAAGGCTACAGTGTTGAAGGGCAGGTCAGCAAAAGGTAAGATCACAGTAGCTCTGAGGGCTGAGGATGTGAAACACGTTATTTTATTTATTTATTTATTTATTTATTTATTTATTTATTTATTTATTTATTTATTTGTGTTTTGGCCATATGTTTTTCTGCCTTTAAGAACTATCTTCTCAGTTCAGCCTATTTATTGACTTGGCCTTGGGGTATGTATTTTTTTGTAATTCTTTACCAATTCTAAGTATTAATCCCCTGTCACATGGACATTGGCAAAGACTTTCTCCCACCCACAGCTTCCTCTGCTGTCTTCTGGGCTGTGCAGTCAACTTCATGCAGTCCTATTGGGCAGTTGTGGGGTTACATCTGTGTGATTCCAGTCATTTTTGGAAAGTCCTCCCTAAATGTGACTTAAAGTATTTTGCTTATGTTTTCCTCTAGGAATTTTAGAGCTTTGGGTCTTATAGTCAGGTTTATATGCATTTTTAATGGATTTTTTTACAGGGTAAAAGATATTCTTTTGGAATCATGTTCAACATCCTGAGCTGTTAGGGAAATGTAGTTGAATTTTGCTTTACAGTTTCATTTCACCCATCTGAATGCCTATCAACAAATGCTGGTGAAGGTGTGGGGAGAGAGGAGCTGGTATATACTGCTGGTGGGAAGGCAAACTGGCGAAACTACTATGGAAATCACTATGCAGGTGCCAAAAACAAAACAACAACAAAAAATACAAGTACCGTATGATGTAGCTACACCTGGCCTGCGTAAGCAGCTAAAGGAGCCTAAGGATCCTGCTCATTCATGTTTAACGCTTCACAGTAGCCAGGATGCACAGCCCAGATGCCCATCACAGAACTGATAAAGTTCCATCCTCAAACCCACCAACTCCACCAAATTGTCCTCTGATCCCCCTCACACACCATAGCACACATTGGCCCACGCGTGTACATTATACACCCTCAATAATAATAATAAATAAAAATATAAAGTGCAGCATGTACACACAATAAAATGTTATTTAGCTGTAAAGAGGCACAAATGTTGCAAATAGCAGGAGAACAGATGGAACCTGTTAAGCAAATTAAGCACAAATATCGCATTTTCTTTTATATACAGGATCCAGGGGTGCGTGTGAGACAGAGACAGAGAGACAGAGATGGAGATAAATAAAAGAAAGACTTTGGGAGAGGAAGGAGCTCTGAATGGAGCAGAGAGATGTGAGGGAAATGGAAGCAGAGGACACACATTTGTGGGCGAGGAAGTGGACCAGAAAGAGAGGGCAGGAGGCATGGTGAGGATTGTACAGTGGCAAGTGAAATCCCAGCGTAGCAAAACATATGCATAGAAATGTTACAACAGGCTCCATTACTTTCAAGCTAAAACATTTTTTGGAATCACCATAACTCCGGAGAGAATTAGAACAAACAAGTTGGTAGAGTGGGAAATTTTAGGGCTTTCTAATGCCATTCATATCATTTCTAATGCCATTCATAACAATCAAAGCTGCCAAACCTATAAGTTCTGTGCCTTGCTAGAGGGCCAACTTCTTGCTAACAGAAGGATTAGCCAGAACCCCAGCTTGTCCAACTGTTAGTTATGGTGTTTTCAGGAAGGTTGTTTGGGGTGTGTGTGTTCAAGTGTGTGTGTGTTCGAATGTGTGCATGGCCAGGAATACATGTATACTCATTTGGAAGCCAGAGATCAGCCTCAGATGTTGTTCCTTAGGACTTGGTCCACCTTACTTATTTGGGTCATTGAGACAGGGATCTTACTGACTGAAACTTGCTGACATTAGGCTAGTTGGCCAGTGAGCCTCAGGGATCCACCTGTGTCCATGTGCCCAGAGCTGGGTTAGCAAGTGCTGCCCGACTTAGTCACTTGGGTTTGGGGGATGAACTGAGGTCCTCCCACTTACACAGCTAGCATTTTCCTGACAGGGCGTCCCCCTAAGCCCTCCACTCTTTGAAAACGTAATTATTTTAGGTTGGCATCTTGCAGTCATTACATTAAAAATGACAAAGATCTGTCCAGAGTAGAGATCCTGGGTAGCCAAATCCAGGCCTACTGTCTCTTCCCCTTAAGGGAATGGGGTACCTAGGTTTTACTGTTGTTGTTCTTTTATTAGTATGTCTTGGAACAATCTCATGTGGCCTAGACTGGCTTTGAACTCTTGATCCTCCTGCTTCCACATCAGAAATTCTGTGATTATAGACATGTAAACATATGCAGCTTGGTTTTGCCCTATCTTGAGAGTGGACACACCTCAGCTAATGTTCATTTTCCTAAAACCAAACTATGTCCCTGGGATCAGGAGGCCATGCAGACTGAAATATGCGCACAGAGGGTTATCAGAGCTTTGGGTTCCTTTGCTGGGGAGGACTGACCGTTCTGGGTTGCCAGGTGGAGGGCAGAGTAAAGAGAGATCAGATTCTGCTGAGATGAGTGTCCCCGACTGTCGCTCACATTTGGCCCTGTTTTATAATATGGAAAGTGGACTATACCAACCATTGCTCTTCCCCCTGGTCTCTCAGGAAGGCATGAATGAAGCTGCTGATATGCATGGGGGTTGGGGGAGGGGATCCTCTGCTTCTGAGCTGTCACTTGCTTTTAGAAGCACAAGGCCATGTATTTACAGGGATGGCTCTCATGTGAATAGCAAGCACCACCTGTCAGCCTTGGCCCATGGAAGGAAGTGGAAATGACTTTTTCAGTTGATTAAAGCATTCTCAGTCAACATGTCTGGACAAGTATCCACTTATCTCATACCCAGGGATGATTGTGACCATAGCTATGTTGAGACATAATATTGACGTGATTGTCAACATCACTTCTCACGCTGTCTCTCCATCCCATCCTTGCCCCCCCCCCTTCTGTCTTCTCTTTCAGTAGCTCCTGTGTGAATTTATTACCTACTCCATAGATCTGGGGCTTTAATTCAGGCCATCACATAAGCTTGAGGAAAAGAACTCATGCCTAACTCTTTCAGAAATGGACAGGTCCCCCTTTTCTCTGGTTCACAGGAGTCAGAGTTCCACGTTGTTTACGTCTCTGCTTTGAGACGCCGCTGACAGGTGGCCATGGGCAGCGTTAGAACCTTCCAGGTCTCCATCAACTTTGCCTAAATCATCACATACCAACAACTGAGTTTAAGTGGAAACTGCATGCACACCTTTTAGATACCCACTCAAGTCCAGCCACAGGCTGTGTCACTGCCTCCACCTTCCCACAATGAGCTGTAGAGGTGGCAAGGACTGAAGGCTTCCTGGAGTGCGTCTGCAGCTGAGCCTAACTCCATGTACATTCTCCATCAGAGAGGGTTAAATTTGGTTTACATTCCCACCAACCCCATGGAGCTTGAAATGCCAGGTTCGTTTCTGAAGTAAAGAAAGTGAATCCTTTCACATCTCAGTTTCTCATTGGTGAAAGGGGAATAATGATGATGCCTGATTTCATAGGTGATTTGAGGACTTAATCCATGGAAAGTGCTTACCTGGGACTGTCTGCTAGCCCTTGATCACCTGTATTATCAACAAACTGAACGAATGTCTTCGTTAGGGTGTCTATTGCTATAATAAAACACCATGACCAAAGCAACTTCTGGAAGAAAGGGTTTATTCAGCTTACACTTCCAATTACTGTTCATCTCCAAAGGAAGTCAGGACAGGAACGGAAGCAGGGCAGGTAACTGGAGGCAGGAGCTAATGCAGAGGCTACGGAGGGGGGCTGCTTACTGGCTTCCTCCTCATGGCTTGCTCAGCCTGCTTTCTTAAAGAACCCAGGACCACCAGCCCAGGAATACACACCCACAATGGACTGAGCCCTCTCCCGCTGATCAAAATTAAGAAAACGTCCTATGGGGTTGCCTAGAGCCAGATCTAGTGGAGGCATTTTCTCAGATGAGGTTTCTTCCTGTGGGATGACTTTAGTTTGTGACAAGTTGACATAAATTTAGCCAGCACAATGAATGAATGGGTGAATGAGTGAGTGCAGATTGAGTCTTTACAAATGTACAGTAAATTTGCATTTAGATTTGATTATTGAAATACAACAGAAGTGTATTTCTCCTTTAATATAACATTTAAAATTAGTTATTTGAAAATTTCACACATGCATACAACAACGTATTTTGATCTTATTCACTCCACTCCTTCCTCTAGCTCCTCATAAATCCACCCCCTACCCCAATTTCATGTCTGGGTTGTTTGTTTATTTTTGTAACCCACAGAGTCCAATCTGTGTCCTCCATACACTCATGGATGTGGAGCCATCCACTGGAGCATGGTCAACCTCCCAGGGGCCACTCACTTCCTTAAAGAAAACAGACTCTCCCTCTCCTCGTAGCCATCAGTTGTCAATAGCTCCTCAGCTAGGGGTGGTGGCTTGTGAGCTCTTCTACTTCCTTCTAGAATGTGCAGACAGCCACACTGCTGTTAGGTCATAACTACAGTGGTCCTGTCATATCCAGCAGACACTAAAAATCCATCCATTTCTAATGTGTACATGTTCCACACGCCTGTAGTCCCAACACTTCCAGGGGCAGGGGTAAGGTGGAGAATCATGAGTTCAAGGCCAACCTGGGCTACCTAGAAAGAGCCTCTCTTGGCAAACAAACAAAGCAAAACATGACTGTTTTCAGCACTTTATATATGTGTTTTCCACTGTGAAATGCCTTTCTGTTCCCCCAGGACTATACTTTGTTATATGAAGAGGCAAAATATTTTCAACTTCAGCCAATGTTGTTGGAGATGGAACGATGGAAACAGGACAGAGAGACTGGCCGCTTTGCACGGCCCTGCGAGTGCCTCGTGGTGCGTGTGGCTCCGGACCTTGGAGAAAGGATCACACTCAGTGGGGACAAGTCCTTGATAGAAGAAGTGTTCCCAGAGATCGGTGATGTGATGTGCAACTCCGTCAACGCAGGCTGGAATCACGACTCAACGCATGTCATCAGGTTTCCTCTAAACGGCTACTGTCACCTCAACTCAGTCCAGGTGAGGCATCATGTGGCATCAATGACATTCTTAATGATTCCTTCCACTAGTGCCTTTCCTCCAGGGAACTGAAGAACTATGATGTGCTGTGCTTGCATTGGGTAGGCGATTTCTCAGCCTCTGCCACCTCCATCCCATAAATCCACAAGTTTTTATTGATCACCTACTATGTACTCAATTCCGTGTCTACCTACTGTGAGGGCAGGTGATATAGAAGAGAACAACATAGACAACAGCTTGGTGTTTGTGCAGTTTGTGTCCCAGAAGTGGTGTTGGGGCAGACACTGACCAATATAAATACTGCCCAAACAGTAGTAAGAGGACATCACAGTGAGTGTGTTAGTGTTTGTCACTGTAACAAGTACCTGAGAAAAATGACTTCAAATGATTTATTTTGGGTCATGGTCTCAGAGGTGGTCACTTGGATCCATTGTTTCTTGGGCTGTGGTGAATGACTGACAGGTAGGTGTGGGAGAGAGAAGTTGCTCATCTCATGGTGGCCCCCCAAAAAGAGGGTGGAAAACAGGAAGGGGCTTAGGCAAGATTTAGCCCTTAGAAGTACGCCCTCAAATGAGCTCCCTCCTCCAACCAGGCCCCACCTCCTAGCAGCTCATTCGGTGTGACCTCATCAGTGTATCAAGGAATCTTTGAGGTTTGTATCCTTGATATCTGTCTACTAGTTGGAGACCAGGCTGTCAATGCCCAGCCTTAGGGGGTGCACTTCATACACAACCTTTAGTGGTCTTGCAGGCAGAATGATTACTTCATAAAGAGCCCACAGTGGCAGTGCCTTTGGCATGTTCAGTGCTATCAGGGAAGCCTCCTGAAGAGAGGGAGCCGGAGGGAGCCGGTCATGGTAGTGCATGACCTCAGGGATGATGGGAGACAATCCTGGTGAGCCCCAGAGAGAGTTGTCTACACTCTGGATCTTCTGTGGGATGGAAGGGTTGTTTTGTTTGGTGTTAGGTTCATTTTCTTGTGGAAAGCCTCTGCAGGGTCTTGAACACAAGAGTGAGCCCCTGTAGCATGTGTTTTAAAATATTCCAGAGCCCAAGAATGTAGATCAGTTGGTAGAGTGCTTCCCCAGGATGCATTAGATACTGAGTTTGATTCTCAGTACCTCATAAGCTGTGGTGCATACCTACAATTCTAGCACTTGTGAGGCAAGGCAGGGGGATCAGAAATTCAAGGTCAGGGCTAGAGTGGTTAGGAGGACCACCTGGGTTCAGTACCCAGCACCCACATTGATTGGCTCACAGCTGCCTGCACCTCCAGCTCTGGGGATCTTCTCTCCTGGCCTCCTTGGGCAGGTAATGATGCACATCCTGACAAGCAGACATTCATATACATATAAAGAAAAATGTAAAAAAGAAATTCAAGTCATTCCAGCTAATTAACAAGTCCAAGGCCAACTCTGTCCATACAAGACCCTGTCTCAAAAAAACAAAACAAAACCCTTTTAACAGTAGATGAAAATAGAGAAATGAGGAGGCAGGTTATAAAGCTGTGGTCTGAAAACAATTGCAAAGTCTCTGCCTCATTGTTGGTCTCCCAAGCTTTTCTGACTGTTGCTAGAGTTTTAGGAAGCCCTAGAGGTTTCTGACAGAATTGGAATGGAATTGTCATTGTTCTGAGGTAGAGACATCTTTGGGAAAAGAAAATATCAGGGTGGGATTCAGTATTTCAGTTTAGATCACATGACATGCTATGTGCCTTTGATGCTGGTAGATGTTTCCATGTCTGCTAATGTGCTGAACATCAGCTCTGCCTTCCCTGGGCTGTTGCCAGTGGGTCACTGCCCTCTGACAACTCTAGGAAGTAAGCTTTGCTAGTGTGCTTGTCAGAGGCACACCCAAGTCTTCCCAGTGGAGCTCCATGACTATTAGAAGGCAGTAGGCTGAAGTTTCCCAGCTCTTTTTAGCTGGAACTGGCCCATGAAGTTGCTCAGTATTGAGTCAGCGTGGGCTGGGATGTAGCTCCGTGGCAAAGTGCTTATCTAGCACATACAACACCTATCTATGCTCCATCCCCAGCACCACTAAGTGCTCTCCAAGAGTTTAAAGGCTAGAAGCACTCGCAGGATCGTGCTGCCTTGGGGAGAATTATTACACTGTGTTTATAATCTTTAAAATGTATGTCTCAATGCAGAATAGCAGAAAACTCTTAGAAAATGAGACCTGCCAGCATCCAGAGAAAGTCACCCAGTCTTACCAGGGTTCCAAAGAGTAACAATAACATACTCATCTATGTGGGTGGCACCCACTGGAGGTGTGAAGTGGTCCTATTAGATTACACACACAAAGTCCTGAGTGGCTATGTTGCCTCTAACTGCCTGTGAATCTTCAGAGCCTTTTCCTCCCACACATCCAGCCAGGTTTCTTACAGAGCCCACCACAGTATTCAGAGCCAGAGTAAGAAGATCTCAGCCCCGCCCTCTGGCCAGGTCAGGTGTGGATGTTTCGCCTGTAATCCCCTTCATCACTCAACACGGCCCCAACTCATTCTTGCTTCCCACTCCACCCACCACCAAGAGGTAGACACCTATCTGTCAGTACACAGAGACCTAGGTACCCGTCGAACCACTTGGTCATTTATATGTTCCTAAAACATTTCTAAACCCAACAAACTTCACTATGGATTTGGTGTTTACGTAGGCCAGAGAGTTAGCTCAGCTGGAAGAGGAGCTTGCCTTCAGGCCTGATGGCTTGCGTTCAGTTCCTGGGACCCAGATGGTAGAAGGAGAGATGTGACTCCTACAAGTTATCATCTGACCTCCATGGACACACACACACACACACACACTGAATACATTAGTAAATAAATTAGTAAAAAACGTAGAACAAAAAGCAATGACTTCCTAAGCTGTTTACCTAGCACTGAAACACCACTTGACCACATGCAAGCCAGCACTGGATCATACCAGATACTCATTACATTCTGTGTGTGATAACCTCTACAGAGGAGGACAACTCAGTGTCTATAATATCCCTGGGGAAAATAAGCATCAGAATAAGGTTCATTACTGTGTGGCAGTTCCTTCCTCATGCTCATATTTCCTCTCGTAATGGGGCAAAAGATCCTTTCAAAGCACACCGAGGAGCTCTCACTGACAGGTTCTACACCCTCCTCTGCTAGAAAGTTGTACCCAGAGAGCTGTTTTCCACCATTGTATTCATCAGCCACCAGAGCAACTTAAAGTTGAACTTGGTCCCATCATCCCATCCTTAGGCGAGTGAGCACAGATGTGCACAGTGAACTCACCTGCAGAAACCGAGCGCTCCCTGTGGCTTGAGATTCTCAGTCTGTGGTTTGCATGTTTGGAGCACATAGTCTTGTTTTTCCAGTCTCTTCTAGTATGTTATTTTGCTTCTGTATTCCATATAAAACTTGGTATTAAAACAAACAAACAATTTAAGAAGCTCAGTGGTGGAGTGCTTGCCTAGCATGCATAAGATCCTGGGTTGAATTCCCCGGCACTATAATGAAGCAATTGATTAGAACTAGGATTGCTTTGCCTAGTGATATCTAGGGTTTTGCTTGTTTGTTTTCAGCCAGACTCTCACTATGTAGCCCAGGCTGGTCCTACATTATTGACCTCCTGTCTTTATGTCTTCTATATTATTGACATCTTGGGAGTTATTTAGCAGCATTTCATTTCACTCCACTCAAAAAAAAAAAAATGAAGCAAGCTTATTTTCAAAGTTATGGGTGATGATGTCACTTTCCCAGAGTCGTATGGAATATATATGCAGTTACCTATCTGTTGGATTGCTAAAGAAACAGAACACTCTCAGCTTCCTGAGTTCTCACTGTCTCAGGATTGCAGGGAGGGCTTCCTGTACTGAAGAGTGTCAGACATGTATGAATGCCAGGATCTGGCTAGCATTTGACTTCACAATTAAACAACCGGTCATTTAGCCTAAACCAAACATTTACGCACTATCTTCTTCTTTGTTTGTGGTATTAGGGGGTCAAAACCAGGCCCTTGTGCATGCTGGGCAAGCGCTCTATAACCAAGTGACAGCCCCAGCTAGAAATAGCTTAATCTGGGAAATGTTTTCTAATGAAAAAGCCATTTTGTTCCTTTGTGAGTGTACAGGAATTGAGCTTTGGAACACATCTTTGGTGTGTTCATGTGGCTGATGAACTTGCTTGTCCCTAAACAGATACTTATTTTGTTTTCTCACAGGTCCTTGAGCGGTTGCAGCAAAGAGGATTTGAAATTGTGGGTTCCTGTGGGGGAGGAGTGGACTCCTCCCAGTTCAGTGAATATGTCCTCCGACGGGAACTGAGGCAGACACCACGAGTACCCTCGGTCATCCGGATAAAACAGGAACCACTGGACTAAACAGACAAATTTCTTATGCAAAGAGAAAACATACACAACCAATAACAATATGAGAAAAGGGACATTTGTGTGCAGCTGGGACAGTAAACCAAGCTCTGAACCTGAAATTGAATAAAAGACATTTATATCCACTAGAGATCATACCTGTATTCATATGGGAACAATTGGAATTATGATATCCTCAAGATGTAAAAAAATATATATATAAATATATATATGTCAAAAGGTAGGAAATGCAAAGAGAGAGAAAGAAAGAGAGAGAGAAACAGTGGGTGCTGTGAAGGCCATGTGTGTCCTGGGCCTCTAGGTCTCTGTCCAAAATATAAGCCATGAGCAGGGAGGACAGAGACTCCTTACACTTTCAAATGCAAATGCCAACAGCCATCCATTGTTTCTTTTTCCTTTATCTTTCTTTCTTTCTTTCCTTTTTTTTTTTTAAACCAAAACACCTTGGCTGGTGTTTCTTTGCAAGTGGAGGTTTCCAGGTAGGGACCAGGAGGGAATTCAGAAGATGGCTCAAGAACACACTGCACCGGAAGTATGGAAGTGCGGTAGACAGGGCATTTGAACTGTAGCTTGTACAAAACTGACACTTTTTTTGTCCACCTCACAGATGTGACCTTTCCTTTGTTTTTACGCTGAGCGTTTGGCAGAGGGGCCAGAGTTATTACTTGCTAGAGATCTCCAGTTTCAGTCTGCTGCTTTCCTACAATTTTTTCAGATTTTATAATGTATTAAATACAATAAACTCTGTTTAAAAAATGAGATCTGTGTAGAACACACATGTTGGGATAAGGATGAATTAAAACAAAAATTATCTTTTTTTTTTCTGTGTTGATCATCAAAAAGTCTTAACAGCTGAAGCCAGTCTTAAAGTCAAAAGCCCACAAAAAGATAAGGATGTAGCCATCTATTCTGGAGAGTTCTCTTCCAACTCAGCCAGTTTTTCCTGCACTTTGTTATTCTGTCTTGTTGAATAAGATAAATCAGTTTGTTTATTCTTGGTGAAGAGCATGAGGGTAGAAGCCAGGGCCTGGTTCATGCTAAGCATGAATTCTACCACTGAGCTACTCCCTCAGCCCATCTCGGTGCCCCCTCCCCCCCTACCCCTCCCTGGGTCTCATGTAGCCCATGCAGGGCTCAGAATCACTATGTCACACAAGAAAGTCCTGACTTCTGCACTGATCTTCCTGCCTCTGCCTCAAATTCCAGGATTACAGGTTTGCACCACCATGCCTGGACTCTAGTCCTTAGTCCTGCGAACTTCTTAGTCATACTTAGGTTATTTTGCAGAGGTGACCAGACAATTATTAGGTGGATTAATATGTGTTCTTGCCTGTGATTCTGGGATCTTCAAGCACACACTGGCCTTGGCTGGTCTGCTCCTGCTCTATATGACTCTGTATGGATGTGGGCTGTGAATGTTCCAGGCCGTTTCCCTGGGTAGCCGCCAATCATATGGCTGTCCGCAAGTTGCCACTGTAACTGCCCTGAGAAGCCACTTATGGAAAGTCCAGTCCTGTAAGAGGTCACACCCATACCCGTGCTGTGGCTGTGTTTTGTGTTCTGAACAGACTTAAGCAATTCAGACTGAGGAGAAGGGCATAAAACCCACCTGTTGCAGAGAATAACAACAAATTTGTGGCCAACTTGAATCCACTGTAGTATCCGCCGAAAGATCTTCGGAGAAGGGGTTAAAACTTTACAAGGGATAAGGGAAATGTTGGAGCCAAAACAATCACTTTCCCACCAGTCAGAAAGGTACAAAACCTGAGATGCCCATCTTACTTCAAAGCTAAGTCCTCAGCTTTTGAGGGGCACTAGTGGCTCTGATCTCTTTCCCAATACCTTTTTTACATCCTCCTTGCAGACACCCCAAACCACCTTGTATGCTGCTAATATTGGCAGGCGAGCTATAACGTGTCTTTGGTGCAGCGATGATCCCGTGGTGATGGGCTATTTCCATCCTGAACTTACCTTCTTGCTTTAAATTAAAAAGTCTATGCCTGGGGACACCAGTAATGAAAATATCATTGCTACTGGAACTAAACGTAAGCTGTTAATGTCTGCTGCCCCTCTCTAAAACACAGAGGCAGCCCAAACATTGAATTTCTTTAGTGATTGCCAACCAGGCTCCATATTCTTCCATAATGTCCCCTCATATGAGACTAATAAACCATGGGATCTGATGCAGACAGCCAGCGCTGCCTCACCAGCTGCTCTGCCATCCCTGTCCTACCAAAAGGATGAAATTTCGCCAAGGTTTTTACTAGCGATCGATTTTCATCAGACAAGACAGCCCCAAATCAGTAAAACGAGGACTCTGCCCTGGGATTCCACTGGCTCCAATCAAGTTTGCATTTAGTGCTGGGGAGATGGCCCAGTCAGTGCGCCTTGCAAACATGAGGGTGTGAGTTTGAGTCCCAGACCCCGTGCAAAGAGCCGGGCTCGGCGACAGGGCACACTTGTAATCTCAGCACTCATGACATGGGAGGTGCAGGCAGGCAGATTCCTAGAGCTTGCTGGCCAGCTGGCTTAGTCAACTCAGCAAAGTTCCAGGCAATGGAGAAATCCTCAAACAAAATGCAGAAAGTGATTGAGAAATGACCTGCCTTCAGGACAGGGCACAGGTGCACCTGCACACATATGAACATGAGAGTTGGTATTTACCCAGCACCCCGTCTGTGCAGTTGGAATTGTCTCCTCCCACCCCAAATTACATGTACCCCACAGAATTGTGTGCCCTGACTGTAACTTCATGGGCTTTTCTAAGTTCTTGAGACAGTTTATATGACTCCCGACTCCAGGAAACTGATCAACTCAGTGGAAGACTCCCTTTTTGCCCACCATCTACACGTTCTTAGTTCTAGGAAGTTCTAGACACTAAATACTTCAGGAACAGTGTGTCAATCAAAAGGTAGCGGGCCACAGCCTTAACCCCTCATTTCACTATCCAATATAAAGTTCATATGCAAATATAACCAACTGAGCTTATAGCAACCTGGACAGCTGGGGTCATTCTCCCTGGGGGTCTGATCAAGGAATGCATATAATAGTTAATAATGTCTCTTTAGACCCCTCCTGAGAAGTTTTTCTTTGAGAGGAAGACTCTTAAAGTTATCATTTGGACTCATCTAAAGTCTAGCTCACTTGTTTTGTAATACAGTATAAAGGCTTGAATTTGCCCAACTGGTCCATTGTTGGTATAATTAGATGAGGTAGTTCACTGTTTCTGCAGGAACACTGCCTAGCTGATGTGTCCATACTGCCTCATATCATGAGTTGCTTTGCTCCATTTGGTGATGTCAATTTTGGGTGTTGGTTTTTGTTAGAGTTTGAGACAAGACCTCACTGTGTAGTCCTCCCTCACTAGGGAGAGGTCTGCCTCCTGAGGACTGGGAGGAAAGAGGGGTGCCACCAGGGTTGGCACCAGTTTTTCCTCTTGCATAAAGTGACCTCCACCAAATGTAAAACTTGGTTTTTCTCTTTATAATTGTTAATTAAGCCATAAGGTGATAGTATAAGACTGTGTGAATCTCCTCCTCCTCCACATATGTGTCTGATGGTTTTACCATTCATTGCAGGATTTTCAATTACCTTGTTGATTGTAAAAATCTCAAAAGTGTACTTTGAATGGCTATACCACTGATTCTTTTTTTTATAAGTACTTTATTTTTTTTCAAGTAACATCTCAGTCGCAAACCCTTCCCTATTCCCCCTTCTTGTCCCACCCTTCCACCCTCTTCCCCCCCCCCAACAGCTTCTCTTTTCATTCCAACAAATGGTTCTTTCTCTTATAACAGTAAATTCTATACAAAACAGCAGAATTAAATATGCCACATTTATGAGAGTTAAATGGCCCGGTATACCTTCCCAATGTCCAGTTCATACATATTTGGCCCCTGACTTTAACCTTCTACCTTCTAACCATCTCCCTGAGTTTAAAGTTCTATAACTGACTTAGTTTTCATACTAACTTGCATCACTATTATAACCATCTTCTTAGATCTAGAACGCCCTCTTGATTCCTAAACAACTCAAAATTTAGCTATGAGACTCAAGCTGTCTATTCTTCAACCATCTCAGAGAGCTGAGAAGGATAAATATATCTGATTATATAGGAAGTGCAGGGCCTGCATCTTCCAATACTAAGAAATGACAAACCAGTGACTACCTGGACAGTTCCCATTTTCTCTCCATACATTCCAGCATCAGTCTTCAGCCTTTTGGTCCTGTTTCTCTGACAGACATTTATTGTAGAGCAGGGATTGTGAAGGACTAACCTACCCTGTCTTGGCAGAGCTAGGCTGTCAACTTCCCTGCTACCAAGTTTTGTCCTTTTTGGACAGCAGTCTGTCTGCAGTTGAAGCAAGGAGTTTTCACATGCCAAGAGATAGGCTTGCCACTAATTCAACCATCTCACACTGGAGATTCTTCGATGCTTTTCTTCTACTTGGAGTAGAATAGGGCGGGCTGTCAGGAGCTGATATGTCACGATATCAAAAAAAAAATCTTAATTTAAGACCACATCTTTGAATGCCATATTCTGCAGATCTCTTGGGGTTTTTGAAGATGCCCTATCTATCTCTTGTATTTAGATAAGCAAATGTTGCTTGTCTCTTAACAACTTGATTATTGAGTAGCTTAGAGAATATCTGTGATAGACTGTCTTAGTAGCTAACAAGGTGACATGCATGCATGACTAGGAGTTTGTTTTTCTTAACTATCCTAGACCGTTTTAGACGGTTGGTATCAAGAGGTCAGAGCTTCACATTTCATTTTTAAGTATCTCTAGGTACGATACCATTAGGAAGCGTTACCTTAAATTTTGTATCAATATACGAAGATCTATTCAAATGTGGCTAAATATACTCTTAATTTTGTATCAATATACAAAGATCAATGCCTATGCGGCCCAATACAATCTTAATATTGCGTCCATATACAAGGGTCAATACCATTGTGGCCAACTATAATCTTAATTTTGTATCAATATACAAATATCAATACCGACGTAGACCAATACAATCTTATTTTTGCACAATAAACAATGGTCAATACCACTTTAGCCAAATATACTATTAATTTTGTATCAATATACAAGGGTATAAGGGCATATTCAATAATGTGACCTTTCTTCTTGATCCTTCCTGTGCTATCTATGTCTCGATTTCTCTCAAGTCCATGCATTCCTACATAGGAGATAAAGAAGGATACAGAAAAGGGAAAGAAGGAATACCCTGGGTCTAACCTCCAAAACCCATTAAACAGGACCATTTAACAACTTGTAATCTCTTCCCCTAAATAAGAGTTTTCAGTTGTCCTTCAAATAACCGAAAAAAGAGGGGGGGCGGAGAAACACCCTCCCCACCCTCTGGGTATGGGACGTCGCTCTCTTAAAATGACTTCCTGCTGATTTGGGTCGTAGTAAACCTGTTTGGGACCCAAACCAAAATGGAAAAATGGTTAAAAATGTTAATACAATCCTTTTATGTTCAGTCCTTCTGTTCTCAGCTGTTTAGATGTCCTAAGGAGTTTGTAGGCAGAAGCTGAACTTCCAGGCTTTACTGAGGTTCTGGCTGGGGCATTGTGTAGAGCTGAACGGTCTTAGAGATATTGAGTTGTTGTGGTTGTAGGCTTTTGATGGAGACATCTATTGAGGGAGTCTGTCAGGCTGAATCATCTGGGTCACTCGTCTTCTTTGGTGTCTGATTCTGATTTCTGCTGAGGTTTCCGTTCTCCAGTTGTACCTGGGTTCCTTGAATGGATGCTTTGATTCTCCTGGAAAGATAAGAACAGAGCCCTGTCCTATTCCTCACTCAGGGACAATCGCCCTCTTTTTTTTGGGGGGGGGAGGGGTAGGTAATATTTCTCCTGAAGCAAATTTGGTTTTTGACAATATATAAAGTGTTATCTTTCAATCTGGTTTAAAGAAGAAATTATTTTGTTATTTTGGAGCTAAACCAGCTTTAGTGTATATATTTTAAGGTCTCGAAGGACAATTTGTTTGTGTTGTGTGGGCCTTTTGTAAGTAGCTTTTAAACTTAGGTCCTTCCAAATCCTATGTGTGTGTCTCTGCATTCTAATTATTGGGATCCGAGACCTGTGGTTCCCATCTGAGGGGATTAAAGATGTGTTCCACCACTCCTGGATTGAAGTTTTTCTTTATTTGGAGTTTGTTTTGTATCAGGCTGACCTTGAGCTCTGAGATCTGCCTGTTTCTGTCTCTAGTGTGTTGGGGTTAAGGGTGTACTCTTCTTCAATGATGGGATTAAGGGTGTGTACCCTCACCACCCTTTTCCAAGTAACTCTAGAATTTATAAGTCCACTAACTCTATGGTGCTCCTCCCGTCTCTGCTGAAGTTAAAGGCATTGGTTAACACCACATTTCCCCTGTATTTTACCTTAGCGTTACGTTTCTTCGACACTTGGAGGTTCATAAAACCAGGTTGAACGGCTGTGTCCTTTATTTTATTTGCAGTGTTTTAACGTTGTTACCTGCTTTTTTTTTTTTATAAGTACTTTATTTTTTTTCAAGTTACATCTCAGTCGCAAACCCTTCCCTATTCCCCCTTCTTGTCCCACCCTTCCACCCTCTTCCCCCCCCAACAGCTTCTCTTTTCATTCCAACAAATGGTTCTTTCTCTTATAACAGTAAATTCTATTCAAAACAGCAGAATTAAATATGCCACATTTATGAGAGTTAAATGGCCCGGTATACCTTCCCAATGTCCAGTTCATACATATTTGGCCCCTGACTTTAACCTTCTACCTTCTAACCATCTCCCTGAGTTTAAAGTTCTATAACTGACTTAGTTTTCATACTAACTTGCATCACTATTATAACCATCTTCTTAGATCTAGAACGCCCTCTTGATTCCTAAACAACTCAAAATTTAGCTATGAGACTCAAGCTGTCTATTCTTCAACCACCTCAGAGAGCTGAGAAGGATAAATATATCTGATTATATAGGAAGTGCAGGGCCTGCAGCTTCCAATACTAAGAAATGACAAACCAGTGACTACCTGGACAGTTCCCATTTTCTCTCCATACATTCCAGCATCAGTCTTCAGCCTTTTGGTCCTGTTTCTCAGTCCATGTTCCTTTTGGTGTGTTGGTTGTAGTACAGATATCCTGTACGATAGAGCTAAAATCCTACTATAAGTGAATAGATGCCATATGCATCCTTCTGAGTCTGGGTTAGCTCACTCAGGATGAGCTTCTCTAGATCCATCCATTTGGTTGCAAATTGCATGATTTCATTGTTTCTTATAGCTGAGTAATATTCCATTGTATAGATGTACCACAATTTTTTAATCCATTCTTCAGTTGAGGGACATCTGGGTTGTTTCCAGTTTCTAGCTATTACAAATAAGGCTGCTATGAACATAGATGAGGAGACTTCCCTATGTCTCCGTGAGAGGTCCTTTGGGTGTATACCCAGAAGTGGTATGGCTGGGTCCTGAGGCAAAGTTATTCCAAGGTTTCTAAGATATCTCCAGACAGACCTCCATAGTGGTTGCACAAGTCTGCACTCCCACCAGCAATGGAGGAGGGTTCCCCTTTCTCCACACCCTCGCCAGCATGTGCTGTCATTTGAGCTCTTTATCTTAGCCATTCTGACAGGTGTGAGATGGAATCTCAGGGTCATCTTGAGTTGCATTTCTCTGATGATTAAGGATGTTGAGCATTTCTTCAGGTGACTCTCGGCCATTAGGGATTCCTCCTTTGTGAATTCTCTATTTAGCTCCATCTCCCATTTTTTGATTGGATTATTTGGTTTCTTGGCATTTAGTTTCTTGAGTTCTTTGTAGATTTTAGATAATAGCCCTCTATCAGATGTGGGGTTGGTGAAGATTTTCTCCCAGTCTGTAGGCTGCCATTTTGTTCGAATGACAGTGTCTTTTGCCTTACAGAAGCTTTTCAGTTTCATGAGGTCCCATTTATTGATTGTTGATCTCAGGTCCTGAGCTGTTGGTGTTCTGTTCAGGAAGTTGTCACCTGTGCCAATGAGTTCGAGGGTTTGTCCTACTTTTTCTTCTAGTATCTTTAGTGTGGCTGGCCTTATGTTAAGGTCTTTGATCCACTTGGAATTAAGTTTTGTACAAGGTGATAGGTATGGGTCTAATTTCATTCGTTTACAAGTGGACATCCAGTTGGACCAGCACCATTTGTTGAAGATGCTGTCCTTCTTCCATTGTGCGGTTTTGGCTTCTTTGTCAAAGATTAGTTGGCCATAGGTGTGTGGGTCCATGTTGGGGTCTTCAATTCGATTCCATTGATCCACTGGTCTGTTTCTATACCAGTACCATGCTGTTTTTATTATTATTGCTCTGTAGTACAGCTTGAAATCTGGGATGGTGATACCTCCAGATGCTTTTTTATTGTACAGGATTGATTTAGCTATTCTGGGCTTTTTGTTGTTCCATATGAAGTTGAGTATAGCTTTTTCCAAGTCTATAAAGAATTGTGTTGGTATTTTGATAGGAATTGCATTGAATCTATATATTGCTTTTGGTAGAATAGCCATTTTTATTATGTTGATCCTACCTATCCATGAGCATGGGAGATCTTTCCATCTTCTAAAGGCCTCTTCCATTTCTTTCTTCAGGGGCTTGAAGTTCTTGTTGTATAGGTCCTTTACTTGCTTTGTTAGAGTTACCCCCAGGTATTTTATATTGTTTGTGGCTATTGTGAAGGGGGTTGTTTCCCTTATTTCTTTTTCGGTATGCTTGTTTGTTGTATAAAGAAGGGCTTCTGATTTTTTTGAGTTAATTTTTTATCCAGCCACCTTGCTGAAGTTGTTTATCAGCTGTAAGAGTTCTTTGGTGGAGTTTTTGGGGTCGCTTATGTATACTAACATATCATCTGCGAATAGGGATAATTTGACTTCTTCATTTCCAATGTTTATCCCTTTGATTTCCTTTAGTTGTCTTATTGCTCTAGCAAGAACTTCAAGTACTATATTGAAGAGATATGGTGAAAGTGGACCTCCTTGTCTTGTCCCTGAGTTTAGAGGTAATGCTTCAAGCTTCTCTCCATTTAATTTGATGTTGGCCACTGGCTTGCTGTATATTGCCTTTATTATTTCTAGGTATGGTCCTTGTATGCCCGTTCGCTCCAGGACTTTTAGCATGAAGGGGTGTTGGATTTTGTCAAATGCTTTTTCTGCATCTAGCGAGATTATCATGTGGTTTTTTTCTTTCATCTTGTTTATATGGTGAATTACATTGATAGACTTTCGTATATTGAACCATCCCTGCATTCCAGGGATGAAGCCTACTTGATCATGATGTATGATATTTTTTATGTGTTCTTCAATTCGGTTTGCTAGTATTTTATTAAGTATCTTTGCATCTATGTTCATGAGGGAGATTGGTCTGAAATTCTCTTTCTTTGTTGGGTCTTTGTGTGGTTTAGGAATCAGAATGACAGTGGACTCATAGAATGAGTTTGGTAGTGTTCTTTCTGTTTCTATGTGGTGGAAGAGTTTGAAGAGTAATGGTGTTAGCTCCTCTTTGAAAGTCCGGTAGAATTCCGTGCTAAAGCCATCTGGCCCAGGGCTTTTTTTGGTTGGGAGATTATTAATGACTGTTTCTATTTCCTTACGGGTTATTGGGCTGTTTAAGCTGTTAATCTGATTTTGATTTAGTTTTGGTAGGTGGAATTTATCGAGGAAATTGTCCATTTCGCTTAGGTTTTCAAATTTAGTGGAATATAGATTTTTAAAGTAGGACCCGAATATTTTCTGGATCCCCTTGATGTCTGTTGTTATTTCTCCCTTTTCATTTCTGATTTTGTTGATTTGGGTTCTTTCTCTTTGCCTTTTAGTTAATTTGGCTAGGGGTCTGTCTATTTTGTTGATTTTCTCGAAGAACCAACTCTTGGTTTCATTGATTCTTTGTATAGTTCTTTTTGATTCTAAGTTGTTGATTTCAGCCCTAAGTTTGATGATTTCCTGCCTTCTGCTCCTCTTGGGCATGTTTGCTTCTTTTTTTTCCAATTCACCCAGATTAGTTGTTAATTCACTAATACGAGCTGTCACAATTTTTTTTTTGAATGCACTTAGTGCTATGAGCTTTCCTCGTAGCACAGCTTTTATTGTATCCCATAGGTTTGGGTATGTTGTGTCTTCATTGTCGTTGGATTTTAAGAAGTCTTTGATTTCCTCCTTTATTTCTTCCCTGACCCAGTGATCATCCAGTAAGGAGCTGTTCAATTTCCATGTGTGTGTAGGCTTTCTGTTAATTCTTTTGCTATTGAAGACCAGCTTTATTCCGTGGTGGTCTGATAAGATCCAAGGGGTTATTTCAATTTTCTTGTATCTGTTGAGGCTGTCTTTGTGTCCAACTATAGGGTCGATTTTGGAGAAGGTTCTGTGGGGTGCTGAGAAAAAGGTGTATTCCTTTGTGTTTGGGTGAAACGTTCTGTAGATGTCTGTTAGGTCCATTTGTTTCATGATCTCTGTTAGACTCAATATTTCTCTGTTTGGCCTCAGTCTTGATGATCTGTCCATTGTTGTGAGTGGGGTGTTGAAGTCTCCCACTACTAATGTGTTGTGATCGATGTGCAATTTAAGTTTTAGAAGTGTTTCTTTTACAAAAGTAGGTGCCTTTGTATTTGGGGCATAGATGTTCAGTATTGAGATTTCCTCTTGATGAATATTCCCTTTAATGAGTATATAATGCCCTTCTTTGTCTTTTTTCATTAACTTCAGTTGGAAGTCTGTTTTGTTTGATATTAGGATGGCTACTCTAGCTTGCTTTCTGGGTCCATTTGCTTGGAAAACCTTTTCCCAGCCCTTTACTCTGAGGTAGTGACTATCTCTGGTAGTGAGATGTGTTTCTTGTATGCAGCAAAGGGACGGGTCTTGCTTGCGGATCCACTCTGTAAATCTGTGTCTTTTTATTGGGGAGTTGAGACCATTGATGTTGATGGATATTAGTGACCTGGGGTTGTTGTTTCCCATTAGTTTGGTATAGGTGATAGTCCTGTGTTTCTTTTGGTTTAGTTGCTGAGGGGTTTTCTATTCCCTTTGTTTTCTTGGGTGAAGTTTTCTTCTCTGGGATGGAATTTTCCTTCTAGGATTTTCTGTAGGGCTGGTTTTGTGGGGAGATATTGTTTAAATTTGATTTTGTCATGGAATATCTTGTTTTCTCCATCTATGTTGATAGAGAGTTTTGCTGGTTATAGTAGTCTGGCTGGGCACCTATGATCTCTCAGGACTTGTAGGATATCTGTCCAGGCCCTTCTAACTTTTAAAGTTTCTGAGGAGAAGTCAGGTGTAATTCTGATGGGTCTGCCATTGTATGTGACTTGGCCTTTTTCTCTTACAGCTTTTAATATCCTTTCTTTGTTCTGTACATTTGGTGTTTCAATTATTATGTGGCGATATGAGTTTCTTTTCTGATCTAATCTGTTCGGTGTTCTGTAAGCCTCTAGGATTTTTATTGGTATCTCTTTTTTCAGGTTTGGGAAGTTTTCTTCTATGATATTGTTGAAGATATTTCCTGGACCTTGGAGTCGGGAGTCTTCTCTTTCCTCTATGCCTATGATTCTTAGGTTCCGTCTTTTCATTGAGTCCTTGATTTCTTGGATGTTGTGGGTGAGAGATTTTTTAGCCTTCTCCTTTTCTTTGGATGTTGTACTGATTTCTTCCATCGAATCTTCCATGCCTGAGATCCTGTCTTCCATCTCTTGCATCCTATTGTTAATACTTGCATCCGTAGTTCCTGTTCTCTTCCCTTGGTTCTCCACTTCCTCTTTTAACTCTGAGTGTGTTTTCTTTATTGTTTCTATTTCTATTTTCATGTCTTGTATGGTATTGTTCGTTTTGTACATTTCCTTCCAGCTTACTTGTTTTTGTCTGAAAATCTTTCATTGCTTTGTCTTTTTCCTGTTCAAGCTCTGTCACCTTGGCTTGGAGCTCTTTAATGGTATTGTTCATTGTTTTGGCTTGTAAAATTGTGGCTTCTTTGAATACCTTCATAGATTTAAGTTCTTCTTGAAGGGACTCTATCACTTTCCATAATGTAGAATTGTCATCCTTTTCATTTGTTACTGTTCGTGTGAGGTCATCCGAATTGGATGAGCTAGGATAATTCTGCTTTGTTGGAGTCATATTTCCTTGATTTCTATTTTTTCTTGGACCTTTGGCCATGTGTGTGTGTTTAGCTGTCTGTTCTTGTCATTTTCTCTGTTTGGATCCACAGGGGATGCTTTGGTGAAGGAGTCGAATTGCTTGGCTATTGCTTACAGGGTGATCTCAGGGTCACTGTGGTTTTAATAGCCTGAATCGTTGTGAGCTGGTGCAGCCTATTCCCAGGTAGTGAGTAATGGTCCGGGATTGTTACACTGCTCCCAGTTCAGACTTCTCTATTTTGCACATTGAGTGATCAGCCTTTAATGGTTCTAATGGTATGGACCTGTTTTCCCAGGCACAGATATTGTGGGCTTTGTTTTTCGTCACGGAGGCTGACAGGGCCTGGCTCCACACCTAATGTGTCTGGGTTTACCCGAATACAGCTATGGTCCCCTGGCTTCTGGTTACCCACTAGGCTTCTCTGCCACAGGCCTGGCCACTTCCCTCCCTATCTGCTCCGCCTTGGGTGGGCGGAGCTTCGGCCCCTCCCGCCTTCTGAACCAGCCTCCCGCCCTACCTGCTTTGCCATGGGTGGGCAGAGCTTTGGCCCCTCCCGCCGTCAGAGCCGGCCTCCTTCCCTAGCTTCTTTGCCGTGGGTGGGCGGAGCTTCGGCTCCTCCTGCTGTCAGAGCCGGCCTCCTGCCCTAGCTGCTTTGCTGTGGGTGGGCGGAGCTTCGGCCCCTCCTGCCAGCGTCCGCTTCCCTCCCCAACTGCTCTGCCCGCCCACCTTCCGCTCCGGCTGGAGTGGCTGCGGATCACCCACTGAAGCGTCTCGAAAAAACAAACAAACAAACAAACAAACAAACAACAAAACAAAACAAAAAAAAACCACAAGACTTCAACTATTCTGCAAAATTTCCTAAATAGTTATAAGGTCTTCCTGAGGTGTGGGAAGCCCAGTAGGCTAGTGGGCGATCGCCATGTGGCCTTTGATTCTGCCTGCTGTGTGTTGGGATCAATCTTACCAGGCGCCTCTCCAAATGGGAGTTCCCGAATCCCGGATTTAGTGGCTTCCGTGTCTGCGAGAGATGGGGGAGAGCCTTGCCCTGGGACTTTTAACAGTCCCTTGGGAGCTGTGTGTGTTCCCGGAGGGGCCAGACCCTCCGGTTTTTGCACAGTGTCCCACAACTCTGTGTTTTCTATGGCTCTTCTCTCCCACATTTAAAATGCGTCCGTGCAGTTCGCCACCATCTTGGCCCCCCGACAAACTACTTTTTTGCAGAACCTCGAAATCAGGGCTGGAGAGAGAGCTCAGTAGTTAAGCACACTGGCTGCTCTTGCAGAAGATCCAGGTTTGACACCCAGCATTCACGTGGTGGCTCACAACAGTCTAACTTCAGTTCCAGGAGATCTGTCAGCATGAGAACTAACTTGTCTGAGGGCATAACTTTCATAAAAGGATGGAAATTCTATGCTAACTTTTTATCCTACTATTTAATTATAAATATGTAGATCCTGGCCCATTACTGACAGAAGCAATAAGCTACTGTCCCATTAGATGTTGTGTGACATGAGAGATGATGTGAAAATTCCTTAGATTTTTTAGTGCTCCTAGGACTTTTTTATCTTAGTTTTATGTGTGATAACATTGGTATATAAAAAAATTGTGAGAGTCCACAAGTAACTTGTAACAGTACACACACACACACACACACACACACACACACACACACACACCCCTTGTGAGTAACACCTTGGACTTAACTCTGGTTTCCCAGCTTGTGCGAGGTGATTTTTCTCCTTTGTTAACAATTCTGTTGTCTGTCATTATATGACACTGGAGGAAAATGTCCAAATAAGAATTACATCCTTGACCAACAAACGTGACCTGTAATGAAAACTCTGAGAAGCCTTAGCACTGACTCTGTGAAGCAGCTATCTTCTTTGGTGTTTTACAAAAGGGATATCAATGTTCCTAAATTGATGTATTCATAAGACACAAAGTTACAGGCACCACCGGGACTCCCTTTCATGGGTTCCTAAATCTCAGTCTTGAAGCAGCCAGAGATTCTCTGTTAATAACACCAAACACAAGTGATGCTTGGATTAGGCAAGCCTGGGCAGAACTGAAGAACTGCACTGTGCTCCCTGGTTAGAGTGTCAAGAGTCTGGAGGATCTTCTGGGCTACCTATCCTTGTTTTGTGCCTTTTTCTGACATCATTGATTTTCCTTGGACAATACTTGGTGTGCTACCTTTCCGTGACTATAAAAAGATCCCTGAAATAGTCAACTGGTAAAGGAAAAGGCTTATTTTGTTCCACAGTTTGGAGACTTCAGTCCATAGCACTTGGCCCCATTGCTTTGGATGTCATAGACAGAGCACGTCACCTGACAGTGGACAAGAAGCAAAACCAATGAAGAGACTGTGTCTCCATGTCTTACTCAAGTATACACCTCCAGTGACTCTACTTCTTCCAACAGGCCCTACCTCTTAAATGTCCCACAATCTCCCAATAGTGACACAGGCTGGTGACCAAGTCAGCAACACATGGCCTTTAGGGAACATTCAAGTCAGCTGGTCTCTCTTGTTCTTTTGAAGACCATATTGAATTGAATGTTTCCATGGGGGTTTTTGTAGGGAGGCATAATTTGAGGAAGTACCCAACCAAAATTTAACCCAAGAGCCTTCACTCTTTCTAAACTAGGTAGAGAACAGACTGATCATGAGGTAATAAGCCTAGTTACAGAAGAATTTCGCCTACCTGAAACCAACATAGAAAAGACGCAAATGCCTCTACCACCTGATAGTAGGTGACCAGGGATCCACACAGGGTCATCTATTTGGAGCGGCTTTGAAACATAAATGCTATTTCAAACTTTCAGAGTTTGCAGGGGTGTGTAAATATATAATCTTAACTTTTTACCACAGCTCCCTGGCTATGCTTCCATGCGAATTAGAGTCAGAACGTTCATCCAACCTGCACCTCACATAGGTCTGCCTTCAGTCTATCTCAGCGTTTCCATCCCCCATAACTCTGAGTGTGATTCACACAGTGATTTGTCATGACTCCCAATCCATTTGTCAGGAGAAAGAACAGAGTGTTCAAGCATTAAATCAGACTGTTGACTAATAGGGCCGAAAAGGCTAGAGAAAAACCCAAAGCACATTCTATTGTAAACTTGAGAACTCAACAGGGAAAGCAGGTCTTAGATGCCAAAGATCAAATCCTTATCACAGAAGAACTGAATTAGTCAGAGGAGAAGTAAGACCAGTAGGGACACCTGATTCCATCGAGCGTGAGGAGGACTTAAAGGTTCATCCAAAGGTCTGAAACTCAGCTAACACAGCACAGGTGGTGTTATTAGTCAGCGTGATGAGCAGTTGCTAAGAGAAATGGTAGGGTGTGGATGGATCAGGGGCATTAAAATGTCATTTTTTAAATCTATTACAGCTTTTTACTAAAAATGTTTCACTATTTAAGGTAGTGTTCTGGCTTGGCATGGTGGTACACACCTTTAATTCCAGCACTCTGGAGGTAGAGACTGGCATATTTCTATGAATTTGAGGACAGCTTGGTCTATATAGTGAGACCCATCACACACAGGAAAAAAAAAGGCAACTGTTGTGTAAGTCCTATCCTCAAATGTTTGGCCTCCTAAGTATGTGCATGCAGAGAATTTGAAATTCTAAGTTGGTTGCATATTCATGAAAACAACTCAATTATGGCTCTTACTTTAAACAGAGTTAGATGTGTTTCTATAACAGAATGTTGACCTGCATAACTTTTCTCTACTGCCATAATTTCAAAATCAGGGTTATTTTCTCATAGTTCTAGGTGAAAGGGGGGAAAAAACTAAACACGCATATATACATACACACACACACATGCACACATATACACACACCCTGAATCCTCCCAATAGCTTCTGCCTCTATCCAGATTGCAGTAAGCTAATCTCTACAACCCAGCCCTCACTTTGCTTGTGCACAATCAGCCAAAGTATGAACAGAAATGGCTCCAGTGCCTTCACTAAACCCCTTTGTGTTCTTATTGAAAATGGTCATAAGGAATGACTTGCCTAAACACTAACAAAGGAGCAAGAGGGGAATTTCATCAGCCCATGGAGGACCAACAGGGCAACCTGAGGTTACAGGCTCAGTCACCCCTCAAACTCTTACTCCAGTGTGAATGTCATCTTTTGGTCCTTGAAGTCTATCCCTCTCTCCCTCCCTGGGTCATGTCCTGCATCTGTGGCTTTCCCATCACCTGTGCTGTGGCCAACCTATCCCCAGACCTTAAGGCATGGTACCCTGTAGATGTAGAGAGCTGCGAAGTGCCGCGCCCTAAAGATGGCGCTGGCCTCCGCCTTCCACCAGCCCGACGGTGAGTGCTCTTTTTGATAACAAGTCCATATTTGGCAAAGACCGCTGATCTGGCTTGCTTCCGCATACGTGGGCCTCTAAGATTGCACTACGTGGCTTTACTTGATTGGCTGTTCATTTAGTATTTAGCCTGTGGGTTGGGTCTGCCCGGGCATTCGGAAGACTGTTTTCAAGGGACCTGAATAAACTGCAGGAGAAGAGCTTTTGTGAGTTGCGTCATTCCTTGCTGGACAAGGGGGGACGCGACA
>CAJQZJ010033120.1:94897-107916 GCA_907164525.1 Lophiomys imhausi | reverse complement strand
GGGGGGACGCGACATGTAGAAAGAATTAATTAAATCATTAACCAGTATTAAGATTATATTTAATTGGTCAGTGGTGTTAATCCTTAACCTATCATTATAAATGAGCACACATAGACACCTGATGAATTTTAACAAGCCTTGGCTTGGATTGTGTAATCTTAGCCCATCTAAGCTAGCTCATAGTTCTATTCCCCAAATATGACCCCATATAATATACATACGTCCCCTGTGCTGTTATTTTCCACGCTATGCCAATGTTCCAGGCCACGTGGAATGACGTTCTTTTCTCTAACCCATGGTGTGTGTCCTTCTTCCTGCTCTTGGCTTCTTCTCCTTCTTCTTCTGGTGGCTTCATGTACCCATGAACCTCTCTGCTTTAGAAACCTGAGCACCTTAGTCCTGCCTACACTGTCTTTGCCCAACCTCAGGCCCCAGCATTTATTTAACCCATCAGAGACAAGCAAGGTAACACAGCATTACTTGATGTACAGCAAGCAGGCTTCTGGGAGCACATTAATTAACATTTAGAATATATAACATCACCCCATAAATTCCCTCCTTTTTTCCAATAAAAAGGCTAACTTTTTAACTCCTATAGTAAAAAACAGTAAGAACAAATAGGAAACAATCAAGAAAACCACATAGAAAAGTGACACACATAAAGTTTAACCTGTTTGAATCAGGCAATTTTGTAGAAGAAAAAAATCATTTATCTACCTTGGTGTATCTAAAGTTCTGAACTTAAATATTTTCTATCATATCCTATATTTATAAACCTAAAGATTTTATTTAGACTTAAACATATCCTCTTAAATCCTAAATAACTCAAGTTCAATTAAAATTTTATATCTATTATGTCTTCAACACCATCAAAGACATAAGAAGGGAAAAAGTTATTATTTGAGTGAGTAGGAAGCATAGGAGAACAACTTCCAAAAAGAAAAATGACAGTTTGCTGCCTAGTCAGTCCCAAATACCTCTCAATACTGTTGGAGCATTATCTTCAGCTGTCTGGCCAAGCATATCTCACACACATAATTGTGTAGCAGGAAATAAGGATTTGCCTACCCTCTCTCTGAAGAATAAGGCCATCGACTTACCTGCATTTAAGCTCTGGTCCATCTTTGGACTGTATATAATCTGTTGAGAGAACAGGGGTGTTTTGGCCCAGTAGGAATTATCTCCTGATGGATATTTTTGATGCTCATTGTCTCCTTCCAAGTCCAATTGGAGCTGTCAGGAGCTGACAGTCTTAACTCAAATGATTCTTAAAATAATAAAAACATCTTTAAATGTTATTTTCTATATGTCTCTGGGGGTTTTGAAGACATCTATTGATTTATTTATAAATCTATCTATGTTTGAACAAGCAAACTGTATATTTTTAACCATTTACTACCTGTTTAACCTGGTAAGCCTATTTGTGATAAATTAAGACTAGTATTTGACATGACCAGGAGCTTGACTGGCCAGCCAACAACCTGTATTACCCAGACACCTAAATAGATTGTAATAGCAACCCATAAAAGGATTGGAAGTAAACCTGTACTTTTAAATGAGTTTGTTGTGTAGGCACAATACCTTATATAAGAGTTGAAATGTACATATATGCCTGTCAAAATATAAAATTCTATTCCAATGATTAAAAATTAACCTTATTTTTGTATAAGTATACAAAATTCTATACCAATGTATCAAAAGATAATGTTATTTTGAGAATTACAATAGCTTTAAGTTTCAGAGTAAATTCAATAATCTACCCTTATATCTTACCATTTCTATATTATATATCCACATTCCCCCTCTTTTTTCTTTTCAAGTCTTCTCCCCCTATATAAGAGAGAAAGGAAAGAGAAAAAAATAGAGAAATTCCTCACTATAACCTAGACCTTGCTTAAGAAGACCATTTAACAACTTGTAACCAATCCTCCTAAACGACACCTATGACCAAAAAAAATCACCCACCCCATCTTTTGGGAATGGGATGTCACACTCTTAAAATTGCTTCCTGCTGAATTGGGATGCAGAAAACCTGTTTGGGGGCCTAAATGAAATGGAAAAATGGTTAAGCAAGTTAATTAACTAAGAAGAATTTAGAGGCTGGAGAGAAAGCTTGGTGGTTAAGAGTACTTGTTGCTTTTGCAGAGAACCAGGGTTCTATTCCCAGCACCAAGCTGTGGTGTTTGCAACCATCCAGAACTCTACTTCCAGGATTTGACACCTTTTTATGACCTCTGCAGGCACCAGATGTGGAGCACATATACACATGCAGGGAGAACACTCATGCACATAAAATAAAACAAATAAATCGTTTAAAAAATGTCGCGTCGACCTCGACCAGCAAGAACGACGCAACTCGCAAAAGCTCTTCTCAAGCAGTTTATTCAGGTCCCTTGAAAACAGTCTTCCAAATGCCCGGGCAGACTCAACCCACAGGCTAAATACTATATGAACAGCCAGTCAAGTAAAGCCACATGGTGCTATCTTAGAGGTCCACGTATGCGGAAGCAAGCCAGATCAGCGGTCTTAGCCAAATATGGACTTGTTTACCACCGAGAGCGCTCACCATCGGGCTGGTGGAAGGCGGAAACCGGTGCCATCTTAAGGGCGCGGCACGTCGCAGCTCTCCACAGTTCCTCCTTTTTTGTTTTTTAAAAATGTAGGTAGAAGTCCCTGGAAAGGCTTCGTAATCCCCATATCTGGGGATCTCATGGCGGGCCTGAGCCTGTAGGAGGGCGATGCTCAAACTCTTACCCGTCTCTGGGTCAGCCTCCCCACTTGGGGCTGCCCTGTCTTAGGTGGCCGAGACTTACCCGTCAACTCCGTCATTGACTTGCCAGACCCTAATATCCATGGAACGAATACCTCAGTGGGCAGGGACTATGCTCAGTGAAGATTTAAGGCTTCATGGCAGCGAGCCATGCCTGAGGGGACTGGCCCGCCTCAATGGCGACAAGGGCCTGTATAATCATGGCTGCATTACACTTCTGTGTGGCTCTCATCTTGTAGATGCACCATAGGCAAACCAGAGAGGCTAGTATCATCAGTATCACCAAAGAGCTTACGCCCGCCCACTCCTTAAGATGATCCATAGCCGTCTGTATCCAGGAAGTCAAACCAGTAGCCAGACTCAGACCCACCCGAGTAGAGTTGATGTGGACGATTGTCGTTCTCAGCTCTCTCATCTTATTTTCAAATTCAGCCGACCAATTCTGTAAGAGGAACTCTGACAATTGCCTAGACAGATTAGTAGCCTTTGTTAAATTTTGATACCGCACCGAAGTAACACACAAACCCTGCATTTTCCACTCACACCCTAACTGTGCTAGTTGCCAAAGAGAATCAATCTGTTCTTGTATTAAATCTATGCGTTGGTTAACTATCATAAGGCCTCCTTTGAGATGAGAATTCATAGAGGTCTGAGTATCCAATGCCTGTGCTACATTGGCTGAGATGTTATTCAGGGCATTGGCAGTATGTATAGAACTAGACAAGGCAATAGCTGAGGCAGTAGCCCCCACAGCAGCAATACTGATGGCAGTAACAATAGCTGCAGTGATGCCAAAATCTCTTTTAAGTCTGAATAGCATCATGGTATTAGGGGCCTCTACAGGAACTGGTACATATCGAGGCATTCTAGTTAGCACAGCCCACATGAAAGGCTGTGGCATTCCAGCACAGGGCATAAAAGCATGTGTCCGGAGTGCATACTAACTTTTCTTCACCCAAGGATGCACTCCCATTACTTACAATCCACAGAAAAGGAGGCCAGAGACATACTGGCGAGGCTGAAAAGGTCTTATTGCAGTAAGAATGAAACGAAGACTTCCAAGTACCAGAGCCACTACCACTAGAAAATTCCAATTTGGTAGCGGACCCTAGGGAAAAATAACCTCTTTGATAAATTCCTCCCCCAAGCATAATGACAGGTCCCAAGTCCATGCAACTTCCATTTACCCCACACAAAAGCCACAAATCAAAAGGATTGGTGGCAGTCTGCTGAGGATCCCTAGTAGATATATCAAGCATTCCTGTACAAGACTTATTCACTATATTACTAATCATGGGGCTAAAGGAAAAATAATCTTGTTGAACCCAAACTGCTCTGCGCTCCTGACATCCAGTCCAGGGAAAAGGTCCTTCCTCTCCTGTGGATCCTCTACAAAAAGGTGCCCAGCGTGGCTGTCTGGGGGGGGTCCCGGTCAGAGACTCGTGTGGGCCACCATCCTTCAAGGCTAGAACCGTTGCCCGAAAACAAACCACCACCCCTACCCCCAAACCTCAGTTGTGGTAAAAAATCTGCTGACTGCTGAGACAATTTAATGCATTCTGAATCATCTGACCTATTGAAGCTCATTAAAAAGCACAGACTACCCTTCAAGCTGACATTTCTATTACCCTCTATAGGGCTTTTCTGATCATCAAAGGGAAGGTAGGGTAAGCCTAAGCTTCTATTACTGCTAAATAAGCGTGGAAACACAGTTGCATCATGTCTGACCGAAATCAGCTTTGGGAATATCGACAGGATCCCTCATCTCGGCTCGGTCATTCCTGACATCATCACTGCTACTATCACCAGGATCCCTAGGAAGGTCTTCATGACGAATCTTCCTCACAAGGCGTTCAGGCACCCACACTGGATCTTGTTGATCCTGAGGAAAAACACAAACAGATCCTCTCGCCCATGTTAGCACGGGGTCAGGCCCTCGCCAAGAGCCTGTCAAAATATCCTTCCACTTCACCATGCCTTTAGGTGGACCATGGGAATCCTGATGTCTGTCTGCTGCTGAGCGGCCTTGAGCATCCAAATTTAAAAAATTTAAAGTAAATAAGGCTAAAGACATTCTCTCCTTGGGGGTACGGCCTTGGCCTATTCCCCCTTTCTGTTTTTGCAAACATTCTTTCAAGGTGCGATGAGCACGCTCCACAATTCCTTGTCCTTGAGGATTGTATGGTAATCCGTGATTAAGCTGTACCTCCATCTGGTTGCAGAAGTAGGCAAAGGACTGAGCCGTATAGGCTGGTCCATTGTCCGTTTTCAGCTGCTGTGGTTTTCCCCATGCAGCCCAGGCTTCTAAGCAATGCCCTATGACATTGCGAGCCTTTTCTCCACTCATAGGTGTAGCATGTATGATACCTGAGCAGGTATCCACAGACACATGAATATATTTTAAGGTTCCAAACTCTGAAATGTGGGTAACGTCCATTTGCCAGATTTTGAGTGGCATCAACCCTCTAGGGTTCACTCCCACGCTGGGAGGATGATGATGAATCACACACTGAGGACAGTCCAAAACCACTTGTCTAGCATCTGCTCTAGACAAATGGAATTTCTGCTGTAGAGTTTTTGCATTTACATGAAATAATTGGTGAAACTGTCTGGCTTGATCCAGGAATGAGCTCCAAAAAATGCATTCCATCCTAGTCCATTGATTGACTTTATCATTACCCTCACTTAATGGTCCAGGTAATCCTGTATGTGCTCTGATATGTTGAATATAAAAACACCTTTTTCTCTGCCAGATTAAAACTTGTAACTCTTGTAATAAGGCACATACAGTACTACTATTCTTAATAGGACCTGCTAATTCTAATACTTTCACTGCGTTGACTACATAGACTGAATCTGAGATCAAATTGAATGCAAATTGACATCTTTTAAACACCTCAATTACTATTTTCAACTCTACTATTTGGGGGGAGCCCGGTTGAAATTGGCATAGCACGGGCTCTTGTCTTTCTATCAAATAGGCTCCGCAGCCTGTCTTTGAGCCATCAGTAAACACATTTGGTGACCCTTGAAGTGGTACTGCTGAAGTAACCTTAAGGAATATCACTGGGTGCTCCTTAAAAAATGATAGCAATGGATGCTTAGGATAATGGTTATCAATCACTCCTTCAAAGCTACATTGCAATATTGCCCAATCATCTACAGTGCCACACAAAATCTTAATTTGATAACTGGAATAGGGCACTATTACACTGGCAGGAGCAACTCCAAAAGACTGCAAACATTGTTGGATACCAATTAAGGCTAAAGCAGCAACTGCAGTGGGATAATGTTCTATGGATTTTTTTGGAGAAATCTTCGAATAAGTCCATAATAATGGTCCGTCCTGCCATAACAATCCTGTAGGTTGACCATAGGTGGCAAATATGCACAATGCAATGGGCTGTCCTTCCTGCCATCTCTTTAGGAAGGCACTCTGCAACCTTTCTTCCACTTTACATAAAGCTTTTCTTGCTTCTTCTGTTAATTGCCTAGGAGAATTAAGTGCTGAATCACCTTTCAAAATATCATATAGGCGTCTTATTTCATAATTTGGTAGCTTCAAATAGCCTCTTACCCAATTAATATCTCCTAACAACCTTTGAAAATCATTTAGAGTCTTTAAATTATCTTTTCTTATCTCAATCTTTTGAGGTATTATCTTTTCAGGTACAATCTTTGCTCCTAAATAATTAACCACATTTTCCTTTTGAACCTTATCAGGAGCAATAAACAACCTTTTCTTTTTTAATAATTGAACTAATTCTTCATAGGCCTGATCTAACATTTGCTCACTCTTAGCTGCCAGTAAGATATCATCCATATAATGAGCACATCTCAAATCTGGAAAATACTTTCTCAAGGGAGCAATGGCTTCCCCCACATACAGTTGGCACATAGTGGGGCTGTTCGCCATGCCCTGAGGTAATACTACCCATTCAAACCGCTGATCAGGTTCTTCATGGTTACAGGATGGAACAGTAAATGCAAATCTCTCACTATCTTTGGCACACAAAGGGATGGAGAAAAAACAATCCCTTATATCTATAACTATTATGGGTCATGAGGCTGGCAAAGATGATAAAAGCGGCAAGCCACGTTGCACTGGGCCCATGATCTGCATTTGTTGATTTATGGCACGCAGGTCATGCAACAATCTCCATTTTCCAGATTTCTTTTTAATGACAAAGATAGGTGTATTCCAGGGAGATACAGATGGCTTTATATGCTTTAAAGACACCTGTTCATCCACCAACTCTTTGGCTGCATTCAATTTTACAGAGGAAAGTGGCCACTGAGGAACCCATACTGGGTCCTCCGTCTTCCAAGTTATGGGAATGCCCTCCTCAGTGGCCCCTAGGAAAAACCCAGGCCCTGTCTCTTTTGTCTTTCCTGCATAGATATGGGACTTTTCCGCCCCTGCAAATATTTTCCTATTCCAAAGCCTGGAGCATATCCCGTATCTTGCATCATACGTTGGGCTGAATCAGAATAGTCATTACTCAATTTAAATCCCATATCCTTTAAAAGGTCTCTTCCCCAAAGGGAGATAGGGAGCTCAAGTACATATGGCTGCATTTCTCCTGAGTGGCCTTCTTGGTCCAGCCACTTTAATAATCTTGCACTCATATCTGGAGTCTTAGCATAACCCAGGCCTTGAAGTGTTTGAAAAGAGGCTTGTACGGGCCAGCTTGAAGGCCAGTCTTTCTTTGCTATGATACTCCTATCAGCCCCAGTATCCAAAAGGCCCAGGATCCTTTTACCATCAACTTTTAACTCCAAGACGGGGCGTTGGTCCAAATCCAAGGAGAGAAAAGTCAGATCCGTGCCCGTGGACCCAAAACCATCTTTTCCTCTCTCTCGATCCTTTGCCGCATAGCGATCATGTAAGCTCAGCAACATGATCAACTGAGCAATTCTATCTCCAGGAGAGATAGCTGTTATACCACGGGGGGAGGCTACCATGATCTTAACCACTCCTGTATAATCTGGATCTATAACCCCAGGATGGACAATAAGTCCTCTCAAGGCTGATGATGACCTCCCTAACAGCAAACCAACTGTACCAGGTTCAAGGGGTCCTTTAAAATCTGTTTCAATTAACTGGACCCCCATTTGGGGCGTTAATACGAGTCTGGTGGTGGAGCAGAGGTCCAATCCTGCTGAGCCTGCAGTGGCTCTCCACGGTCTCTCGGATGGTGGAGGGTTGGCCATCTCTCTTGATTCTGTTCTTTGTCCTGATTCTCTACTGCCCCATATATTTGTGGGCCCTGGGGTTGTGGGCCCCGCTGTCCGTTTTTTGGACGAGCGCCACCATAACCTTGAGTCAAAGGCTGGCCATGGATGTCTGTCACTGAACGGCATTCATTAGCCCAATGGTTCCCTTTTTTACATTTTGGGCATAACCCCGGCTGCCTGGGGCGTTGTGCACTTCCTGTACTTCCTGTACTTCTTCCCCCGGGGCATTGTCTTTTAAAGTGCCCCATCTTGCCACACTTAAAACAAACTCCTGGACTTCCTCCACCTTTTTTGGTCAACTGTACTACCATGGCAGCAAGACCAGCATTAGTTAACGGCCCTCCAAGTTCTCTACACACTTTCATCCAGGCTTCTAGCCCTTTGTTCTTGTAAGGGGTGATAGTGGCTCTACACTCTTTGGTACATTGCTCATAGACCAACTGTTTTATTAGTGGCATAGCAGCATCCAGGTCACCAAAAATCTTCCCTGCCACTTCCACCAATCGTGCCACAAAGTCTGAAAAGGGCTCCATGGGGCCCTGTAGAATCTTAGTTAAGTTCCCACTCACCTCCCCTTTGTTAGAAAGGGATTTCCAAGCCTTAATAGCTGTCTGGTTTATTTGTTCATAAACCTGATTGG
This sequence comes from Lophiomys imhausi, assembly GCA_907164525.1. Classification (NCBI taxonomy): domain Eukaryota; kingdom Metazoa; phylum Chordata; class Mammalia; order Rodentia; family Muridae; genus Lophiomys; species Lophiomys imhausi. The sequence continues at coordinate 99,268 of CAJQZJ010033120.1, read as the reverse complement.
GATATCCTGTGTGCTGGTTGGCAAATCTCCCCTGCCCAAGCAGCATATCTCTATTCCAGGCTGGATTTCCATTTCTCTGATTAATGGCTGCTTGCTCAGTGGCATACTCAATCAAGAAAGCTTTCCAGTCTAAGTATTGCCCTGGACTTAAGCAGGCGCGGGCCAGGCCACTCCAATCATTCGGAGTCATACAATGCTTAATGCTTCTACTTGAGCCAATGTAAAAGAAGCGGTAATGCCATAGGTATGAACCGACTCTGCAAGGGATTTAACTACTTTAAAATCAAGCGGTTCCTCGTACCTGTTCCCTTGTGGGTCTTGGTATAACGGATAAGCAAACTGTAATTCTGTTCTTACTTGTGTCCACATCCCCGGGCAGAAAGATCTCCCTACTTTCAGGGACTGAACAGGCTGATCTATCTGAACGGCTCCTGGGTATGGAGCGGGAGTTGAAGGCGCCATGGCAACGGCTTCACTTACACTCTCTGCCGCCAACGTGTCTTTCTCTTTTACCTTTTTCTTTTCCCTTTTTCTAACAGCAGTCCTCTCCAACTGTTCTATTAGAGCGTGTAGCTCCCCTTGAGAATCCGTGCCCTCTGAGTCCTCAAAATCTCTAAAATCTCTAAGATCGGGATAGAGAGGGACCTTCTTTTTGCTTCCCTTTTCACTGTCTGCCTGCTCAGATCTTTCGCCTTTTTTGCTTCCCTTTTCACTGTCTGCCTGCTCAGATCTTTCCCCTTGCAGCAGTTCCAAGGCTGATTCTCCCTCCTTGATTGCGTTACAGCATCTCTGATCTTCTAAACAACTCCTCACCATCTTCCAAATCGGTCTTATTCCATGCTTCAGAGTACCTTTCTCCCAAAGAAAATCCACGTCTCTGCCTAATTTGTCCCAGCAGGATACCGTAAGATTCCCGGACACCGCAAACCACAGAGCCATGGAGTCTCATTCATTCAAAACTCTCTCTAGGGTTGACTTCTTAAGTTTCAAATTCCTAGCTAAAAGTAGCTCCTGAAGAGCCAGAAAAATTGGATGTGACTGAGACAGTCCCATGATTAAAAATTTACTTTCGGTTCGCAGTTTCCCCGCGAAACTTTACCTTTAGTTCGCAACTTCCCATGAAACTTTACCTTTTGTTCGCAATTTCCGCGAAACTTTATTGTCTCAATTTATCCTGGGAATTTAACAGTGCACTGCCCCTGACTGCAGGAGTTCTGAGTCTTTTCTGGTTCCCTGTTCGGGCCACCACTTGTCGCGTCGACCTCGACCAGCAAGAACGACGCAACTCGCAAAAGCTCTTCTCAAGCAGTTTATTCAGGTCCCTTGAAAACAGTCTTCCGAATGCCTGGGCAGACCCAACCCACAGGCTAAATACTATATGAACAGCCAATCAAGTAAAGCCACGTGGTGCTATCTTAGAGGCCCACGTAAGCGGAAGCAAGCCAGATCAGCGGTCTTAGCCAAATATGGACTTGTTTACCACCAAGAGCACTCACCATCGGGCTGGTGGAAGGTGGAAACCAGCGCCATCTTAAGGGTGCGCCATGTCGCAGCTCTCTACAAAAAAACTGTTAAAAAATAAACTTAAAGCAAGAGGCACACAATAGGGAATCCAATTATTAAAAATACAGAATCTTTCCTACATTGTGGGCTTTTTAATTACTTTAGATTTTGCCAATTAAAACTCATAGAGGTCTCCCACATCTGAGCCACAAGGAATAACAAACTTACTCTTCCATCTGGAATAACTAAAAATCTGGCAAAAGACACTGGTTAGTGGTTTTCAAGACCTGAGATGTAAGACACCAAAGGAGAGGTACCTCAGAGAGGTGGATAGCAGATATGGTGAGCCCCAACTTGCCCTGGTGCCTTAGGAAGTATCCACTCATAGCGCAGAGAAGGATAAACTAGGCAGAGAACAGGTAGGAAAGGACACTGGGAGGTCATGGAAGCTTGACTTTATAGGACATGGGTATTAATTACTTCTCTCTTTGTTGTGAGCAAATATTTGACAAGAAGCAACTTTTTGGCTCACAGTTTAAAGATGCAGCACACCACAGCAGGAAGTCATGGCAATAGCAATGACCACCCTTTGTGGCAACATGAACAGGAGCTGCTTACTCAACTCACACATCTGGGCAGATTGGGAAGCTGAGCTACTCCCACGGACAAGATGGAGGAGCTCATCTCTTAGACCAAGAATCAAAGTAAACACTTCTCTTTTCAGCTGTGTCTTATTAGGAATTTGGTTGACCAGAAAAGTAGAGAAAACTTGCTGAAGAGAAGTGGACCCAATACTGTGATGGCCTATGATGGTTGGAGGATTTGGGACTGGCTTACAGGTTGCAAGGAGCCACTAGGAGGCAGGCTTTGTTTTACACCTGTGTTGGCTTCCTGTTCAATCGGCTTCCTTCAGATAGGCTCCACATCCTAAAAGTTCTAAACCTTCCAAACAGCACCATGAACTGGGGACCCAGTGCCCAGGCATGTGAGCCTGGGGGACATCCAAACCATCAGGGCCATGCAGTGAGAAGTGGAGAACTACACTAACAGCATCTCCCTGGAGCCTTCAGTCAATACTGACCCAGTCATGGAAACAGCTCAAGGTTACGCAAACAGCTATGTAGAAAAACTGGGGACAGTGATACCCATATTGTTCTTATTCCCAACAGGCTAAGTGAAAAAGTACACAATTCACAGCCATTGACTAGAGTACCCAGAATGACACAATAGTAGGAAAAATTAACCCTGGACTACCCACAGGTCTGGGCATACTTAAACAAAGCTTTAACAATGCATGTCCCCAAAGGATGAAACGCTTCTAGAAAACTAAACTTTATTCCGAAATACAGGGGATGGATATTGATAGGAATACACACACATCCAGCAGTCAATGTATTAAAATGTGCAATATCTCACCAGAGTCAGTAGCCTATGCCTATAATCTCAGCACTCAAGTAGTCAATCAAGGGAGGAAGATTGTAAGTTCAAGGCCATCCTATGATACATAGCATGTCTGAAGACAGCCTGGGTTATCAGTTCCTTTTTTCATTGATGTAATGAAGTAAATGATGTCAAAGAACTGAAGAGGGGAAAATCTCATTTTGGCTTACAATTCAAGGGGATTCTACCCTCCCTGGCACAGAAGGTGTGCTGGCAGGAGTGTGGGGTAGCTGGTCAACTTGCATTTGTGGTAAAGAAGTGGAGAAAGGACAGGAAATAGGGCTGGGCTAAATAAAGCCTCTCAGCTAGGGAGTATTCAAACATATGAGCCTGTGCAGGACATTTCACATTTAAATTCCCAGACTTGGAATATATAACAAGATACTGTGACAAAAAAAAAGAGAGAGATAGAAATACTTAAAACTAAATATCTCCAGACTGATTTCCATAGTGGTTGTACAAGTTTGCACTCCCACCAGCAATGGAGGAGTGTCTCTTTCTCCACACCCTTGCCAGCATGTGCTGTCATTTGAGCTTTTGATCTTAGCCATTCTGAAAGGTGTGAGATGGAATCTTAGAGTCATCTTGAGTTGCATTTCTCTGATGATTAAGGATGTTGAGCATTTCTTCAAGTGTCTATCGGCCATTAGAGATTCCTCTTTTGTAAATTCTCAGTTTAGCTCTGTTTCCTGTTTTTTGATTGGATTATTTGGTTTCTTGGTGTTTAATTTCTTGAGTTCTTTATAAATTTTGGATATTAGCCCTATGATGTAGGGTTGGTAAAGTTATCTTTTCCCAATCTGTAGGTTGCCGTTTTGTTCTAATGACAGTGTCCTTTGCCTTGCAGAAGCTTTTCAGTTTCCCCTCAAAAGCATCAAGAAAAGCCTCCTTCTGGTTCCAAATGGTGAGTTGACTCTCAGCAGTTCTCCACAGAGACACTGCTGCTACTTGAGCCTTCCTTTAGTTAGGGAGTCATCCAAGCACCATTCAGTTAGTAGTCAGACATGACAGGGCATGCAGTCGAGAGCAGAATATAGGTGTTGAGGTAAATGTCACAGCTCTCCGTATGTTCAGTGGTCTGTGTCTGTGGACCCAACCAACCATCCAGGGATAAAAAGATTTTAAAATCAGGAGTGATAACATACACCTCAAACATTTTTAAAAATTGTGCCTATATGCAACATGGACAGACATACTTTTGTTCATTATTCCGAAAGAAAGTGGGGTATAACTAGCATTTACACATATTTGCAATATGTTAGGAGGTATAAGAAACTGAGAAGTAGGTGACTTCCTCTGTGAGGTGACTGGCCTCATCCCCTGGGAGTGGTGTACTGGCCAGGGAGCCATGGTTCCCAATAAACCTGCCAAACTTAAAAGAAAGAAAGAAAGAAAGAAAGAAAGAAAGAAAGAAAGAAAGAAAGAAAG
>CAJQZJ010033120.1:55200-75862 GCA_907164525.1 Lophiomys imhausi | reverse complement strand
GTAGTCTGGCCTGGCATTTGTGGTTTTTTAGGGTCTGCAAGACTTCTTCTGTCCAGGCCCTTCTGGCTTTTAGAGTCTCTGAAGGAAAATCAGGTGTGATTCTGATAGGTTTGCCATTATATGTTATTTGACCCTTTTCCCTAGCAGCTTTTAAAATTCTTTCTTTGTTCTGTACATTTAGTGTTTTGATCATTATGTGGTGGGAAGATTTTCTTTTCTGGTCTAATCTATTTGGAGTTTGTAAGCTTTTTGTACAGTTATAGGCATCTCTGTTTTTAGATTTGGGAAATTCTCTTCAATGATTTTGTTGAAGATATTTTCTGGTCCATGGAGATGGAACTCTCCTCTTTCTTCTATTCCTATTATTCTGAGATTTTGTCTTTTCATTGTGTCCTTGATTTCCTGAAGGTTTTATGTCAGGACATTTTTAGATTTGACATTTTCTTTGGCAGATGTATCAATTTCTTCAATTTTATCCTCTGAGCCTGAAATTCTTTCTTCCATCTCTTGTATTCTGTTGTTGATGCTAGTGTCTGTAGTTCTGATTCTTTTCTTAAGGTTTTCCAGTTCTATGGATGTCTCAGATTGGATTTTCTTCATTGCTTCAACTTCCCTTTTCAGGTCTTCCATTCCTTTAAGCGCTTTATTCATTTCCATCACCTCCTTTGCAGTACTTTGTTGATGCTCTCTGACGTATTTTATTTCCTCCCTTAGGCCTTCTATTATTAATATAAGCATAGGATTAAGGTCATTTTCCTTTGTTTCAATTGTGTTTGGCTGTCCAGAGTTGTCTGTAGCATTATTGCTAGGATCTGGAGATATCCTATTGTTTTGGTTTTTTTTTTTACCATGTTCTTCTGCTGACCTTTTGTCATCAGATTGGCCCAGGTATTATCTGTTTGTTTCTTTTGTCATCTGACCTTGGTGCTCAGGAAAACTCCTTGCCCTGGGGGTTGGCTGATCCTGAGATCCTGGTGTTTACCTCCAGATGGCAGGCAGGTTCCTGTAATAGACTGACTGACTCTTGGAGAGGAGGGTGGCTGCCGCTCTCCTCAACTGCTTATGACCCAATTGGACGAATATAGAGGGGATTGGAATGGGGAGAGGGTTAGCCTCTGAGGACCTGGCAGCTGACAGGTCTCCTCAGAAAGGCAGGTAGAGCTGTGGTTGGGTCTGTGTTCTCCTCTCACTGACCCAGTTGTTCTGGCTCCCCAGCTAGGCTTACTATGCAGGCAGGGAGCTCCACCCACAACAGGTGCCGGCCTCAGTGTGCCTGTTGCTGACTGCCTCAGATGCTTGGGTGCTAGGATGTGTGACCCACCTGCCCCAGTATTTGCGGAGAACACACAGTCACAGGCTCTGTTTGCAGGCAGTCTTGGCTCCTAATTTCTTTGCTGTGCCTGGGTTAGGTCTCTGCCTCTCTGCTACAGTGCACACTGTGCTGCCATGTTGGAAACTCCAGAAAAAAAAAATCTCACTTACCTTTGCTCTTGTGGTGTGGCTGTTTTTCCCTCTTGGATGTACAGGTCTTAGTGCAGGCTGGATATAAGGCAGACAGGCGGAGCCGCTGGTCTGTGGCTGGAGCCATGGGCTGGATCTACTCCTGGGCTAGATCTCTAGCCAGAGCTCCTCTCCACACCAGTGTGGAGCTGGCTGATCTCAGGGTGTTGTTCCTGGGAACTGCGTGGGCTGTTTTACCTGGTGACCAGTCTCAATGTTTGCCGTGGGAATTCAGACACCGTCTGTGTTTCACTTTCGGCTAGGAGACCTCACATTCACTCCACAGTGACTAATCTCATTCACCTACTACTCAGATGCACTGCTCTATGGTCGGCGCCATCTTGGATCCTCTCTCAGGTCTGATTCTTACCCAAAGTTCCTATCCCTGTCTGAATGTCCCACTTTTCCTCTCCTGCCCAGCTATTGGCAGTCAGTTCTTTATTAAACCAATCAGAAGGTGATAGAGAATAGTGATTACAAAACACTGAGAAAGGTGATTCTTCAGAAAAAATTGCAATTCCAAAGTCCACCCTGTACTCAGCTCTCTGTGTGTACAGAAATCAGCATTTGAATAATATACACACTCTTTACACAGTGCACAAAATGATTATCCCAATGGGAAGGGGAAGGAAAGGAAAAGAAGGGAAAGGGAGGGAAGAGGAGAGGTGGCAAGGGAAAAAGCAAACCCAGGAATTCTGGCTGTGTTACAGTTTTAGATTGGGCTACAGTTACTGGCTAGGTAAGGAATGTGATGTAACTATAGAGCTAATCAGTGTGGTGAGGTAGAAAAAAGAAAACTTCAACAGGCTGATCTCTCTTGGCCCCTTCTGTCTGAAATGTAGCTGATAAGTGCCTCTGATTCTTTCTCTAGCTTGCTGGCTTCCCATAATTAGGAGAAGGAAAACACTGATAACGCTTTGCCTCAACTTGCCTGCTTGAAGTTCCCCATTGTCAGACTGACCATACAAGGAAAGTCATTTCTGACATTCAGTTTTATTTCAGGGCCAACCATTTCCCACCAACCTCCTTCTTAAAACATTCAAAGCAACAGAAAACCCAAAATGTTATAAGTACCAACACATACTATTTCCTGGATCTATCAGTTAACATTCAACCATGTTTTCTACTCATTGTGTACTGGTTTTGCTGAACTACTGAACTACTGGGAAGTAGATTACTACTACTATCATGACAATCTTGTCCAAGGTACTTGTAGGTGACATCTCCATAGAGCAAGGAAATGTTCATAAAATACTGACACAAAGTTTAATATTAATGAAACACTATCTCTTGTGTGCATGCACACACACATGGTCAATATGCAGACCTCCTCAGCTGTCTCTGATTTTCAGAATGGGTTTGCATTGTTTGCTGATTCTGGACTCCATCAACGATTACACATGTCCCTGTCAGGTTGTCAAGAACTGTCAGGCCACACTTGAGTAAAGGTGTCTGAACTGATAACTCTGTGAATTAATAAATTTCAGATAAATGAAAGCTTGGCTCTGACTTAATCGAACTAAAAGTAAAGTCCTGAATCAGATATGCTAACCCAAAAGCTGGAAGCCACGTCAGCAGATCATCCTTTTGAATAAGGGATGTAACTCATTCAGAAATTATGTAGGAAAACATCGATTCTCCTCATAAATGATGTTTTCTGTGTGGCTAGTGGGTGATAGAGGAATGTCAGCTGCTTGCAACTTCTCATCACAAATATAGGCACAGACAGCATCGTTTCCAGAGGAAAATTATCAGAAGGAAGACCCAACTTGAGTGTGGGTGATAGCACCCCAGGAAGAAGTCAGCTGAACACCAGCACTCCTCATTCCCTGCTCCCTGGTCAGCTAAGGAATGAGCACACAGCCACATTCTCCCATTGACACAGACTTGAGCCTCTCCTGACACAATGCCTTCCACAATGTACTGTAAACAAACATCTAGGCATCCTCAAAAATCACAGAAACTCAGAGCCATGAGTGTATGAAGATAGCCACTTCCCTACCCAGGCAAGAGTTCCAGTTTCTCTATAATTGACCTGACTGTGCATAACCCAGTCCATTTGGACTTTGGACTAAATGGTTTAGGGTTCATCCATTTAGAATCCACAATGTCTGGGTTTGGCTTTGCTACTTGTGAGTGTAGCCACACAGGCAGAGCACTCAGAACTACGTGCTGTACTTAACTAATGAGACCACGTCATAGGCTTCTAGTTGCAGAGTTACTGCAACAGTTCTTGGGTTTCACGCCTCTTTGCTCTCTCCAGAACACTTAGTCTGCTCCCTTCAGCTCCAGCTGTTCTGGGGCACAAACAAGAAACCACAGCATATAGGCCAGTCTAAGTCCCCACTCTACCACTGCAGGTTGCAACTGCTCTGGATATTCTGTTCTATCCTCATGGTATACACGTCTTCTGCCTTTTAAAATATGACTTTAATCTGGACCCTATGCCTAGCTTGATGCACTCCAAGGAACAGGCATCATGTTGGCCTTGACTTCAGTTTCTCTTTGACTTCAATTCCTCACTTGTGAGGAAATAAGGATCTTGCTTGGTTCCTAGTGAAATTTCACACAACTGGTATTTGTCCTTGATATCTAACAACTGAGTGCTTTGAAAGCTAATATCTGTCTTCCAGGAGGTTATTAGCTCCTTCAATCCTTCAGTACCCTGAGGATTCTACGGCCACATCCAGCTTCACCCCAGCCACTGGCTTAATTGTCGAGAACCTTGTGAAAGTTCTGTCTGCTAGTCACTCTGACTACAAGTGTTCCCAGAACCTATGACTCATAGGAATAGGCTGTCACTCCACACAACCATGCACACACTCATTGATCTAAGTGACTGAGCATCCACCGTGATCACCACTGGACACTAACACCAGCCCCTCAATGATGAAGATGCATCTAGTGTCATCACTGTGTTTCCAGCACCACATGTGCTGGTTAACTTTGCTGACCCAAGTGAATCAAGAAGCACCTAGCGCATGAGTGAGTCATGCCTTTGGATGGGTCTGTGAGCTTATTTCCAGAGAAGATTAACTGACATGGGGAGCCTTACCATGAGCATGGGCAGCAGCAGCCCATGAGTCCACATCCCAAATAGAATAAAAGAAAAAAGGAGAAAGCAAGCCAGTCACCAGCATTCCCTTGTCACTGCTTTCTGGTTCACTGAGATGTGAACAAGCAGCCCCACATTACTGTTGCCACAACTGCCAACTGCTCTTGTCATAACACCTTTCTCATCGTGGCTTATTGTACCCTCAAAGTGTGCATAAGGGAACTCTTCCTCTACAAGATGTTTCTTGTCAGGTATTTGGTCATGGAGACAAGAAAACTAATTCAGATGTTCAAGCCATTCTGCCTAGCACATCCATCAGGGACGAAAGTGCTTCTTATATGGGCCTGGAGCATTTGCTTTCTTTCACAGGCAATGTATGGACACCTAGTCCAGGATTTAGCAAATGCACCAGAAAGTGACAAGAGTCACAAAGTCCATCCCTAACTTATCCACACAGTAAACAGTTTCTGGGAGGCGCCTCTTGGTGTTGCTGCTTGCAAACTATGAGGAGAGCTCCCGGCTGCAGCTGTCCAGGTAGCTGCCTGCGGATGCAGGTACCGGTGTCAGCAAGTTTCCATAAATAAAATCTCACCCATGCTCCTATAAGCAGCGCCACCAGGTTTAGATTTAGCTAGATTTGGGGAAATCACTTCTTTGATCTATCATTACCCTATGTGGAGTGAAGAGATGTACTTTACAACTCCTCAAGAAAAGTCCCTCAACAGAAAACATACTGAATCAATAGCCATCTCTCTGTTCAGACAGTTCTGGGACACAAGGAGAGAAGTGTTGTTGATAGTAGGAGGTCAGAGAAGGCCTTGAGAAGCTGAAGCGGAATTCTAGAATGATCCTATCAAGAAGACAAGGGATGATGAGTGGGAAGCAAAGGGTTCAGAGACAATAGCTCATGCAGAACACAGACACTTGAACATGTGTGGTGTTGAGCATGCCAACAGCAGTTCTCCTCGGGGGCAGGGGCAGGGACAGTTAGGAAGGGAACCCAGGCTGGCCTTGAACTCATGATCCTCCTGACTCAGCCTCCTAAGTGCAGGGGTTGCATATTTATGCCACTATTCCCAGGAGAAGGGAACTCTTTTGAATGTAGATTTCCCTACCTACTGACTCAGCATCCTGTGGTGCATCCCAGAAAGCTATACCCAAGTTATCCTTGAGACCTAGCATGGAAACCAGAAACTGGCAATAAGGAACCCTGGACATTTTAAAGCAGAAGTGTGATGTAACTAGATTTGTATTTAATATATATTATATATTATATATATAATATAATATATATATATATATAATTTGTGATAGAATGGGGAAGGAAGTGGAGCAGACAAAGACTGAAGAAAAGATGTCAGGAGATTATTCAAGCTGTTTTATAGAGAGATGATAAATGGAAGCCATTAGGAGGGAGGAGAAGGGGTAATGCATGGGATGCTTCCAAGGTGGAAACAAGAGACTTTGATGAGTAATTAGATTTGGGTGGTGATGGACAGAAAGAAGGATTCCAAAGCTGCCACCTTGGGCCCTCACATGGGTGGGACCGTTTCTAGGAAAAAGGAAATGAACGCAAGAAGCAGCTGCCACTTTCAGGCAGGTGAAAAGAATCCTCAACTGGATGTGTACATGAGGCTGTGGACAACTAGATGTGTAGAAACTTAGGAGTCAGCTGTGGGCACTGGGTGGAGGTGTGGTTGTTAATCACGGGAATGTGGAGTAGTGACTGGCAAGCAATCTGAGAGAGTGCAGAGGGGGAGTGGTTTACGCCTAGGGAGGCTGCCAACTCCAGAAATGGTGACCTGAAAGGGACATCTGAGAGGAAGGAGGAAAACAGTGTGAAACAGGAGCTTGGGGTACAGGAATTTCAAGAAGAGAATGGCAACACCCAACACATAAGAGCTGGAGCAGGACAGATGGCTTAGTTACGAAAGTACTGAGAGATAAACGTCATGATCAGAGGTCAATCCTCGGGACTAATTTAAAAAGTTGGTTGGGATGGATGGTGTACTCTTACAATCCCAGCACTGGGGAAGCAGAGACCTGCAGAGCCCCTGGGGCTCACACACCAGCCAGTCAGGCCTAATCAATAAGGTCCAGGTTCAGTTGAGCAATTCTGTATCAAAAAGGTAGTTAGAGACTAAAGAAGACACCCAAGTTTGACATCTGAAGTTCACACATTCACACACATGTGTATGCACCCACTCACACATGTGTACCTGCACAAACATGTACGTGCAAAAGGATGGTCAGATAGAGAGAGGACTGAAATAGATTCATCAGATGTGGCGATTTCAGGCCATGTACAATCTAAAGAAAGCACTGTGGACAGTGTAGATCCAGACCCCACAAGGCTAAGAAGTGGATGAGAAGCCAAAGCAAAAAAAGCAGCAGCTGCAGTCGGTTTTAACAAGTTGTGAAGAAAAGGAAGCAGAGCTGCAGCCAGAGAAGGCAGTACAGAGAAATGTGTTGAGCCTGTTCTTCCCTCTCAACATTTTACTTTATAAAAAATGCCATGTCTTAACCAGAATTATTAAATATAGTTATCATTTTCTATATTGCACATATCAAGAAGTATTGGAAATATTTACAGCTTTGGAAATTTCCAATCATGTATTTTCAGAGGGCATGGCATGTTAGAAGCATGACAGGATGACCACGCTTTTTTCCCTGAGTATTTGAAAATACCATATCTGTTTACTCCATCTCAGCTTCTCCCAGTAAAAATTTTAGTTCTGGGATTATAAGAGAGTTTACATGATATTTACATACTGAGACTATACTGCCTAAAACTGTGTGCCACAATGAACCCTTCCTACCTTAAGTTGCTTTTCTCAGGTGTTTTGTCAGGGCAACAAGAAAAGTAACAGATACAGACCAAACACATTTCTTTTTCATATATATATTTGATTGCTACTTGGCTAAATCCACGGATGCAAAAGACATGGTTACAGAATCCATGAACACGCAGGAATACATGATGTTTTTACATACGTAGAAGAATCACCTAGCACTGCGTCCTCTGATGCGCAGCCCTGTTGCACCTCACACCAGTTGAGCACTGCTAATGAGGGCTCTTACCCTTGACATGCAAAGCAGATGAAGGGTTTCCAGGGTTCCAGGGTTTGATGCTGTTGTTGTTTATCTCATAAACATTAATTCATCATCTTCTATTTGCTGAACGCCATGAGGCACTGAAAATCCAGAGTAAAAGTCACTGTTCTTGTTTTCAGAAGACTCCAGCATGGGGATGGAAAACCTATGTGAATGAACAGTGAGCTATGCTATGAAAATAGAGCAGGACAGGAGGGCAACATTGACTGCTGGGATCATCAATGTTGAAGAAATTCTGCTACATGGGAATCTGTACTAGTTAGCTATGTATCACTACAAAAAGATTCCCAGGTTATTATGAGGAAAAGAAAGCTTACACAGTTCAAAATTTTGGAGAACTGAGTCTAAGATCAGGCAGTCCCATTAGTGTGAGTTTCTAGCAAGTGTACTACATTATGGTAGGAGGACATGATGAAGTAACTCATATACCACTGGTTAGAGAGGACTCAGAGGAGAAGGAAAATGAAGAGAAGAGGAGGAGTGGAGGGGAGAGGGGAAGAGAAGGGAAGAAAGAGAGGAAAAGAAAGGAGGGAAGGAGGGATGAATAAATGGAGAAAGAAGGGAAAGAGGTGGAAAGGAGAAACTTAGGCCGCATGATTCCTTTTCAGAGCATATCCCCAATGACCTCAGGACCTCCCACCAGGCCCCACCTCTCAGTGGTCCACAATATCTCCCAATGCTGCTGGGATAAGGTTGAAGTCATTACATATGGACCATTTGAGGACACTCATCCCAGCAACTGTTGAGAAAACATCACTTTGGAGAGAATGAAGTGGCTGAGGTCAAGAGCCCCAGGAGAAGATTAAGGATAAGCCAATCACACTGAAAGTGCAGGCAGATCATGTGCCAACACAAGAAACAGCCTCTGCCCAGCTCCTACCCAAGACACCAAGTCCTAGAGCCCCAAAGCTGACTCCCCTTCAAGGTGCACAGCCAAATGACCTGTACCATCAAGCAATGCCGAAAGTACCCATACAGCTCACCCTACACCTGAGAACACACATGGTGGAAGTTCAGTGTGCGCTTGTTCTTTTTTTTTCCTTTATTTTTTATTTCTTCAAGTTACATCTCAATTGCAGTCCCCTCCCTATTCCCCCTCCAGTCCCACCCTCCCACCCTCAAACCCCATCCTCTTCCCTTTTTTTTTTCTTTTAAGTTTAAGGTATATCTTATTTCCCCCTACAGTTTCTCCTTTCAGTCCAACAAATGGCTCTTTCTCTTATAATAATAAATACAATACAGTACAACAGGGGTAATTAGGCCACAGTTATGAGGGTTATATGGCTTAACGTACATTCCCAATGACCAGTCCATATGTATTTGGTACCTGACTTTAACATTCTACTATCTAAACATCTCCATAAGTTTAAAGTTCTATATCTGACTCAACATTCATACTAATTGCAACACAATTTTAAAAGTATCTTCTTAGATGTATAACACTTTCTTGACTCCTAAACAACTCAAAATTTAATTATGAGACTCTAACTATCTGTTCTTCAACCACCTCAGAGACCTGAGAGGGATAAATATATCTGATTTTATAGGAAGTACAGGGCCTGCAGCTTCCCAAACTAAGAAATGACATACCAGTGGCTGCCTGGACAGTTCCCATTTTCTCTCCATACATTACAGCATCGCTCTTCAGTCGTTTGGCCCTGCTTCTCTGACAGACATTGATTTTTTTATATATTAGTTATATTTTTTCTATTTTTTAGTCTTTTTTATCTATTGTATGCTTATTGATTTGTTTGTTTAGTAGTTCTCTCTCCCAGGCAACGAGACTCTTTTCACTGATGGTACTGCTTCATAGATCCCCAATGAATGAAGAGGCTCTTGGCCCTCATACGACCTCTCAACTGAGATGAGGGACTGTTATATAAGGACATCCCACCCCAGAGAAATGGGATGGAAGGGTTAGGAGGTAAAGAAAAAAAATGAAATGTGATGTTTCTGCCTTTTACTACTAACTGTCATGAACTGTTTAGGATAATTAAGAAATGCAAACTAATGGTTATGCAAGCCAGTCATTCTGTTAGGTACTATGACAGCCTATTATAGTTACTTTCTAAGGTAATCAGAAATAAACCTGCTAAGACACAAGCAACATCTGCTTACCCTAATATAAGAGATAGATAGGGCCTCTTCAAAAACCTCAAGAGATCTGCAGAATATGGCATTCAAAGATGTCTTCGCAACTTTAGATTTTTTTATATCAAGACATATCAACTCCTGACAGCACCCCCTATTCTCCTCCAAGTAGAAGATGAGCATCGAAGAATCTCCAGTGGGAGATGATTGAATTAGTCGCAAGCCTATCTCTTGGTAGGAAAAGCCCCTTGCTCCAACTGTAGACAGAATGCTGTCCAAAAAGGACAAAACCTGGAAGCAGGTAAGTCGACAGCCTAGCTCTGCCAAGACAGGGTAGGTAAGTCCTTCATAACCCCTGCGCTACAATCAGTGTGCGCTTGTTCTAAAAGTAGAATTTCCACAACAGAATCGGGACTTAGCTTTGGGCAACAGAAATATGATGCTTCAGAGCACGTCTTAACTAACAAAATGATGTTAAAACAGTCACCTAAGCCTGCTCCACAGGCAAAAACCACTAGCCATCAACAGTGGGCTTTATAAGCCAATTTCTCTGGAATCAACGAGCACATCATAACCTTGCTAATGGTGGATAGCAAAACAAAGCCAGCACGCACGAATGAAAATGGACACTGCCATAAGGAAATGATTTTATCCCACACTTGTATTTGTATTTAACCAGACCCATAATTATAAATGTGCAATTTATCCTTGGGATGCAGGCTAAGCAGAGCACAATGGAATCTGGACAACATGGGCAGGTCTCAGCTTACACAAAGCTTTACCCAGGGAGGCTAACCTACTTCCCTCTTCCACTCTTACCCTGGAGCCTGACTCTCCCAAGCATTGAGTCCTCAGTCCTTTAAGGTTATAACTCATAGCAACACATCAGCTTTTGGAGATTCTTGTTTCTGAAAATGTTCAAGTAAGGTAAGTATAGTCCTGCAAGATGCATTGATGGGTGAAAGTGCTTGCTGCCCTTGGTCGGAGTTTGATCTGGGTCCCACATGATGAAAAAAGAGAACCAACTCCCAAGAGTTGTCCTTTGACCTTTATATGTGTACTGTGACATGTGTGCACCCTCCACACAAAACAAATAAATGTAATTTAAAAATTTTAAAGTAAATATTCCCAGCCTACACGACACAAAGAATGCCCCATCTCCTCCATGTTGTTCAGAATTCCTTGAAAGATATTCACCTTTTTCTCCCATAGTCACCTGTCACAGCTCGCTCAATTCCAGGCTGAGCTCTCCCATCCCTTGTATCTCACCTGCTATGGCTTTCATGTCCCCAAACTCAGCTGCAAGCCAATACAGTCAACCTTGTTGCCTCAATGAGAGCACAAGCCAGAGGCTGTGCTAGTCTAGGCTACAGTTAGAGTAGGCTAGCAGCTGTGCTGAAAGGCATAAGCCTATTTGCCTTGCTCAGCACTGAGCCTCCAGCGCTAACTCACCAGCATCGTCAAAAGACCTGGATGTAGTAAGAGAGCATGAGCCATTCCATTCACAGAGTCAGAGAGAAGAAGGGGGTTGCCAGGGGCTAGAAGGGACCAGGGAGAAGGGGAGTCATTTGATGGCCCAGAGTTTCAGTGTGAGAGGATAAATTTCTGGAGGTGCAAGGGGGTGTGAGTGTGCTTAATGTCATGAACTGCCTGTTCAAAAGTATTCGAATTAAATTCTGTCTTATGAATATTTTACCACTGGAGAAAAAAACTGAATAAGCAGTCATAGAAAAAAAGGGAGGCTGTAGTTCTGAACTTTAAGGTGACCTAAACCGAGCATCTGTCCGCAGAGCTTGCCATGAAGTCCAGTGGGGTTGACCCAGAGTTTTCCAAAGAGAGCGTTCCAAAACACATCCCTGGTAAGAGGGAAAACTACAAGTTCCATGTGTATTTTTTATAAAATATTTCCTACTTTGAAGAACTGATTTAATCTAGTTGAAGAAACTTATAAGAAAACACATGCATGCAATTTAGAAACAAAGAGACTTGCCCTGGGGAACACCATTAAAACAATGGCCCTCCCCTACTGCATAGTTTACAAACTTTTTTGAGACAGAGGCTCATATATCCAAGACTGGCTTTGAACTCGATATACACTTGAGAATGGCCTTGAGCTGCTGACCCTGCGCAAGCCTGTGGGTGCGGGGACAAGATTGCAGGCGTGTATCACTCCTGACATACGGGGTGCAGGAGGTCAAAGCCCGGACCTAGGCCTTTCTAGGCAAGCACTCTAGCAATGGAGTTCCATCCCTGACACTACAAATTTAAAGACCACTATTTCACGATACTTTTTAAGGCAAATTTCATGTATTCTAGGCTGGCCCATACTCCCCATGTAGCTGAAGATGACCTTGAACTTCCGATTCTATGGCTTCTACTTCCCAGTACTGAGGTTACAGGTGTGTGCCACCATGATCCATGTGTGTGGTGCCAGGGGGTGGAACCTGGGTTTGCTGCACACTAAGCAAGCATTCTAGGACTGACCACCAGCCTGGGATTATCTGCTTATGTCCAAATCACCCCACTAGTCTAAGCCCATGGGCCAAAGATCTTTTCATGTATTTTTCATATTTGTAGCCCACATCTCCAGACCCCGACTGGCATACAGTGGTTTCTCACTGACAGTTGTTGAGGGGACCATCTACAACACTCTCCTGGAAGCAAGTGCCATTCTTCTGCAGCTTCATGAAAACTAGAATAGATCTCCCCTTCTCTCCTCCCCTTTCTGCTCCTCCCTGCTTTCTCCTCCCTTCCTTTTTCCCTTTCTCTTTCTCTTCTTTAATCTAAATCCTCCTACAGGACTTTCTTTAAGTTTATAAAACCAGGACATTGGGCAGAATGCTTTCAAATGTCCTGACTTTCTTTAAGCAGTGTGTATGTGTGTGTGCACATGTACATATGTGTGTGGTGTGTATGTGTATGTCTGTGTGTATATCTGTGCATATGTGTGTATATTTGTGTGAGTGTGCATGTGTACGTGTGTATTTGTGTGAGTGTGTGTGTGTGTGTGTGTGTGTGTGTGTGTGTGTGTTTTGTATTCTGTGTGTGCAGGTGGGACACATCAAAGACAAGTCAGGTGACTTGGGTTTTTTTTTTCTAAACTTTCCTCTTCTGGCATTTGGAAGATTGTGAGAATAAAACTCTGAGTATATCTTGAAACTTTGATAAAATTTTGCCCTAATTACTGTTATTGTTTCACTTCCTACTTAGAAACTGAGAGTCTGCATCAGTGGTTTGAAGAGAAAGTCCAGAATTCTCCAAGGCTGCCTGCCAGGTAGACGGGTACCCAGGTGGTTCATCCTCCAAGATTCCCCCCTTCCTAAGTTCCATTCACCTTAGGGTCACAGCAAGGGGTGATGTGGGGTGAAAGGGATAATGCACATTTTTAAATTTAAATTTCCATTTTTGAGAATTTCATACATGAATACTGTGTTTTTGTTGTTTCTACCCTTCTCTCTTCCCCTCTCCAACTCCTCTTATGTCTCCTCTCAAGTTCATTATTTCTTTGTCTATAATTATTTTAAACATAAACACACACATGCATATACACACCCTACTAACTCCTCTTAGTATTTCTCATATATACATGTGTCCAGGCCTGAGCACTTGGCACTGGACAGCCTATAATGGGCTCATCCCTGGGAAAAAAACTGATTCTCTCTCTCTCTCTCTCTCTCTCTCTCTCTCTCTCAGCAGTTATTGATTGCCTGTGACCCTTCATCAGTCATTGGGGCCTTTGAAATTTCCCCATCCATATGGATATGTTGACATGCTGTATATTTTCATAAGTGCCTAAAATACTGAACTAGGTCATTTTAAAGCCTATGAACCTAATAGAAGATAGTAAGACCCCTGTCCTTGAATCAGAGGGGCAGGCAATCTCACTTAACAGGGGAGTATAATGTCCCCTGCCCTGATATTCTGGAGCCCACACTACCCGGGCTTCCTTCTGGAGACCACACTACTGGGGCTTCCTTCTGGAGCCCACACTACCCGGGCTTCCTTCTGGAGCCCAGAAGGAAGAGTCTTTTGGGCTGGCTGCTCACCTTCTAGATGGGTGGTAGGAAAACACCATGCTGATCACAAAGTATCTGACCCTCCCCTCTGTGATAGCGGGCAGGAGGGGTGGGAGTGGAGGGAAGCAGGGTCTAAGACTGTATTAGTGTTGCTGCTCTCCCACAGCTTTTCGTCCACACTCTGCCCCAGGTGTGGATTTGAAATGACATTATCCCCATGGTACAACAGATGAGGGTCAATGCGCACACTGTCATCACACAGGCCACAGGAAGCCATCTAGAACACTCTTCATGGGCCACAGAGCTCAGGATGTGGCAGAAACAGGCCAGTCCAGAAGTAGAGAGCATACCTGCTCCTTCACTGGTTGGCAGCTAAACTGACAATCCCTAAAAGCCTGAGTCCTCATTAAAGGTGAAGATAACCAGTGTCTAGACTTCTCACATGATCTACTGATGATCACAGGCAAAGCTGGATATTAGAATTGTGATGGGGTAGTGTTAGGCATTCTAAATGTTAATTGGTCCTGTTGCTGTCTGTTACTTATATTGACTCTGATTGGTTAAATAAAATTCTCAGGCCTGAGATTGGGCAAAGACAGAGAAAGGTGGGACTTCCTGGGATTAGAACAGGAAGCCTGTGCTTTAGACAGAGGATTCATTCCAGCCAAGAGCAGGAAGGAGGAGACACTCACCATGGGTTAGAAAAAAGAACCTCATTCCACATGGCCAGGAACACAGGCATAGTGTGGAGAATGGCAGTCCAAGGGGATATATGTATATATGGGGTCATATTTGGGTAATAGAATTATGAACTAGCTTGGATGGGCTAGGATTGCACAATTCAGGCCAAGGCTTGTTAAAATCCATGTGGTGTCTGTGTGTATTCATTTATAATGGCGGGTTAAGAATTAACAACCGCCAAACCAATTAACTATAATATAAGTACTGGTTAAATAATTTAATTAATTTTTTTTCTACAGAATTGAAAAGAACCACTTGGTGGGAGGGGAGGGAGTCACCAGAGAGCCTCTGTCCCTGCGGGGCACTGAGAAGGCCTGGCCTGGCTGGGAGCCACCCCTTCTGGACAGAACTGTGGTGCCTCTAGCACAGGATGGCAGGTTACTATCCGATCTATCCTCATATCTGCTCCCAGTCATTCACTTTGACAGCTTGCCTGACCCCAGGGGCAGAGTGGGATGCAAGCATCCTGCTTGAGATTACATCCAGGTACCACAGCTTCTTCTGAGATGAGGCAGACAGCAGATCTCACTGCACAGCTTACCTAGCAGAGCTGCCCTTCAGCTCAGGGGAGGCCTAGGCAGGAATGGGTTGGCACTACTGCTTCTGCCACACTGGTCAGCCCTGCAGGTGGACAGTAGTAGGTATGATGAGGGTTGCTGGCAGAAGCTGGGGGCACCCAGTGTGTGGAAGTGTGGAATGCTAGAGAAAACCCAAGAAGGAGGGCTAATGGCACCTGCCAGGAAGCAGGTGTGGCTGCAGTGACTTGACAAATCTGATTTAGGGAAGCATGAGGTGGATGCAAGTTCAGTACCAGCTACATCCAGAGCTTCATCCTTTGATCATGCAAGGTCAGCATCAACTACATCCCAAGCTCTGTCCTATGGTCATGCAAGGACAGTACCAACTACACCCAGAGCTCTGTCCTATGGTCCCAGCTGCCATTTCTACCCTGGGTGGCCAAGTCAATCCACTTCCTCAGCCTTCTATGTGCATGGATAGGTAGGATCAACATAATAAAAATGGCCATCCTACCAAAAGCAATATACAGATTCAATGCAATTCCTATCAAAATACCAGCACAGTTCTTTATAGACCTGGAAAAAGCAATTCTCAATTACATATGGAACAACAACAAACCCAGAATAGCTAAATCAATCCTGTACCAAAAAAAAAAAAAAATCTGGAGGTATCATCACCCCAGATTTCAAGCTGTACTACAGAGCAATAGTAATAAAAAAAAGCATGGTACTGGTATAGAAACAGACCAGTGGATCAATGGAATCAAACTGAAGACCTAGAAATGAACCCACACACCTGTGGTTACTTAATTTTTGACAAAGAAGCCAAAACCACACAATGGAAAAAGAACAGCATCTTCAACAAATGGTGCTGGTCCAACTGGATGTCACATGTAAAAGAATGAAATTAGTCCCATACTTATCACCTTGTACAAAACTTAAGTCCAAGTGGATCAAAGACCTTAACATAAGGCCGGACACACTAAATCTATTAGAAGAGAAAGTGGGAAAATCCCTCGAATTCATTGGCACAGGTGACAACTTCCTGAACAGAACACCAACAGCTCAGGATCTAAGACTAACAATCAATAAATGAGACCTCATGAAAGTGAGAAGCTTCTGTAAGGCAAAAGACACTGTCATTCAAACAAAACAGTAGCCTACAGAGTGGGAAAAAATCTTCACCAGCTCCACATCTGACAGAGGGCTAATATCCAAAATTTACAAAAAACTCAAGAAATTAAATGCCGAGAAACCAAATAATCCCATCAAAAAATGGGGAATAGAGCTAAACAGAGAATTCACAAAGGAGGAATCCCTAATGGCTGAGAGATACTTGAAGAAATGCTCAGCATCCTTAATCATCAGAGAAATGCAATTCAAGACTACTCTGAGATTCCATGTCACACCTGTCAGAATGGCTAAGATCAAAAGCTCAAATGACAGCACATGCTGGTGAGGGTGTGGAGAAAGGGGAACCCTACTCCATTGCAGATGGGAGTGCAGGCTTGTGCAATCAATATGGAGGTCAGTCTGGTGATATCTTAGAAAACTTGGAATAGCTCTGCCTTGGGACCCAGCCATACCACTTCTGGGTATACATCCAAATAATTCCTCACCGAACCACAAGGAAGTTTCCTCATCTATGTTCATAGCAGCCTTATTTGTAATAGCTAGAAACTGGAAACAACCCAGATGTCCCTCAACTGAAGAATGGATTAAGAAACTGTGGTACATTTACACAATGGAATACTACTCAGCTATCAGAAACAATGAAATTATGCAATTTGCAGCCAAATGGATGGAATTAGAGAAGCTCATCCTGAGTGAGCTAACCCAGACTCAGAAGGATGCACATGGCATCTATTCACTTATAATTGGATTTTAGCCATATAGTACAGGATAACTATACTACAACCAATGCACCAAAGGGAACATGAAGATAGACTTTGTTTCCTGTCTGTGAGACACTTTTCCCTAGTGGTGCTGCCTTGTAGGCTCCCAGTGTATGAGGAGGCTCTTGGCCCGCATAAGACTGCTGAACTGAGGCAGGGGACTGTTATGTAGGGACCCTCCAACTCCAGAGGAGTGGGATAGAAGGGATAGGGGGTAGAGGGTGGAAGGGCGGGACTGGGAGGGGTGGAAAGAGAACACTGTGATAGAGATGTAACCTGAAGTAATAAATAAATAAATAAATTTAAAAAATAAATTGTTGTGAATCTTTCCTCAAAAAAACAAAACTCTGAACTGATGGAGCTGGGCAGAATCCTGTTTCTCCAATGAGCACATCTAACCCCATCTTCCACAGTGGTGACAAACTGCAAATGACTCATCTTCCCAGAATGCTAAGTTTACTTGGGAGCTAGAGGTAGGGAATAGTTTTTCACTTTTCAAACAGTTTTATGAGTTCTAAGTCACATCCTATTTGATCAGCTCATTTAAAATATGCAATCAAATGGCTTTGAGTGCTCTCCCAGTCATGTGAACATCACCACCTTCCATTCTAGACCAGAGCTTTCACCCCTCAAGAGAACAATGACTGTTCCCTCATCCTCTGCCTCCAGTGCCCTCCAGCTCTCCCTGCCTTGGCAACCACTAATCTACTTCCTGCCTCTGTAGATTTCTCTGTTTTGAACATTTCATAGAGATGGAATCACACATATGTGGTTTTTCAGGGATAATTTTTACATTAAAATGAATAGTTCTGCTATGAAAAGCAGGCAGAAGAGTAGACTCATTTTAAATCAAAAAAGATTTATTTCAAAGACATCCTCCTTGCATCTGGCAACTTCTTGCTAAATCTAACTTTCCCGCAGGACAATAATTCATTCTCCCATCTCCCTCAGGCCACTTTGTGGATGAAAGGATCTTAATGATCTTTTACCTCCATCCTGGCTTCAACCTTAGAAGACCCCAGAACGCAATTTGATAAGCTCAGAGAGCACTTCTAGAAAGATCTTTTATTGACTTTCTCTTTTCACTATCTTCCTTTACCTCTTATATTCCCTTCTTATGTGTACACATAGAGTCTGTCCTTAGTAATTGATATAATAATGCTGTGTCAGTGTTTCAGATTTCTACATATTACCAAGAGGCTAACAGACTGGGGCCGCTTCCTTCTTACTCACCTCATACCATTCTCCCAGCCTCATGGGAGGGGCACCTGGAACAGTGCCATAGAATGTCATGGTCCATGAACATGGACGGGGCCAGTTCAATGAGTATTTTCTGGAAGAAAAGAAAGACAAGCAAGAACGAAACACAGAGAAGGAAAGAGAAAGGAAGGGAAAGAAGGAAAGAGGGAGTAAAAAGTGGGGAGAGGGAGGATAGCCTAGAAATCAATCTTCCTATTATCATCTGTGGTAGTTTACATTAAAATGTCCCCTATAGGCCCACAGAAAGTGGCACTGTTCGGAGGTGTAGCCTTGTTGGAGTGGGTGTAGCTAGGGAGGAGGAAGTGTGTCTCAGTCTCTTCCTGCTGACTGTGGATCCAGATGTAAAACTCTCAACTCCTTCAGCATCATGTCTGCCCGCATGCCACCTACTATGACAACAGAGGACTAAACCTCTGAAACTGTAAGCCAGCCCCAATTAAATGTTTTCCTTTTTAAGAGTTGCCATGATCATGGTGTTTCTTCACACCAATAGAACCCCTAACTAAGACATCATCCCTTGATGAAATAACCCTTGAAGTTGCTTTTTCATAAATCTTTCATGCCCCAATTCAAGACAACAAAACCTAAAGACAAGAATAGAGAGATGGAAGCAGCTTGAAGAGGTGTGAGGGCTGCCTGGACCAGTTGCCAAACCAGACACAGGAGCTTCTCACCCATCAGAACTTTCTAGAAGCCAGATGAGGATTATTTAGGCTGCTTTTTGTTAAAGAAAGCCACTGGTGAAGTACAATGCTCCAGTCCGCACTGTGTTGCTTACAGCTGTGTCCTTCGACAACATTGCTTGGCCTTCGTTATTCTCAGGGACACAACCCACCAATGGACATCACAAGTAGAAGGGTCGGTGAGTGTCAGGGCCTGTCTGCCTTCTCCCTGGTGTCCTGATTAAAACACTGCCTGTTAACGTGCCACGACTGTATCCCAGCCAGAGATCCCACTTCCTAACACCCTCCCTTTTTATGGAGCATAAAATGAGCTGGACTTAGGACAAGAGACAAATCATGCAGGGGTCCTGGGTAGTCGTAGGCCAGATATAGGCTATTTCTCAAGAGTACTTGCCTCAGGCAACTTGAGGGTTATCCACTGAACAATTGGTTAGCATACCCAAGTTTCTGTTTCCTCTGTAATGGTTGCACAAGTGGCTTCCTCAGAAACCTGTAGCAGTGGCAATGGAGAGTCTGCCTGGAAGCTCTGATGCAGGCCCTGCCTTGACTGTCCTGATCTATCCACAGGTAGATGTGCTGGCACTGGATCTTATGCCACATCTTGGTGCTCATCTAAGCCTCTTTAGTGACACAAGACTGTCCTTCTTTGGCCAGTGCACTCCTGTCTCTGCTCACTGGACCTTGAACAAGCTCTTGGTCTTACCAAAGGACACCTGTCCCAAGGCGTCAGACACTTTGGGATGTGGGAGTGTCAAGGGCTTTACCCAGGAGGCACAGAGACTCTTCTCTATCCGGCTCCTTCTACTTATTTCAAAGAAATTTCCTGAAAAAAAAAAAACATATGCAAAGAGGAAGCATGAAGCTTGCAGGACAGATATGTACTCTAGCAGATTCTTGGGACAGCTTTGGTTCCTGGGCAGAGAAGTGCTTGCTCCATGCCTACTCACCCACAGACTGGTGTGGTCCAAGGACAAAATACCAGAGAAAAACAACTTAAGGAAGGGAAGGATCAGTTGGACTCATAGCTGGAGGATACAGCTTGTCACGGCTTGGGGTATTTGAAATGCTGACCACACTGTACCCACATGAAGCACATGAAGCACCTGAAGATGAATACACTAGCCAAGCTCATGGTCTAGTTTTTGTTTGGTCTGGGCCCTAAGCCTATGGAGTGGTTGTGCACATTTAAGGCTAACCCTCCTACACCAATCAATCTAATCTAGAAATTATTTATAGACATGGCCATAAGGTTCATCTCTTAGGGATGCTAGACCTGATGAAGCTAACAATCAATACCAACCAACATAGCCCAGCCTGCAGTGTGCCAACCATGCTCCGCTAACACACCGCAGCTGCACGCCCGTGAGGAATCTGAAGTGGCAGAGGCAGCACCTTCATAGCATTGCTTTGGGGGTGGGAGTCACAAGACACTCTTCCTATTGAATCTTACCAAGCCTTCAACACTGGTGAGCTTACCTATGTGCTAAGTAAGTCTGAGGCAGAAGTTGTGAGGCATTTCATACCATAGGTAATGTTGCACATGTGTGCCATGCTGACTTCTGGAATCTCAAGCCGTCTTTACTAATTGTTCTTCCTCAACTGAGAAAAAAATGCACATGTGTGCACACGTACATATGTACACACACACATACACACACACGTACGCATGTGATATGCTTTATGCTTCTTTTGGATGAAAACAAATACAATCAAGTTTGGCTTATAGTTCACTCTGTGTGCACGTGTGTGTGTGTGTGTGTGTGTGTGTGTGTGTGTGTGTGTGTGTGTG
>CAJQZJ010033120.1:0-55190 GCA_907164525.1 Lophiomys imhausi | reverse complement strand
GTGTGTGTGTGTGTGTGTGTGTGTGTGTGTGTGTGTGTGTGTGTGTGATGAATATGAATGAATGTGATTACAACATAGTACACATTGAATATATGAACTTTATCTGTTTTATTTCTTGGATTGAAAGCAATTAAAACAAACATTTTTGTAGGCCCTTAGCCGCGTGCTTGCTGAGGCTGAAGAAGTTGGCCCTGAGACCAAACCACTCAAAGTGCCTAGGGACAGTTTCAGTCTAAAGCTGGTTCTTCTGAGACTGAGCCAACCACTCCCCCTCGGGTGCTCAGTTGTTCAACCAAAAGAAACCCTCTGCATTAGGGCTGAAATAATAAATCAGAGATGAACTGTTTTAAGAGCAACTGAAGCTCCCCTGCAAGCATAATGACAAGACAGAAGAGGTGGGGCTGGGATAAAATGTTTAAATCTCTTGGCTCCTTATGGATGCACACCAGTGTACGCAGGCACAAGAGCCTGGGAGTTGACAATTCCCTGCTCTGGGGTAGGAGAAGAATTTGGCTTAAGGGGGGTATGTGAGAAATAAAAAGTGAGCCCCAACTTAGCTGGAGAGAAAGCATGCCTCTCTGTGGAGTTTCCTTGGGCCCTGTACATGTGGGCTGACTCTCCCCATGTGTGTCACATGGGTGATGATGGCTGGCATTCACAGCATGACTAGATGGGCTCCCCAGACAGGAGTGTGCCTATGTAGCGAAGGGAGACCTACAGATCCCCAGGGCCCAAAGCAAATGAAAGCATAAGGCCTTGTTCAAAATGTCCAGCATTTCATAAAAGAGAAGGAATGGGCCAAGAATAGGGTCCTGCCCTGGGAGTCATGCCACAGCATGACTGAATGCTGAGGAAGCCACGTTTGGGGGTAGCAGGGGATTAGTCTAGTTCAACCAATCATTCCTCTCCCTGTCTAGACCAGCATAGACCTTACACTTATTCTATCACTGCTATTTTACTTTTTTCTTCAAATATATTATAAGACTATATATATATATAATACTAAATATAATACATATATTAAAAGCGTCAATGGGATATTGCCAAATTTCTATTCCTCTAATGTCACATGTCACTCCATCTACAAATTAGTCAGCTGACAGAAACAAGCTCCACAGGCTGGCCCTCTAGCAGCTGCTGCAGACAAGTGAGCACCACATCTAGCTCAGTGTGCCAGATCCCTCACTGTGGAGAAAGAAGGCCTGCAGCTCCCCACTGCAGCCAACAGACCTTTAGGACAGGGCAGTAGCATCCAAAGCTTAGAATCTGATCTCTGCTTATTTTATAGCAAAGCAATCCAAATTTATCCAAAACTTCACAGAGAAATTCACTCCCTAAACTATCTAGGAGAGAACAGTTTGGGCAAGGGAGATAGCTCAACATGCAGGCCCAGGATCCTACTAAGCCAACAGAAAATACAACTTAGCCTCCCTCAGCCTCAATTCACTCATGTGTAGCAAAGGAACATCATTCCCTTGCCATGAATCAAAGCTGTGCCGCATGTGGGAAATGGGGAGACGAAGATGATTGAACCTTTAAAGCCATGCTAGGAGAAGGGGGAGATGTCGGAGTAGTTAAAGCGCTTACAGTACATGCCTCAGGTCCAGAGTTCAGGCTCCCAGAACCCAGATAAAGGCTGGGTGGCCATGGCAGCCCACCCATAATCCCACTGCTTAAAGGTGGGGACAGGACATCTGTAACAAGCTGGCTAGAGTCACCTGTATCAACAAGCTCTGGGCTTCGCTGAGACACCCTGTCTCAATATACAAACTGGGAAGCAATAAAGGAAGGCTTCCGATGCCAACCCCAGACTCTACGTTCACACATGTGTGAACCTGCACACACACACACACACACACACACACACACACATATACCCCCACGTATGCTTTAAATAAAATCCCTTGTTGCCTCATGTCCAACACACATGGAGAATATAGTTCTTGTTTCTACCTTGTTCTATAAATAGAAAAAAGAGATAGATGTCATAGTTTATGCATGCAATCCCAGCACTTGGAAGGTTGAGGCAGGAGGATTGAGAATTCTAGGCCATCCTCAAATGTAGTAAGTTTGAGATCACCATAGACTATGTGAGACCTCATCTCTTTTTTTTTAAGGAGGCAAATAAAAAAAACTAATAATGGTATGTTTAAAAAAAAAAGCAGTTCACTTACTTCTCACCCCTCACAAACACTTTTGGGAGGTACCTGCCACTGGAGCCAGTTTTCTTGTGAATACACTGCCATGAATTTTATCTGTGCCCTTGGCTCTGGACGAGACTCTTGGAGGCTCTCTAAAGTGTGCCTGCTGTCCACCTTCTGCCCCATGCCCTCCACTTGGGAACATAGCGGGAGAAGCTGCTCTCCACCATGCTGTCTCGGGTTGGCCATCACTAGCCCTCATGTTGTGGTCGAACTGGCAGAGGTCTGGCCAGCAACACATGACAATGGACTTCCCAATTACTGTAATGAGTAGGGAGGAGGAACAATGAGATTTTAGATATGCATGTCTGAGACCTCTTGGTTCTGAGGAGTTTGGAAGGGAGAGTGCCCTCTTGCAGATATGCCAACAGGTCTATAGTGAGCCACCCCAAAAAATAATGCCAAGAGGAACCCTGTGGAGAAAGGAGTTTGTCACTTCTGAAGTCTGACTGTTTCAGAGATGATGACATGGGTCTGAAGGACAGTCCAAGGACCACTAGTCTGGTTCTGACAGCCATTTTCTAAAAAGCAGACTTAGTTTCCACTGTTGGTGTTTACCATGAGCCTCCAGGAAGGGTGAGCTCCCACCCACATGTCTCTGTGTCTTACCTGGGGTTTCTGAAAGTGGAGAAGTTACCTTGAGTCATGGATCCAGGTGATTTGAAGCAAAGAGGGAAAGCTACCAGTCCTAAGGAGCCTAAAGGTCACTAGGTTAAGGTCACATAAGTGTCTCGGTCAAATAGCAGGATGCATGGCCCCAAGTAGCAAGGTGACAGGCATGTGTCACAGACGGATGTCCCCTTCCTTCTCTACCTTCTTTCTAGAAGTGTGTGGCTGGGTGCTCTCATTACTTCGCAATCACACATGAGTTCTGTGTGAGGCTCTAGCCCTCTGACATCACCGGATGCCTCCCACCACCACCTCAATCCAGGACTGAGGTGTTAGAGTTCACCATCATCATGTGGGGTTTTTCAAAGCAATGTCCTAAGAGGTGATATTTATGACTTGTTTTTTTCTTCTTTTTATCCCAGTGCTGGGGACTGATCCCAGGGGCTTCTGATTGCTAGGCATACTCTCTATAATTCAGTTAAATCCAAACCCCGAGATTCATTGCTGGAAAGTAATAGTTGTCAGTGTCTTAAAGTGGAGTTTGGCAACACCAAAGACATTCTCTTAGCTGCACCATTTTGAGACACCTTCATTAAGAGTGAGTTTCCCTGGACACAGAGCTATGGACCCAACACCATGTTCATGACCACAAGCCCTGGGCCTGTTCCTTAGTGCTGACCATCATGAGAATGGACTTTTTAACCACAGCCCCCTCCCTGTGCTCTCTCCAGCCTTTGGCATTACTGGTCTCCACTGTAGCTTGCTCTGCTTGCCTTGTAAAGCTTATCTCCGATATACACCCCATCATGGTCAATGTCTTTCTTCTCTTAGCTCTGTAAAAACTGGGTGATTCTTGAATGCTTTGTGGCCATTAGGACTCATTAATTAATATAGATGAATTAAAAGCTTAGAGTTGCCTTGCCCCATGGAATGTGCAGAAAACCCACTCTGCTTTGTAGGCTGTGACCCAAAAAACTATTCAATTGCTCCAAAACTGCTTGTTGGTGTATAAAATATTAATCTATATAGCTTTTTTAATTCATCACATATGTGATGGTTTATATTGATTGTCAACAACAGGATCTAGAACTACCACAGAGACAAATCTCGAGATATGCCTGGTGAACAACTCAGGGGAAACACATACCCTAAGTGTGGGCAGCAACATCCCTTGAGTGAGGATCTTGGAGGGAACGAAGTCCTTGGGACTGAGCACCAGCATTCATTACTCTTTGCTTCCTTACTGTAGACAGAGTGTAACCAGCTGCCGCACGCTTCCACTGCCATGACTTCCCCACTGTGACAGACTGTACCCCAAACATCAAGCCAAATAAAACTTTTTCTTAAGTTGCTTGTATCGGGTATGTTGTTATTAAAATGAGATAATTAATGTAACATTATATATAGTGTATATTACAAATTATACAACAGTAACTTTATTATCTTTCTTAATACTCAAATCCTATGGGATGGGTGGCATTCCTGTCACAAAAATAGAGGACACCAATAGCATCCACTCAGTAAATAGAGCAAGAGAGATTCAGATCCCAGTATGAATGCCAATTCATAGTTCCCTCCCCCCATGGGCTTCCATCACAGCCTGAGGACTTGTTTGAAGTAGTGTGAGGGCAACAGAAGAGTGCTTGGTGTCAGGGCAGGGGCAGGGGGCGGGGAGCTCAGGGCCAAAGGATGAGCCCAGAGCTAGAGCAAAGCAGCTGGAGTCGGTAGACACTGCAAAGGCTGAACCAACTTGGGAGCAGTTGATGGAGCATGGAGGAAGAAATTGGGAGAGGTTTAACCAGGCTGCCGTACACTTCCACTGCCATGACTTCCCCACTGTGACAGACTATACCCCAAACATCAAGCCAAATAAAACTTTTTCTTAAGTTGCTTGTATAGGGTATTTAGTTATTAAAATAAGATAATTAATATAACATTATATATAGTGTATATTACAAATTACACATGTCTCCATCTAAATGATCCAGGAGATGGAAGAGGTGAATGCACATACATACGTGAGAGCAACAACGGCACCAAACAAAAGTACGGGGAAGAGTTGACACGCACGTGCAGCTTTATAAAAGACCATGAAAAAAACGAAGGCGGAAAGAGCAGCCACAGTCATAACTGAAGTCCTAAAGGCTGGAAATCTCAGCACAGCAAGTGGAGCTCAGAAGAGGCTGTAGAAAGTGGGAACGCCTGTGGTGAAGAGCCTCTTGAGAACAGGCGGGCACACCAGCAGCCAAGAGGAATGCTCAGCACATCATGTATAGTAAAACTGAGGAGACAAGGTGATGATTAGAAAGAAAATTTACGCTTCATTTCACCTCAACATCACAGGTTGTTCTAACAAACATTTACAGAAAACCATGATGAACAAGTACATAATATACATACATGATCTCAGCCATGTTTGAGCACCCCCACCTAATCTCAACAGATTTTAAGCATTGGCACCCTATAGGCCACATTCTCTTACAGCCAGCACAGGACAACCCCAAGCCCAAGACACCCAGAAAGAACATAGGTGTGGGCAGTGCACAGCGTGACTTTTAAGATATTCTATTTGGGCCATCACGATGGCCTAGCTGTGGCTAGGCTTGCTTACTGCCACTCCCAACAACCTGAGTTTGCCTCCTACGATCCACATGACGGAAGGAGACTACCACATGAATTAGTGGCCTGCTTCCCACATAAGTGTAATAAAATTTAAAAGATGGCAATATTTACCTTAAAAGGACAGAGGATGTAGTTGAGTGCTAGAATGCTTGTTTAGCATGCACAGTGATTCTCAGTTTGCCACGTCAAACAACACAGCATCAGAGAGAGGCAAACTGACAATTGGAATTGAGACTCTTGTCTCAGTTAGGGTTTCCACTGCTGTGATAAAACACCATAACCAAAAGCAACTTGTGGAGGGAAGCGTTTATTTCAGCTTACGGCTGTACTCCATCATCCAGGGAAGTTGGGGCAGGAACTCAAGGCAGGAATTTAGAGGCAGGAACTAATGCAGAAGTCATGGAGAAATATTTTTTATATGGGTTTTCTCCTCATGGCTTTCTGAGTCTGCTTTCTTATAGCATCCAGGGCCACAAACCTAAGGGTAGTACTGCCTAGAGTGGGTTGGGTCCTCCCACTTCAATCACCAGTCAAGAAAATGCACCATAGGTTTGCCCAAAGGACAAAATCTGGTAAAAACATTTTCTCAGTTGAGGTTCCCTCTTCCAAAATGTGTCAAGCTGACCTAAAACTACCAGCCCAAATTGGAAACACTCAGACCAATGGAAAAGAAGGACCACTCAACAAATTGCAGGAACAATTTTAATCTGATTAATACCAGACCCTGAATTCATACCAATTAAAAATTAATTTTATGGGCTAGAGAGATGGCTCAGCAGTACAGGGTGCTGGCTACTCTTCCAGGATACTTGGGTTCAGTTCCCAGTACCACATGCCAGCTCACAATTGTGTGTGGCCCTACTTTCAGAGGACCTGACAGGACACCAAAGCACATGAAATAAAAATAAATTAATTATAAAAATTAGTTTCAGAAGCCAAGTGTGGTTGCACATATCTGTAACCCCAGCACTTTGGAGACTGAGACAGGAGAACTACAGTGAAATCTGAGGCCGGCCTGGACTACATAGTGAGTTCAAGTCAGCTTGGGTTTCAGAGTGAGACTTTATCTCAGCAGATGAGTAAGTGTAGTGAGAATTTTGTTTTCTTTAAAAACCCAGTTATGATGGGGTGATGATATGCATTCTAAATGTTAATTAACCTGCTCCCAGAAGCTTTTTTGCCACACATAAAGTAATGTTGTGTTACTTTGCTTGTCTCTGATTGGTTAAATAAATGCTGAGGCCTAAGATTGGGCAAGACAGAGGTAGGTGGGACTAAGGTGCTCAGGCTTCTGAAGCAGAGAGGCTCATGGGTAGAAGAAGCCTCCAGAAGGAGAAGAAGCCAAGAGGTAGAAGAAGGAGACACACGATGGAGTAGATGAAAAATTATTGCACATGGCCTGGAACTCAGCACAGCATGGAGAATAACAATCCAAGGGGACGTATATATATATATATTGGGGTCTCATATTTGAGGAATAGAATTATGAGTTAGTTTAGATGGGCTAAGATTGCACAATCCAGGCCAAAGCTTGTTAAAATCCATCAGGTGTCTGTGTGCTCATTTATAATGGAGGGTTAAGGATTAACACTGCCAAACAATTAAAAATAATTTAAATACTAAGTAATAATTTAATTAATTATTTCTACAAATGGCACCCAATTATGGCAATTAGAATCCATGCTTATAGTCTTGAGAAGGCCTGGGTGAAAGGCTGTTTCCTAGTCAAATAGAAAGGAACCAAACCCAAATTCATTTTGAAGGTGCAGCTCCCTTAACAAAAGCTGGTGCCTTGCAGCAAAGGTGGAGAGCTAAGGCCTTGGCTCCCACTATGTACTGAAAAACTGGTAGCCTTTTAGACAGAGCTAGGGAACAGAATTAACTGCCTAGATTAAAAATGGAGGAATTCATAATGTCTCAATACACTTAGATTCCTACTGAGTTTGTTTCTATTAGCATGCAAATTATTTTTACACTGACAATTATGGTTCTGTGTATCATTTTTTGAGAAAGACGACTAGGATAGGCTTAGAAAAGGAGAGAGCTTATATATGGAATACTAAGTTAGCAGCTGTGGCAATAAGGGAAGAAAGAAAAGGACTTTTCCCAACAGAAAATACAAAATTGATGGCAGATGGAGCTCAGAGCTCCCTGGCTACTAGATGCTTGTCAGAGCTATCTGGGATAGGCCCACCAATCAGCAGCAACTAGATTCCAGGGAATAATGAACAGAGTTTTCATTACAGCATAGGATGGCACAGCTAGACCAAGACTTTTAAAATGTTCTTGTTTCTTTGCTTGATTTTTTTGTTTAGATATCTTTTGATTTTCCCTATATCAAGAGGAAGAAAGGATATTTTTGTGGTTTGGCAATGCTAAAACATGACAGATTTTTAAAAGGATTTTGGACAGATTTGGAATTGTCACTTAAGTTAAAATTGTTCTGTGGGCCACAGAATTACTATTCTCTGGGATTTAAGTGAAATATTTGAGCAGGGTGGTAATGGCACACACTCTTAAACCCTCACACTGGAGGCAGAAACAGGCAGATCTCTGAATTCTAGACCAGTGTAGTCTAAACAATGAAGACAGGGTGGGACCCTTGCTGATAAGATAGGACTACTTGCTAAAGACAGTCTATAATTCAAAATCATACAGTTTTTCCTTAGAGGTACTATGTAAGTTTTGCTTAGTAATAAATAATAATATCCTTACTGATCCAATGGATAAATATACATAATCTTAAATGTATATAAATAGAAAGGGGTCACAAGCCAGTCTTCTTAGGTGTGGGGCTCCCATAGGAGTACTGGTTTCAAGAGGCATTTTGCCCCTAAAAGAAATATGTTAGTTGCTGACCATAGTGGTGCATGCCTTTAATCCCAGCACTTGGGAGGCAGAGGCAGGTGGATATCTGTGAGTTCAAGGTCAGCCTGGTCTACAGAGTGAGTCCAGGATAGTCAAGGATACACAGAGAAGTCCTGTCTTGAAAAACATAAAAGAGAGAGAGAGATGTTACTCAATGTAAAGGCCCAGAATTAGGCTGGGGAGGAACATGAAAGCTGCATGCCTCACACCACCACCAGTTAAGAAAAGATAATATAAAATAGCATATCATGCTACTGTAAACCAATCTCCTTAAGAATGGGGCTCCCATGGGATAATTGAAACTCAAACTAATACAAAATGGTTTAATGAATATTATTGTTCAATAAAGGTAATTCAATTATTTAAATTCATACCTTGATCCCAAAACTTGAGAGACAAGGAAAAAACAGGTTCCTTGTGTGTGTTTGAGGCCAATCTAATCTACAGAGCTCTATAGACCAAATCAAGACAGCCCAAACTACACAGAGAAACCCTGTCTCAGTAAGGACAGATATATCCACATAGAAATTAAATCTCCAAGGAAAGGAGAAAAGGAAAGAAAAATATATATAAATGCTTGGCTTTGATCCCAAAACATGGGAGACAAAGGCAGAGACAGATAGGTTCCTTGTGAGTTTGAGGCCAACCTAATCTACAAAGAGCCCAAGCTACACAAATAAACCTGTCTCAATCAATTAATAAATTTATGTCTCAACTGTAGAGGAGAATACTTAAACTCCATATATCTTTTGCTGAATTTTCAACTTAAAAATGATTATACATAGCCATAAATATGTAATAATAATTACAGGAAAGAAAAGCTAAGTCTTCCATCCAAACTGATAGAAATCAGATTTGACTGGAAAGGCCTCCTACAGATCCTGACTACAAACAAAAGAACAAACAGGTAACTTATATTTGCTGATTCCACTATGTGGGAACAGTTCAGACTGGCTAAAACATATATATATATATATATATATATATATAGATAGATAGATAGATAGATAGATAGATAGAGATAGAGATAGATAGATAGATAGTAGATACATTCATATATACATCTCCAATAAAAATCGTGTTAGCCACATGACTTATTATTACATGCCATTCTTTCACATGGCATGAATGGAGACTTACAAATGTCTTTCTTCTGTTCAAACAAAGAACAGAAAATCTTCCTTAATTGATTTGTGCATCCTGCACATTCCAGACATTTTTGTAATTACAGAACTATGTTACTTGTGAAAAATTATATATTTTCAGAGTAAAGACAACAGACACCAAAGAAGAGAAGTAGCCCAGATGATCCAGCCTCACAACTGCCTCAATAGCTGTTTCCTCCAAAATCTACATCCAGAACACTTCAAATCAGCTTGCCAAGATGGTCCAGTCTCATAGACTGTTCCAGTCAGGGCTTCAATAAATCCCCGAACTTTCCCTCCCATAGTTCAACTTTGGAATACAAACTACTCAGGACATTGAATTGCTGAACAACAAATGTTCCTATTAACTTGCTTAACCATTTTTTCCCATTATCTTACTGTTTTTACTATATGAGTTAAAAAATAGCCTTTTTATTAGACAAAAAGAGGTAACTGATGGGATGATGTTAAGCATTCTAAATATTAATTAATTGATCCTGCTTACATTGTCTTTGATTGGTTAAATGCAGAGGCCTGAGATTGTGCAAAGACAGAGGTAGGCGGGACTAAGGTGCGCAGGCTTCTGAAGTGGAGAGTTTCATGGGTAGAAGAAGTCTCCAGCAGAAGAAGAAGCCAGAAGAACAGGAAGGAGGGCACATACCATGGGTTTAAGAAAAGAATCTCATTCCGTGTGGCCTGGAACATCAGCATAGCATGGAGAAAATAGCCCAGGGGACATATGTATATATGGGGTCATATTTGAAGAATAGAATTATGAGCTAGCTTAGATGGGCTAAGATTGCCCAATCCAAGTCAAAGCTCGTCAAAATCCATCAGGTGTCTGTGTGCTCATTTATAATGGCAGGTTGAGGACTAACACCACTGACCAATTAAATATAATTTAAATACTAAGTAATAATTTAATTAATAATTAATTAATATTTAATTAATGTTTAATCAATTATTAATAAATAATAATGTGAATATGTTTTTGGTTTAATTCCAGGTGTAGGTGCTGCTTCAGATTGTCTACAGCAGCTAACTATGATTTGTCCTGTGCTCCAGCAGGGGCGTGATTTTGCCAACTGAAGTTGGTTTACATTTGGAATTCTTGTGCCTCTTGAAAGAGTATTTAAATATGCCAGAAGTCCAAGAGAAGTGGCAGCTGCTGCTCCACCTGTTGCTGATGGGCCCTGATGCTTCTGCTGGTTGATTGCTTTTGCTGGCTGCTGGATTGCTGGTTCCTGCTTGGAGATATTCTGACAATGAAGATCAAATTTGCCTCAAGAAAGTTGGTGCCCCTAGTCATCAGGAAGTAGTCTAAAGAGATCTTTTTCCCGTTTCCCCTCTATCCTTTTTTCTCTCCTACCTAGTGTTGGGGGATTGGAAGGGACTGGAATGGAGAAAGGTGGTAGGTAAAAGAACCCAATAAAATAACCAAAAAGTAAGGTTACAAGTAAATATATATAGTCAATTTCAGTCAGCTAAGTAGCTAAATGGGAAAAATAAAAGTATAGAACTTTTGAAAGATATTTGAGGGATGGAGAAACAGCTTAGTGAAGAGCACTTGCTGCCCTGCCAGAGGATCTGGACTTGGTTCTCAGCACCCACACCAGATGGATCACAACTGCCTGCAACTCTAGGAATCTGATACTCTCTTTTGGCCAACATGGGCACCCACACACATGGGTACATATTAATACACATACACACATACACATCAATAAATATTTAAAGAAGAATTTGAGTGGATAAAGAAAATCACACACACACACACACACACACACACACACACTGAAGTTTATTCAGCTGTAAAGAATTAAATTATGTCATTTGCAGAAAAATGAATAGAATTGGAAATAATCATGCTAATCAGATAAACAAGATTCAGATAAATATTATGTGAAGAATCTAGATTTAATAAATACGTATGTACTTCTTATGAATGTATATATGACACAGAAGTAAAAGGAGGACTATGTGGAAGTTGGATCCTTTTAATGGAGGAGGTTGAGGTAATAAGAGAAGGTAATGGAGGGTAAGATGTATTATCTTATATGCAGAAGGAAGACCACTTTCCAGGAGGAAGAAAACCAGTGAAAGAGGGGAGGAGGGACAGGGGAGAGCTATGGGGGAGTGATTATATGTATAAAAATGTCATATCAAGACCCATTATTTTCATCAGCTATAAAAATTAATGGAAAAAAAGAAAAACAGAGAGACTGAACTTGTGTGTGGTAGGATCACAGAAACCAAAGACAATAACATAAACTATAAAGGGAAAGATGGAAATTTTAAATGTCAAAACCAGTAAGTCCTGAAACATTATGCCAGATTGAGGCACAGTTGTTCCTCCATATCTGAGGGACATTGGGGTCAAAATGTTCCCAACTCAACAGTTACCACAATCAGAAAGTGCTCAAGTCCCTTACATAACATGTCTTGTTAGCTGGGTGCAGTGCTATATACTTGTAGCCCTACCCTAGCTATTTGGGAAGCTGAGGCAGGAGAATTGCTTGAGCTCAGGAGTTCAAGACCAACCTAGGTAATATAGCAAGACCTATCTCAAAAAAATCTGAAATGAAATGGCTTAGTGTTTGCATATCTATGTACACTTTCCTTTGGACTTTTAGTCACCTCTGGGTACTTGTGGGTACTATGGGATTGAACTCAAAGTCACCATCTCCTGGCACAGCTTCCCTAACTCAGAGACTATATTCATGTGCTGTTATACCCACAAAAATATTTGGTTTTGGCATATAAATCTATATTCTCTACAAAAACATATGGGGGCACACTCATGAGATCCAAAGCTGAGTAAGAGAAGTGGTCTTTCTGAGCATAATGGTGTGTGCCTGAAATGTCAGCACTGGCAAGTTGAGGCAGAAGGATTACAAGTTCAAGGCCAACATAGGCTACATAGCAAGACCTTGTCTCAACAAGCAATGGTCATGTACTTACAGTGGATGTTGGATGCTCAAATTGACTCAGGTGTGCATTGAGTCATAACTCCTTTGTTTCCACCAGACTTTTTTTTTTTTTAAAGATTTATTTTATTTATTTTATGCATATATGTGCTCTCTCTGCATGTACACCTGCATTCCAGAAGAGGGCACCAGATCACATTGTGGATGGTTGTGAGCCACCATGTGGTTGCTGGGAATTGAACTCAGGACCTTTGGAAGAGCACTAGGCAGTGCTCTTAACCGCTGAGCCATCTCTCCAGCCCCTCCACCAGACTTTCAATTGGCATGGTCAGAAGTGCCACTACAAGACACCTCTCCCCATTCTGCTCTAAGCATTGCCAGGTGGCCTTGGGAGCCCGGGATTATTATTCTCTGCTTGCCACTCAGAAACAACAAAGGGTCCATTTGTTCTCTTTCTTCTATCTCTCCTTTCTTCAACATGTTTTTCATTTGAAGCACTTTCTGAGAAACTCTCATTGACTGTTCAGGAATGATTTATGTTTGAACGGATTTGGTATCAGAGCGAGGGGCTTAGTGTTGAAGAAAAAAGGTTAAGAATGAGGGAGTGGTGACATTGGTTAATGCCCCCAAAGAACAGGCCCAGAATGACTGGAGTTATGAGAAGGCTCTCCATAGCACCAGACCTTCAAAGAGGAGCTAACACCAATACTCTTCAAACTCTTCCACCACATAGAATCAGAAAGAACACTGCCAAACTCATTCTATGAGGCCACAGTCACTCTGATTCCTAAACCACACAAAGAACCAACAAAGAGAACTTCAGACCAATCTCCCTCATGAACATAGATGCAAAAATACTTAATAAAATACTAGCAAACCGAATTCAAGAACACATCAAAAGTATCATACACCATGATCAAGTAGGCTTCATCCCAGGAATGCAGGGCTGGTTCAACATATGAAAGTCTATCAACATCATTCACCATATAAACAAGATGAAAGAAAAAAAAACACATGATAATCTCGCTAGATGCAGAAAAAGCATTTGACAAAATCCAACACCCCTTCATGCTAAAAATTCTGGAGAGAACAGGCATACAAGGACCATACTTAGAAATAATAAAGGCAAAATACAGCAAGCCAGTGGCTAGCATCAGCTAAATGGAGAGAAACTTGAAGCATTTCCTCTAAACTCAGGGACAAGACAAGGATGTCCACTTTCACCATATCTCCTCAATATAGTACTTGAAGTTCTTGCTAGAGCAATAAGAAAACTAAAGGAGATCAAGGGGATAAACATTGGAAACGAAGAAATCAAATTATCCCTTTGTAGATGATATGATAGTATATATAAGCGACCCCAAAAATTCCACCAGAGAACTCTTACAGCTGATAAACATCTTCAGCAAAGTGGCTGGATACAAAATTAATTCAAAAAAATCAGAAGCCCTTCTTTATACAACAAACAAATGGGCTGTGAAAGAAATAAGGGAAACAACCCCCTTCACAATAGCCACAAACAACATAAAATACCTTGAGGTAACTCTAACCAAGCAAGTAATGGACCTGTACAACAAGAACTTCAAGCCCTTGAAGAAAGAAATGGAAGAGGCCTTTAGAAGATGGAAAGATCTCCCATGCTCATGGATAGGTAGGATCAACATAATAAAAATGGATATCCTACCAAAAGCAATATATAGATTCAATGCAATTCCTATCAAAATACCTACACAATTCTTTATAGACCTGGAAAAAGCTAGTCTCAATTTCATATGGAACAACAAAAAGCCCAGAATAGCTAAATCAATCCTGTACAATAAAAAAGCATCTGGAGGTATCACCATCCCAGATTTCAAGCTGTACTATAGAGCAATAATTGTAAAAACAGCATGGTATTGGTATAGAAACAGACCAGTAGATCAATGGAATCGAAATGAAGATCCAGAAATAGACCCACACACTTATGGCCACCTAATTTTTGACAAAGAAGCCAAAACCACAGAATGGAAGAAGGACAGCATCTTCAACAAATGGTGCTGATCCAACTGGATGTCCACTTGTAAAAGGATGAAATTAGACCCATACTTATCACCTTGTACAAAACTTAAATCCAAGTGGATGAAGACCTTAACATAAGGCCGGTCACACTAAATCTACTAGAAGAAAAAGTGGTAGAAACCCTCGAACTCATGGGCACAGGTGAAAAATTCCTGAACAGAACACCAACAGCTAAGGACCTGAGATCAACAATCAATAAATGGGACCTCATGAAACTGAAAAGCTTCTGTAAGGCAAAAGAAACTGTCATTCGAACAAAACGGCAACCAACAGACTGGGAGAAAATCTTCACCAACCCCACATCTGATAGAAGGCTAATATCCAAAATCTACAAAGAACTCAAGAAACTAAATGCCAAGAAACCAAATAATCCAATCAAAAAATGGGAGATGGAGCTAAATAGAGAATTCACAAAGGAGGAATCCCTAATGGCCGAGAGACACCTGAAGAACTGTTCAACATCCTTAATCATCAGAGAAATGCAACTCAAGACAACTCTGAGATTCCATCTCACACCTGTCAAAATGGCTAAGATCAAAAGCTCAAATGACAGCACATGCTGGCGAGGGTGTGGAGAAAGGGGAACCCTACTCCACTGCTGGTGGGAGTGCAAGCTTGTGCAACCACTATGGAGGTCAGTATGTCGATATCTTAGAAATCTTGGAATAGCTTTGCCTCAGGACCCAGCCATACCACTTCTGGGTATACACCCAAAGGACTACTCACAGAGTCATAGGGAAGTCTCCTCATCTATGTTCATAGCAGCCTTATTTGTAATAGCTAGAAATTGGAAACAACCCAGATGTCCCTCAACTGAAGAATGGATTAAAAAACTGTGGTACATCTATACAATGGAATATTACTCAGCTATCAGAAACAATGAAATTATGCAATTTGCAACCAAATGGATGGAACTAGAGAAGCTCATCCTGATTGAGCTAACCCAGGCTCAGAAGGATGCACATGGCATCTATTCACTTATAGCAGGATTTTAGCTATATAGTACAGGATATCTGTACTACAACCAACACACCAAAAGGAACATGGACATAGACTTTTTTTCTTTTTCCTTTCTCTTTTTGTTGTTGTTCTTTGTTTTTGTGGGTTCGTGTGTTTGTTGGTCTTTTTTTTTTAGTTTTCCCTTCGTAGCAAGGAGACACCTTTCACTGGCGGTACTGCCTCGTAGGCCCCCAGTGTATGAAGAGGCTCTTGGCCCTCATATGACTCCTGAACAGTGGCGAGGGACTGTTATGTAGGGACACTGCACCCCAGAGGAACAAGAGGGAAGGATTAGGGGGTAGAGGATGGGAGGGTGGGGCTGGGAAGCAGGGAAAGAGGACAATATGATAGAGATGTAACCTGAAGCAACAAACAAATAAATTTATTAATTAAAAAAAAGTAGGTAACAATTTTAAAACACTGTAAATAAAATAAAGGTTACAGTCATTCAACCTGGTTTTATAAACCTCCAAGAGTCGAAAAAACTTAGAGCTAAGGTAAAATACATGAAATGTGTGGTGTTAGCCCATGCCTTTAACTTCAGCAGAGACTTCAGCAGACCATAGAGTTAGTGGTCTTATACATTCTAGAGTTACATGGAACAGGGTGGTGAGGGTGCACACCCTTAATCCCATCATTCAAGAAGAGTACACCCTTAATCCCAACACACTAGAGACAGAAACAGGCAGACCTCAGAGATCAAGGTCAGCCTGATACAAAACAAACTCTAAATAGAGAAAAACTTCGATCCAGGAGTGGTGGAGCACATCTTTAATCCCTTCAGATGGGAACCACAGGTCTTTGATCCCAATAATTAGAATGCAGAGACAGACACACAGGATTTGGAAGGACTTAAGTTTAAAAGCTACTTACAAAAGGCCTGCTCAATACAAACAAATTGTCCTTTGAGATCTCAAAATATATACACTAAGGCTTGTTTAGCTCCAAAATAACAAAATAATTTCTTCTTTAATCCAGATTGAAAGATAATACTTTATATATTGTCAAAAAACCAAATTTGCTTCAGGAGAAATATTACCTGACCCCCCCCCCCCAAAAAAAAAGGGTAATTGTCCCAGAGTTAGGATTAGGGCAGGGCTCTGTTCTTATCTTTCCAGGAGATTTAAAGCATCCATTCAAGGAATCCAGGGACAACTGGACAACGGAAACCTCAACAGAAAACAGAATCAGACACCAAAGAAGACGAGTGGCCCAGATGATTCAGCCCTGCAGACTCCCTCAATAGCTGTTTCCATCAAAAGTCTACAATCACAACAACTCAAAATCGCTAAGATCATTCAGCTCCACACACTGCCCCAGCCAGAACGTCAGTAAAGCCTGGAAGATCAAGATCTGCTTCTGTCTTCAAACTTCTTAGGACATCTAAACAGCTGAGCACAAAAGCACGGAACATAAAAGGATTGAACTAACATTTTTAACCATTTTTCCATTCTGGTTCGGGCACCAAAGAGGATTACTACGACCCAAATCAGCAGGAAGTCATTTTAAGAGAGCGACGCCCCATGCCCAGAGAGTGGGGAGGGTGTTTCTCCACCCCCGCTTTTGGTTATTTGGTGGATAACAGAAAACTTTGTTATTTAGGGGAAGAGACTACAAGCTGTTAAAAGGTCTTGTTAAATGGGTTTTGTAGGTTAGACCCAGGGACTTCCTTCTTTTTCTTTTCTGTATCCTTCTTTCTTTCCTATGTAGGAGTG
This sequence comes from Lophiomys imhausi, assembly GCA_907164525.1. NCBI lineage: Eukaryota > Metazoa > Chordata > Mammalia > Rodentia > Muridae > Lophiomys > Lophiomys imhausi. Next base: position 38,046 of record CAJQZJ010033120.1, on the reverse strand, counting down.
CACAGACTTGAGAAAAATGGGACATAGACATAGTATGGGAAGGACCAAGAAGAAGGGACAGATTATTGAATATGCCCTCATACCTTTGTATATTGATACAAAATTAGTATTATATTTGGCTAAAGTGGTATTGACCATTGTATATTGTGCAAAATTAAGATTGTATTGGACTACATCGGTATTGATCTTTGTATATTGATACAAAATTAAGATTATAGTTGGCCACAATGGTATTGACCCTTGTATATTGACGTAATATTTTTTTAAACATTTATTTATTTATTTGTTTGTTTGTTTGTTTGTTTGTTTATTTATTTAATTATGTGTACAGTATTTGCTCTACATATATGCCCGGGCAGATCTCAATGTAGATGGCTGTGAGCCACCATGTGGTTGCTGGGAATTGAACTCAGGACCTTGGGAAGAACAGCCAGTGCTCTTAACCTCTGAGCCACCTCTCCAGCCCTATATTGACGTAATATTAAGATTGTATTGGGCTATATAGGCATTGATCTTTGTATATTGATACAAAATTAAGAGTATATTTGGCCACATTGGAATTGATCTTTGTATATTGATACAAAATTAAAGGTAACGCTTCTTAAAGGTATTGTACCTAGTGATACTTAAAAATGAAATGTGAAGCTCAGGCCTCTTGATACCAACAGTCTTAAACCGTTTAGGATAGTTAAGAAATACAAACTCCTATTCATGCAAGCGTGTCATTTTGTTAGCTACTATGACAGTCTATCACAGATATTCTCTAAGCTACTCAGAAATCAAGTTGTTAAGAGACAAGCAACATTTGCTTATCTAAATACAAGAGATAGATAGGGCATCTTCAAAAACCCCAAGAGATCTGCAGAATATGGCATTCAAAGATGTTGTCTTAAATTAATATTTTTTTGATATCGAGACATATCAGCTCCTGACAGCACTCCCTATTCTACTCCAAGTAGAAGATGAGCATAGAAGAATCTCCAGTGGGAGATGGTTGAATTAGTGGCAAGCCTATCTCTTGGCATGAAAAACCCCTTGCTTCAACTGTAGACAGACTGCTGTCCAAAAAGGACAAAACTTGGTAGCAGGGAAGTCGACAGCCTAGCTCTGCCAAGACAGGGTAGGTAAGTCCTTCATAATTCCTGCTCTACAATCAATGTCTGTCAGAGAAACGGGACCAAAAGGCTGAAGATTGATGCTGTAATGTATGGAGAGAAAACAGAAACTATCCAGGCAGCCACTGGTATGTCATTTCTTAGTTTTGGATGATGCAGGCCCTGCACTTCCTACATAATCAGATATATTTATCCCTCTCAGGTCTCTGAGGTGGTTGAAGAATAGATAGCTAGAGTCTCATAGTTAAATTTTGAGTTGTTTAGGAATCAAGAGGGTGTTCTGGATCTAAGAAGATGTTTTTAAAATAGTGATGCAAGTTAGTATGAAAGCTGAGTCAGATATAGAACTTTAAACTCATGGAGATGGTTAGATGGTAGAATGTTAAAGTCAGGGGTCAAATATGTATGAACTGGACATTGGGAATGTATGCTGGGCCATTTAACTCTCATAAATGTGGCCTAATTATTTCTGTTGTTTTGTATAGTATTTACTGTTATAAGCGAAGGAACCATTTGTTAGACTGAAAAGGGGAGCTGTTGGGGGGAAGAGGGTGGAAGGGTGGTATAGGAAGGGGGAGTAGGGAAGGGATTGTGACTGAGATGTAACTTGAAGAAATAAAAAAATAAAGTGTATATAAAAAAAAAGACGCAGAGGCTTGAACAAAGAGACCAGGTGAGTTTGTTTCTGAAAGAGAAAAAAAAATGCTTCCAGTCGTAGTCAAGAGAGTTAGCTTCAAGGAATTGGTAGGAATAGACAGTCTCTAAAAGGGCAGGGCAAAGGGGCAGGAGTGGAAATGGAAAAGGGGTGAGGAGCCAGGCCACCAAGAACAGCATAAGCACCGGAACTCCCCAGCAGCACTTCAAAGAGAAGGACAACCTTATGTGGCCTTCACTTGCAAACCTGGAATTCACAAATCTAGACAACACAGCAACTGTCTGACTTGATGTTTCTTTCAAAATTGGTTAAAGCCTCCCCTCACCTCCTTCCTCCGTTATTGCCATGATGGCTTTGGAGATTCCAGCTCTGAATCTCAGCCTTGTCAAGTGCTCCACTTTTCTTTTTCCCTCAAAGGACACTGGACAAGCAAAAACATGTGTCGCTCCCTGGCAGGCAGCAAGGCTCTTGGGAAATGTGCTGCCATTAACACTGGGACCTATCAAAGACCCAGATCCACTGGATGACCATGGCATGAAAGGAAAGAAATCCCAGGACAGAGAGACACTAGGTACTGTTCATTGGGGTCAACATGCTAGGTGGTGAAAGTGCCTAGCTTCAAGAAAATTTAAGGTATATGATCTGTGCAAGATAACCAGGGAGTCTGATAATTCAACCTAGTTACTCTTGCATTCCTTAGCACAGCTTACAGAAATGTAACTCTACACAGCACCAGATGTGGCCCAGCCTTCATAAACTAAGAATTCCCCCAAATAAAATGCATCATGGCGCCTAGGAAATCAGCCTCAGCCTTGTTGGGGTAGTGTTAAGCATTCTAAATGTTAATTAATTTGTCCTGCTTGCTCTCTGTTACTTACATTGACTCTGATTGGTTAAATAAAATGCCGAGGCCTGAGATAGGGCAAAGACAGAGAAAGGTGGGACTTCCTGGGATTAGAACAAGGAGCTTGCACTTTAGACAGAAGAAGGCATTCCAGCCAGCAACAGGAAGCAGAAGGCATTCCAGCCAGCAGCAGGAAGAAGAAAGCATTCCAAACAGGAGCAGCAGGAAGGAGGCACACACCATGGGTTAAAAAAAAGAACCTCATCCCACATGGCCAGGAACATTGGCATATCATGGAGAATGGCCGTCCAAGGGGATGTGTGTATACATGGGGTCATATTTGGGTAATAGAATTAAGAGCTAGCTTAGATGGTCTAGGATTGCACAATTCAGGCCAAGGCTTGTTAAAATCCACATGGTCACTGTGTGTACTCATTTATAATGGCGGGTTAAGAATTAAAGGCTGTGGAACAAATTAACAATAATCTAAATACAGGTTAAATAGTTTAATTAGCCATATATTTTCTTTACATATGGCACCCAATGTAAAATACCATGCTATTTTACACTAATCTCCTTAAGAATGGAGCTTCCATGGGAGAATTGGAGCTCAAACTAATACAAAAAATGGTTTAATTAATGCTATTTTTTAATAATGGTAATTCAATTATTTAAATTCGTACCTTGATCTCAAAACTTGGGAGACAAGGAAAAAAACAGGTTTCTTGTGTTTTCGAGGCCAATCTAAGTCTACAGAGCTCTACAGAGCAAATCAAGACAGCCCAAGCTACAAAGAGAAACCATGTCTCAATAAGGATAGATATATCCACATAGAAATTAAATATCCAAAGAAAGGAGAAAAGGAAAGAAAGAAAAATATATAAATGCATACCTTTGATCCCAAAATATGTGAGACAAAGACAGAGACAGATTGGTTCCTTTGAGTTTGAGGCCAATCTAATCTACAAAAAGCCAGAACAACACAGAATAAACCTGTTTTCATCAATTAATAGATGTATGTCAACTGTAGTGGAGAATACTTAAACTCCATACAGTCTTATGCTATATTTTCAATTTAAAATAGATTATATATAGCATATGTATGTAATACTATTACATGTCATGCTTTTATATAACATGAATGGAGACTTACAAATGTCTTTCTTCTGTTCAAACAAAGAACAGAAAAATATTCCTTAATTGATTTGTGCATCCTGCACATCCAAGACATTTTAGTAACTGCAGAACTTTATGTTATTTGTGAGAAATTATATATTTTCAGAACAATGGGACCTGAGTCTAAAGAAGACAAGATAAGTAACCCAAGTGATCCAGCCTCACAGACTGCCTCAATAGCTGTTTGCTCAAAAATCTGCATCCAGAAGAACTTCAACCAGGTTGCTGAGATGGCCCAGCCTCAAAGACTGTTCCAGACAGGACTTCAAAAGTCCAGCTTCGAAGTACAAACTGCTCAGGACATTCAAATTGCTGAGCACATAGAGACTGGAAAACAAATGTTATAATTTACTTGCTTAACCATATTTTTACATTTTATTTGTGCCCCTAAACAGGTTTTCTGCGTCTTAATTCATCAGGAAGCAGTTTTAAGAGAGTGACGTCCCATTCTCAAAAAGTGGGATGGATGATTCTTTGGTCATTTGATGTGTTATAAATGTTGTTTAGGGGGAATGGTTACAAATTGTTATATAGTCTTATTAAGCAAGGTATAGAAAGTTAGACTTGAAGATATCTTTTCCTTTTCTCTATCCTTTTTTTTCTCTTATATAGGGGGAAAAACTTGAAAAGAAAAAGAGGAGGATATATGTATATAATATAGAAATGATAAGATATAATGATAGATTATTGAATCTGCTCTGAAACTCAAAACTATTGTTATTCTCAAATAAGGTTATCTTTTGATAAATTGGTATAGAAATTTGTATATTGATACAAAAATAAGATTAAGTTTGATTCGTTAGTATAGAATTTTATATTTTGACACATAATATGCATATTTCAACTCTTATATGAGGTAGTGTGCCTATACAACTCATTTAAAATTATAGGTTTACTTCCGATCCTTTTATGGGTTGCTATTGCAATCTATTTAGGAGTCTGGATAATACAAGTTGACTGGCCAGTTGAGCTTTTGGTCATGTCAAGTACTAGTCATAATTTATCACAAAGTAGATTTAATATGTTAAACAGATAGTAAATAGTTAAAAATATACAGTTTGTTCATAGATAGAAGATAGATGATAGATAGATTTATAAATAAATCGATAGATGTCTTCAAAACCCTCAGAGACATACAGAAAATGGCATTTAAAGATGTTTTTATTATTTTAAGAATTGTTTGACTTAAGACAGTTAGCTCCTGACAGCTCCCATTTGACTTGGAAGAGGACAATGAGCATCAAAAAGAAATCTCCTATCAAGAGATAATTCCTCAAAAAGAAATCTCCTATCAGGAGATAATTCCTATTGGGCAAAAATGCCCCTGCTCTCTCAACAGACTATATACAGTCCAAAGATGGACCATAGCTTAAAATGCAGGTAAGTTGATGTCCTGATTCTGCAGAGACAGAATGGGAAAATTCTTATTTCCTGCTGCACAATGTAGTCTGTGAAAAATGCTTGGCCAGAAGGCCGAAGATGATGCTCCAAGGATATTGAGAGATATTTGGGACTGTCTAGGCAATAAACTGTCATATTTATTTTTGGAAGCTGTTATCCTATGCTTCCTATTCACTTAAATAATAACTTTATCCCTTCTTATGTCTTTGATGGGGTTGAAGGCATAATAGTTATAAAATTTCAACTGAACTTGAGTTGTTTAGATTTTAAAAGGATATTTTCAAGTCTAAATAAAATCTTTAGGTTTATAAATATAGGATATGAAAGAAATTATTTAGGTTCAGAACTTTAGACACATCAAGATAGATAGATGATTTTTTTCTTCTTCAAGATTGCCTGATACAAATAGGCTAAACATTATGTGTGTAACTTTTACATATGGTTTTCTTGATTGTTTCATATTTGGTCTTATTGTTTTTACTATATGCGTTAAAAAAGTTAGCTTTTTTTTTTTTTAGACAAAAGGAGGGAATTGTTGGGGTAATGTTAAGCATTCTAAATGTTAATTGGCCCTGCTTGCTGTCTGTTACTTACCTTGACTCTGATTGGTTAAATAAAATGCTGAGGCCTGAGATTGGGCAAAGACAGAGAAAGGTGGGACTTCCTGGGATTAGAACAGGAAGCCTGCGCTTTAGACAGAGGATTCAAGAATTCCAGCCAGGAGCAGCAGGAAAGAAGATGCACACCATGGGTTAGGAAAAAGAACCTCATTCCACATGGCATGGAGAATGGCAGTCCAAGGGGACATATGTATATATGGGGTTATATGTATATATGGGGTTATATTTGGGCAACAGAATTATGAGCTAACTTAGATGTGCCAAGTTTGCTCGATCCAGAACAAGTCTTGTTAAAATCCACATGGTGTCTGTGTGTGCTCGCTTATAATGGATGGTTAAGGATTAGCCGCCAAACCAATTAAATATAATATAAATACTGCAACATAATTTAATTAAAATTTTTTTTAGCACAGCCTAAGTAACTGGACTATTGTGTCTTCCTGTAGTTGCAGCACAAAACCATGTAGGCTCTGTGGTTTTTTTTTTTTTGGTTTTTTCGAGACAGGGTTTCTCTGTATATCCTTGGCTGTCCTGGACTCACTTTGTAGACCAGGCTGGCCTCGAACTCACAAAGATCCACCTGCCTCTGCCTCCCAAGTGCTGGGATTAAAGGCGTGCGCCACCACCGCCCGGCTGGCTCTGTGTTTTTTAAGAGCAGGCCTCCTAATGTGTATCTCCACATCCTATCATATGGGTAGCACATCGCAAATAGCAATTCAGCAATGTGTGTGTCTGCTTGATATGGGTCATCTTATTATTTCTCAAAATGTAATATGAATGAGATAAATTGTGGTAAGAGTTTTGTTTTTTAAAAACAGTTATGAGAATGGGTTTTGGGGGTTTTTTTGTTGTTGTTGTTCGTTTGTTTTGTTTTGTTTTGTTTTTGGAGACAGGGTTTCTCTGTGTAGCCCTGGCTGTCCTGGACTTACTTTGTAGACCAGGTTAGCTTTGAACTCACAGAGATTTGACTGTCTCTGCCTCCCAAGTGCTGGGATTAAAGGCATGTGCCACCATGACTGGCTTGAGAATGTTTTTGTTTAATCCCAGGTGTGAGGCTGCTAAGTTAAGACCACAGGTGTAAACTATTAACTGCCTCCTGAGCTAGCAGGGGCATGGCTTAGCCAGCTGCAGCATGTGAATTCTGAGGACTGAGGAATACAAAGGGGGTGAGGGGTGGGTACAAAGAGAGAAAAAGAAAAAAGAAAGCCAGAGCACCAAGGAGAAGAGGGAGAAAGAAGAGAGAGAGATAAAAAGCCAGAGCCTGAGGAGAAGGACACACTACAAAGAAGAAAGAGGGATGCTACAAAGAAAGAAGAGGGCACTACAAAGAAGAAAGAGGTGGCTGCTCTCCCAAACTGCTGCTGGTTCTTCCTGCTGATGTTTCTTGGTTTTCTGGTTTGCTGAACTTACTACTGAGATTGGTATTGTCCCCAAAGAACCTGGCAACCCTAATCAGCAGGAAGTAGCACAAAGAAACCTACATCCCTTCTCTCTCTAACCTTCTTTCTCTCCCACCTAGTGTTGAGGGGTTGGAAGGAACAAAGGGTTGGAAGGGAGGTAGCGGTATTAATTATACTAAAGCTAAATTAGAGTGTATAATAAAACAAAATAATAAAAGCCTCCTGTTACAATAAAAAATTTAAAAAGATATTATACATCTAAGAACTGCTGCCAAGCCTGATGATCTCAGTTCAGTCCCTATGACCCACAAAGTAGAAGAGAGCCACCTCCCAAAAATTGTCCTCTGACCCCCACATACATGCCATAGCATGAATACACACACACACACACACACACACACACACACACAGAGATACACATAGAAACATGCAAATAAACATGAAAAAGCAAATTAAAAATATATAAGATATGTGAGGAATTGTTTAGAAGCAAGGAAAATAATGGTAACATCTTTTCTGACAGAGAGATAACTATAGAGCATGGCTGAGTGTTGACCCCTCTAACTGGCAGTGGGCAGTATTTTTTTTTGTGAGATGGTCCTTCACCTGAGCTCAAACTGCACTTTGAGTGCAGTTGAAGAATGTAATCAGCTATTTCATCCTTTGCTTTAGGTTTAGAACCAGTTTTTTTGGTGGGAATTTCACATCGTGCACCCTGTTCCTTCTCATCTCCCACCTCCCCTCAGACCCAGCTTCCACTCTTGCAATCCCTTCCATTAAAAAATAAACCTAATTGTGGAAGCTGTAATGTGTCTCAGTATGTCCCAAAATATTTCTTTTTGTCCACACATTTTTGTTTGCAAATGTTCACTATAATGACTCCTTGGTCTGGTATGAGTCCTCTGGCTTCTGCTACTTTGTCAGTACTAGAACCTCACGGGGATTTCTCAGATATGCAGCTATTGTCCTGTGTTGTGGAGATCCTGTAGTTTTGGGTCTGTGGAACTGACCTCTTCATGCACTCCAGTACTTCATCCATGGGGTGAGTTAACTCAAAGCTCTGATTCTGGACCTGCAACTTCCATTTGCAGGGCCTGATCTCCTGAGTGCTGCAGCAGGTAAGGGGTTAGATCAGCTCTTCTGCTTTCATGACCCCATCAGGGCCAATTCTCCTGCCTGCTACCTGTGGTGAGGCCAAGAGAGTAAAGGGCATCTCTCCCTTGCCAACACCACAAAGCAGACAGAAGGTAGGGCTGGCTCTCCCACACTCACTCCCTCAAAGCTGGCTCACCCATAATGCCCTCATCCAGGGCTAGGCAGGGCTCCCCTAGTTTCTGGTTTGCTTCCTGTCCTGGGAGCCCATCTGGTGCTTGCCTGGTGCTGGACTGGTGGTCATCACAGGCTAGCTCCCCTCTGGACCCCATGGTGCCAAACTGGTTGGTGTCTGGCTTGCTTCCCCCTCCCCCCAAGAATGTTAGGCTATTATTCATTCAAATGTTCATAGGTCAGAATGCTGAAGGTAGTAGACATAGCCTCTCTCCTCTCTGCTACCTACTGATGCATATGTGACACAACAGCCACATCTACAATGTCTCTAGGGGCATGGAACCACTTCTTAAATGTATCTGACTTGGGAACTGATTTCTGTTGCCAGGATGCTAGTGAATTTTTAAAATAATACCTGGGTTTCTAGAATTTATGCATAAATCAAAATGTATTCTAGGGCTATATTTTTAGGCTTATCTCTTTGGGTTTCTGTTCCTGGGACTGAAGTCTGATTATGGCTAAAGTTCAATTGTGCTTTAAGATTCCTAAGCCTTGATGTGGTCTGACCCATGAGGTTATGTAGTTATCAACAACTATCTTATACTGAGAAGTCCAGATTTGCTATAAATTAGTGAGAACATATTCCTACTGAAGATCTTAGCAGTTATAACATACATACAAATCATCTGGAATCTTGTTCAAATTCAGATTCTGATAGAGCTGCCCAGAGTTTATAGTTATAATAGTTTTTTAGGTGATACTCATGGTGCTGGCCCATGGATCACACTCTTAAGTTACCTACCTGCTGGGCAAAAGGCTTCCTTCACAAAACACTTCGAAGACACTTGCCAAGATCCATCCTTGCCTGTGGTCTGCCTTTCCTTATGCCTGTGACAATGCCATCTGGCCAGATTGTCTGCAATGGGGACTGTCCTTGGACTCCAAAGTTGACTCCAAACAACCATCTCTAGCCTGACCAGATATCAATGAGATAGTTTAGCAGAAAAGCACAGGATGATAAAGAAGGAGACCTTACTGTCTGTGAGGTAAACGTGGCCACAAATAATTCTACATTTAAAAGATCTTTTAAATGGTATTTAACAGGAAGAACATATCACGGGTCAAGGACTGAAGATGACACACAGGCAAAAAGGAATACAGAGAACCAAGGCAGCATCCAAAAAGGTGGTCTTAGACAGCGACCAAGGGTTCAAAGGAAATTCTGATACTGCAGGGACAAGTGATAACTAGTGAACAAGATGGCACAGTAGGTAAAGGTGCTTACAGTCAAATCTCAGGACCTGAGTTTCACCCCTTAGAGCCCACATTGTGGAAGGAGAGAACTGACTCCCATAGGTTGGTTGTCCTCTGACTTCCACATGCATGCTAAGATTTAGAATACAGGAAACAAACAAACAAACAAACAAAAATATGACAGGTGGCTACAATTTGTGCTTGATGATGAAAGGTTTTTGTTCTCTTGAAGCCCAGCTTAGAAGTATAGAAACTGTTCCAAGAGTGTTATGTTCTTTAACCTTCCACTAACTCCCACAAATGCAGACACTTTGCATATCCAACTATACCTTGAAATCTCAAATGAAAGGTTTCTTCACTTTTAGGCAATCTTTTACTTTAACCATGATTTTGCTACAGAAAATGGGGCAAAAAAATAAATTTAAGAGATGGTTTAAATGTAGAACCATTTACCTCACAGACAGTAAGATCTCCTTCCAGATCATCCCGTCACACTTAGGATGGCCAATGCCACTGGAAAACAAGAGAAGAAGAGTGAAAGGGAGGGGCTGCTGTAAGGCCTGGCAGTCTAACAGCAGAAATTAATTCCTATAGTCCTAGAAGTTAGAAATCCAAACTCAAGATCCCAACTGTCCTTGGCTTAAGATGGCCATCACTTCACTTGTCTCCATGTGATCTTTCCTCTGTATATCTGCATTTTAATCTCATCTTAAGAAGACACCAGTCATAATATGTTAGGGTCTGTCCTTGTGGCTTCATTTTAACTCTACTCTTTAAACCCTCTATCTCTAAATACAGTCAGATTCTGAGTTAGTTGGGGGTTAGGCTTTCAACATAGGAATGGCTATTACATGTCACAATTCATCCCCTAACCTTGTCATGTTCTTCTCTGAGATGGCTGATAAGATAGTTAACCATGGGTAGGCATCACTATAGCAACTGCCATGACAACTTTTTGAACTCTACAACAATATGGTCAATTAGATACAGTCACAGTTGGCCATGAAGGGATAGCAGAACTAATTAGTAGATTAATGTTGGAGGGCAATGACATGCCTTGTGGTTTTATTGCTGGCCCTGTCTTGTTCAACACATTTATGGACAAGGAATGAATATGGAAGGCATGCTTATGAAGTCTTTGGAAGACATAAGACTGAAGTTGGGTATAGTGGTGCATGTTTGCAGTCCTAGCACTCAGAAGGTAGAGAAGGAGGATTAGGAGGTCAAGGCCAACCTCAGTGACTCACCAAGCTTAAAGCCAGTATGAGTTGCATGAGACTCTATCTCAAAACAACTCTTGGCTGAGAGGCATAAAGAACTACATAGTGGCCTAAGTAACTTTAACTCAAATGTCCTCATCAGTGACAGTGGGATGTCCTGAAAATGTCTGATAGAATAAAGACCAAATTGTAATTCCTGAAATTAGCACACATGGGTTGGGGCTTTAAGCATGCTGTGGTGTCAGGTGGATGGCCACGGAACATGTGACTGAGGCTCAGTTGTCATGACAGGAAGAAAATGACCACTTAAGGGAGGGATTACAATGGGAATTGTATGGGGCTTGCACTCTTCACAGAAGCCTCTGATTCAGCCTGTAAATCGGATAAGGAAGTGGAGGTGTTGGTCTGCTATTTCTTACGGAACGGAAAAGAAGCCCTTCCTGAGACCCAAAATCTTGGAACCAAGAATCAGACATCGAGAAGAGAACACGCAAAGTTGACAGAAGGGACCCCCCAGCTTTAACAGAAAAGGAAACCCCATGATTGAACATGTAGACAGGAGCCTTAGCAATGACCCAATACAATAAACTATGTTAATCAGGGAATACTTGGCACCTGAACTGCTTGAATTGAGAAAGACCTTTAAACAAGAGATGAGAGCTCCCATAACAGCCTCGTTCATGAGACTATATTGGGCTTTGACAATATTTATTTTTAGTATCCTCTTAGCCATCCAAAACCAACTTGAATGGATGACGGCAAGCATTGAGAGAGGCTGGTCAGTGTCTAAAAAGTTTCTTTAAATAATTCTAAGACTAGTGTGTCTTATTCAATTTTGGAAGAACAATAAGGGCAGCAATTAAATGTAGGCACTCTACAGGAGTGGGGAAAAGTTGTTGGGCAGAAACCCCAGTACCATGGGTGGGCTACCTCCTGCTGAAGATTCATAAATCATAAAAGCTATTGACACTACTATTGGATTCATGCCAAAACTAGGTGATCAGCCCTATTGCTGAAAACACTATAAGCTTTAGCTGCAGGACATTTAAAAAATTAACCTGAGAGTGAACTAGAAGTCCCCTTCCTACTAGCTGGCTTCAATAATGCTGCAAGGCTCTTGCAGGGAAAACTTTCACCAACAATTCTGTTTGGCTTTGTGCCTTTGTGTGTCTACAGTAGCAACATGCCAAGCAAGATATACCCACTGGTGAAATAGTGGCCTGACTACTTTAGGTGCAACCAAGAGCTTTCTTATTAGATTCAAGTTTGCTTCCCAGGGGAGAACTCACATTTGGTACTGTATTCAGGGTATAAACCTCTGGCTGAGAAGGTCATAGGCCCCAGCAGGGAAACCACTGCTACTTTTTTTAAAAATAAATGCTTATTTATTTTTAAAATTTTTATATTGTGAATTTTACATCATACACCCTGTTCCCTCCCATCTCCCCCCAGACCCACCCTCCACCTTTGCAATCTGTCCCAACATAAAAAATAACAGCTCATTGTGGAAGCTGCAATGTATCTCAGTATGTTCCACAATATTCCCCTTTGTCCATACTTTCTGCTTGCAAGTGTTTATTATAATGATTCCTTAGTCTGGTACAAGGCCCCTGGTTTCCGCTACTCCATCAGTTCTGGAACCTCACTGGAACTCCTCTCAGATATGCCATAAGTGGCCTGTGTCATGGGGATCCTGCAGTCCTGGGTTGTGGAACTGACCTCTTCTTGTACTCCAGCAGTTCATCCATGGGGTAGATATTGGGGTCGGCCAACTCAAAGCCCTGGTTCTGGACCTGCAACCCCCACTTACATGATCAGTTCTACTATGGAAAAGTGCAGGGCCTGCTCTCCTGAGTGCTACAGTATGTGAGGGCAGGGACAACTCTCCTGCTTTTGTGACCCCTTCTAGGCCAGATCTCCTGTTGGTCAATAGTGGTGAGGGCAAAAGGGAGGAGAAGGCATCTCTCCCTAGCCAACACCATCACATAGCAGACAGAAGGCAGGGCTGGCTCTCCCACACTCACTCTCTCAGGGGTGGCTCACCCACAACCCCCATATCCAGGACCAGCTGTCGTGTACTACCCAGGCAAGGGGCAGGGCCTACTCTCCTGAGCACTGCAGCATGTGAGGGGCAGAGACAGCTCTCCTGCTCTTGTGACCCCGTCTGGGCCAGATCTCCTGTTGGCCAATGGTGGTGAGGGCAAAAGGGAGGGGAGGGCATCTCTCCCGACCCAATTACCACCACATAGCACACTGAAGGCAGGGCTGGCTCTCCCACACTCACTCCCTCAGCACTGGCTCATTCACAGACCCCACATCCAGGGCTGGGCAGAGTTCTAGTTTCTGGTTTTTTTTCCTGACCTGGAAACCCATCTGGTGCTTACCTGAAACTGATCTGGTAGTCATCTCATGCTACCTCTTGGCGCCAAAGTAGTGTTGGAATCCAGCTTGCTTCCCCCCCCTCCCCCCCCGCCGCAGGAATGTTAGGCTACATAACATCATTCAGATGTTCATAGGTCAGAACACTGAATGTCAATATAGCCTCTCTCCTCTCTGTCACCTACTGATGTACATGTGACATAGCAGTCACATCTGCAATGCCTCTGGGGCAACACTGCTACTTTCTTTTTAGTGAATGTGATATGCTTGTCAAACTATCTTCAATACATGTGTTTATGCTCATAGTCCACTGTGGCTGTCAGCCTAAATTGGTCATGGAAGGAAATTCCCTTGTTTTGCAGTGGAAGGTATACTACAAGGACTCTTAACTAGTCAAATTCCTGAGAAAAAAGAATCACTACAGTGATATCATGGTCTGATATCAGCCAGAGACAAAGAAAAAATACTGGACATCTATAACACCTTCTCCAAGACTCAAGGATCATCATGGAAGACGTGGCAGGAAAAAAAAAAAGTAAAAGCTAAAAGAGGTAATGTTATGCAGCAGTTTCCTCTGAATTGAAACATTTTGTCCTAGAGAGACACTAGTTAAGACTGTAGAAGTAAATAAAACTTACAAATCTCAATGAATAACTCACAAGTCTCAGGAAGTTCCTGCAATTTATAAAATTCACAAGACCACCTTACTAAGATTGTACAAACAGTAATAGTGGCTGATGAAGAATTTACTTAAGAACAGAAGGCTCATGTAAAATAGAAAAAGTTTTCTGAATATTTTCACTTGAAGATGTATATATGACTATAAACAGCAAGATGGCACTGTTTTAACCACAATAATGAAATTTCTCAGAAAAGATCCATTTATGAAGAATTTTGGGTCTGACTTTAAATGGAAAAGATAAAGAAAGTAATGACCTGCATCTTTTCAGACTTTAAGGTTTTAATATTCTAGTCTAAGGAGACACAAAATCAACCCAGTAATATCTTAAAAACTTTAGACTTACAGTATTTATTTCTGAAGTCAGAGATTGAAGGTACAATATTAGAGATACAAATTCATATAGAGTGTTTTTCTACAGTTTGCTGAAGGGTATTCTTCCAAAATTCATGTCCACTGGAACCTCATAATACACTACTGGAAAAGAGAAAGTATTTACAGATGTTATTTCTAGGAGTTAAGATGAGGTCATATTGGACTAAGCACAGGCCCTAATCCAATGACTAGAGTCCTTTCAGGAAGAGAAGACATAAAGACTCAGAAAAGTTCTGCGGGCACAAGCCAGGCCCTACCAGTAGCCAAGAGACAATCAAGGAGTTTCCTCTAGAACCTGAGGAAGGCATGTAGTCCTGCTTGGACTTGTGTTTGGACTTCTGGCTTCCAGAACTGTGAGAGATTAAGTTTCTCTTGGCATCTGTGTTGGCTTCTTTTCCTCTTGCAGTGATAACATACTCTGATAAAGACGACTTAAGGGAGAAAGGATTTATTGTGGGCCTCAGTTCAAGGGAGCAGTCCATCATAGCAGGGAAGCCAAGAAGGCAGTGGCTTGAAGCAGCTGGCCACATCCCACCCACCCTTAGGAAGCAGAGCGTGATGGATGCACACTAGCTCCTTCTCTCCACTGACCGTGTCTAGGATCTCACCCAGGCAATGGAGCCATCCACGATGGGTGGGTCTTCCCAGCTTAAGTAACGCAGCCAATATAATCCCCCATAGGCATAGCTCAAGCTACATCTTCCAGACGATTTGAGATTATGAAGCGGACAATTAACACTAACCACCTGTAGTGTTTTAATGAGAAATGTCTGCTAAAAGGTCATGTATTTGAACACTTAGTCTGCAGATGGTGAGGCTGTCTGTGGAAGTCATGAACTTTTTAGGACCAGGAGCCTTGCTGAAGGAAATTGCTGAAAAGATTTCATTTGCCATTTATCATTCGTCTTCCTCCCTTTGGGAGTAGAGGCAAAGATACAATTTTATAAGAGTTAACATTACAATAAAAAAAGAATTAACATTACTAATAGTTGTATGGTGAGAGAGATTTATATCACCAACTGAAAGTTGAAGTTTCTTTGGAGAGTGCAGGCATGGTACTGGGGCAAGAAGTAAGCGCTTACATTGGATCCACAGGCACAAGGAAGAGAGAGTGAGCTAACTTTATCTGGCTTAGGCTTTTGAAATCCTGAAGTCCTCAGTGACACACCTCTCAATCCTTCCCAAATAGTTTTAACAACTGAGGACCAAGTATTCAAACACAGGATCCTATTCAAGAATTCAAACATAGGTGCCAATCTCATCCAAACCACCACATAGAGAGTCTTAGGATTGGAGTTCCAACACAAAAGGATTCATTCAAAAAGCCAACCAGCAGGTTCCTTCCTTTCCTTTTCATGAAAAACCTTCATGAATATTACAGAAAAAGCTCTGAGTCCTATGGCATCAACCTCAAGGCTTACATTTCTATACTAGCTTTCAATTTGCTGAATAATTTGCATAGAATTATGATAATTTTTCTCCCACATTACCTCAACATGTAAAGGACCACTGTTAGTAATGAGACAGGAAGGACATAATCATTTTGTCCCTCAGGTCAGCAAGATGAAAGTTTAAGCAAATCTATGTGCTCCCTATGGGAATAAGAAACATGGCCACCCCATCACAGTGAGTGATAAGAGAAATGGCGTCCCCATCACACTGAGTGATGGACTGCACAGCTGTCTACTGGTGGTATTCCGCACGCTTCCCCTGGTATCTCCTGTGGTATGTACATAAGGACAGAAGAGCTGTATCAACAGATTGATAATATCTAGGTCCTAGAGAGAAATGCATCAAAGTGCTCACAGTCATGCTTTCATTTTTCTAAATTTTTTTTTTTTTTTGCTAAATTTCCTCAGAGTATATTATTCTTATAATCAAGGAAAAAAATCTCTGAGAGAGGTAAAAAAGCTAACAGGTGACATTTCCAGTTCCCTTTTCATAATTTCTTTGACACACAAATTGTGAAGAATTTATTTAGAACAAGCACAGTCTTTTACCAGTTTCATGCACTCTTTGAATTTTGGAAGTTTGGACAGTGTGAATATATGACTTGACCCCTCTTTACATTTCCTATTTCTCCCATTTCTTCTCTCCATGATTCTAAAAACTCAGATAAAGTAAACATTTTGTCTTAATTATATTTAATATCAAGTAGCATGCTTTTGTACCTCATTCTGTTTTGCCTAAAGCCCTAGAATACATGACTTAAAACTGTTATGAGGTCAGGTGATATGGCTCAGCCAAGCAAGCCTTGACAACCTGGATTTGATCCCAGAACCCGTGGAAAGATGGAAACAATGGACGGGCTGCAGAGTGTTGTCCTCTGACCTCCATATGGTTACAGTGGTACACATTTTAAAAAATGTCTTTTTTTCCGAAGCTGAAACCAATATTTATTTCTTCACTGAACATGAGCACTCCACTTAGTAACATATTTCTTCCCTAAAGATTCTGTGAAAACCTGTCCTCACAATTTTTTGGAAAAGAGCCCACCTGACCATCTGTTAGTGCTTATCCAGGCATTCCATATTTCTGAAAAGAGTGTCCTTCCAGGACCCATACTGCATCTTACTTCTTTGTCCTGCATATTACCTCACTGACAGGTTATTAGAGACTTGTTAAGAGAGTAGTTTGGGTATCCAGGTAAGCCCATCGATGATCACGCTTAGGAATGCCAAGTTTATATCATCCCTGTTCTGACCTGCTCGTTGCTTTTTATTAAGAATATAAATCTCCCACCAGCAATGGAGGAGTGTTCCCCTTTCTCCACACCCTCACCAGCATGTGCTGTCATTTGAGCTTTTGATCTTAGCCATTCTGACAGGTGTGAGATGGAATCTCAGAGTCGTCTTGAGTTGCATTTCTCTGTTGATTAAGAATGTTGAGCATTTCTTCAGGTGTCTCTCGGCCATTAGGGATTCCTCCTTTGTGAATTCTCTATTTAGCTCCGTCCCCCATTTTTTGACTGGATTATTTGGTTTCTTGGCATTTAATTTCTTGAGTTCTTTGTAGATTTTGGATATTAACCCTCTGTCAGATGTGGGGTTGGTGATTTTCTCCCAGTCTGTTGGTTGCCGTTTTGTTCGAATGACAGTGTCTTTTGCCTTATAGAAGCATTTCAGTTTCATGAGGTCCCATTTATTGATTGTTGGTCTTAGGTCCTGAGCTGTTGGTGTTCTGTTCAGGAAGTTGTCACCTGTGCCAATGAATTCGAGGGTTTTTCCCACTTTTTCTTCTAGTAGATTTAGTGTGACCGGTCTTATGTTAAGGTCTTTGATCCACTTGGACTTAAGTTTTGTACAAGGTGATAAGTATGGGTCTAACTTCATTCTTTTGCAAGTGGACATCCAGTTGGATCAGCACCATTTGTTGAAGACGCTGTCCTTCTTCCATTGTGTGGTTTTGGCTTCTTTGTCAAAAATTAGGTGGCCATAGGTGTGTGGGTCCCTTCTGAACCGGGGGTGTGTGGGTCTCTTCTGAACTGACTGTTATATAGGGCCACTCCACTCCAGAGGAGCACGATGGAAGGGTTAGGGGGTAGAGGATGGGAGGGCGGGGCTGGGAAGGGGGGAAAGAGGACAATATGATGGAGATGTAACCTGAAGCAACAAATAAATAAATTTATTAATAAAAAAAAGAATATAAATCTCGGTCCAGGTGTGGCAGCACATACCTTTAATCCCAGAACTCAGGAGGCAGAGGCAGGCAGATCTCTGTGAGTTGGAGGCCAGCCTGGTCTACAAAGGGAACCCAGGACAGCCAGGGCTGTTACAGAGACACCCTGTCTGGAAAAACAGAGAGAGAGAGAGAGAGAGAGAGAGAGAGAGAGAATATAAATCTCACAGAGAAGAGGTTGGCTTGATCTTGAACTCAGGTTGGCTCACAGTAGGAGGATGAGGCCGATGAGGCCTCAGACCCACAATAGTGGGTCCTTCCCATGAATGACTTGTCTTCTTTCCCTGGCCTCACTCCTCTCCCAGCAATATGCATGGGATATCCCTTTTCCTGAATACTGGAACCAACAGACATATTTTGGTGGATTTTTTCTAGTGAAAGAGTGTAATTTATAAAATAGCAATCAAACTAGTGCTATTTAAAAAATAGCAAATAAATTGAATCCCTCAAGTGGAATTTGTTTTCCCTCTAAAGATTAAAGCAAGATTCTACTAGCACACCTGGTCTGGAAAGTAGGGTTGGTAGAATTAAGAATAGAATTGTAAAAACAGGTCACAAGCCAGTATGGTATCATATGCAAGCAAGAGACTAAGAATACAGATAGGGACTTCACGTAGCAATATGTACAAAACTGATAAACACGGATGGATCTTTAGAAGGGATGGTGTCCCTTGGGAATCTGCAAGAGAAGCACTTTGGTGTGCCATTTTATATTGTTTCAATGTGCCCTACATGTTTCTATAATGTTTTCAGTTAATAATTTGGAAGGAATGGGAATTATTGCTCACAACCCTACAGAAAACTTAGTAGACAAAGTGATGAATGTGGATATCTTAGTTACGATTTCTACTGCTGTGATGAAACACCACAACCAAAAACAAGTTGGGGAGGAAAGGTTTATTGACTTACGTTTCCATATTGTAGTCCATCATTGGAGGAAGTCAGCACAAGAACTCAAAAGGCCAGGAACATGGAGGCAGGAGCTGATGCAGAGACCACACTTACTGGCTTGTTCAGTGTGCTTGCTACAGGACTCAGGACCACTAGGCCAGGGTTGGCACCACCCACAATGGGCTAGACACTCCTACATCAATCATTAATTAAGAAGCTGCCCTATAGGCTTACATACAGCCTGATCTTATGGGGGAATATTTTTAAATTGAAGTTCCCCCTTCTCAGATGACTCCACCTTGTGTCAAGTTGACACAAAACTATCCAGAATGGTGAATGGATAAGAGTTGTGACAGTTTATCTTAATTGTCAACCTGACTGGATTTATACTCATCAAGGAAACACACCTTTGGGTGTGTCTATAAAAGTATTTTTAGAAATTTTAAAATGAGCAGGAAAGATCCATCCTTTATGTGGGCTGCATTGTCGCACCTGCTGGGGGTCCTGGATTGAACAGAGAGAGAATTCAGCTGAATACCAGCATTCATCTGTTTTGACTGCAGATACCACATGACTATCTATTTCACATTCCTGCTGCCTTGCCTTTCCAACCTTGATAGATTACTGTATCTCTGTATCACCATGTGGCAGAATGAACATTCCTCCCCTAAGTGACCTCTTGTTGGATATTTGATACCAATAACAAGTAGCTCGCTCATACAGGGATGTACCTGTGGTAGAACCTTCATATGGCAAGACTGAGTTCAATTGTTAGCACATGTGTGTGCTAACGTGCACACACACACACACACACACACACACACACAGAGCTAGAGAGATAAATGGCTCTC
Source organism: Lophiomys imhausi (assembly GCA_907164525.1). NCBI lineage: Eukaryota > Metazoa > Chordata > Mammalia > Rodentia > Muridae > Lophiomys > Lophiomys imhausi. Next base: position 18,242 of record CAJQZJ010033120.1, on the reverse strand, counting down.
TTTATTAGTCACAGCCTTCTTGTTATAAATATTAGATTAGATTTAAACAATACACTAAGGTTTGTGCATTTAGACAAGTACCGTAGTTGGACGGGACTTAAAGCTTTGTCACTTAAAGTTTCCAAATAATAAACATTACTCCTGTATTATGTTTCTTATTTATGTGATATGCTGGTCTGAGTGGTTTACATACACTTACTAAATTCTTAGTCACCCCATAGGCCAGGTACATTTTTTTTTAGATGAGGAAACAAAAACAAAATAATTTGCCAAAGGTGAGTGTTGCAGGCGTTTTATTGCTGTGATAAAACACCATGAGCAAAAGCAATTTGGGGAGGAAAGGGTTTATTTCAGTTTATAGTTCCACATTACAGTCTATTTCTAAGGGAAGTAAAGGCAGGAATAGGACAGGAACCTAAAGGCAGGAGCTGAAGCAGAGGCCATGGAGGAGTTGTTTTACTAACTTCTTCAGCACTCAGTGCTTGCTATGAGCCCAGTGGTGACACCACCCACAGAGAGCTGAATTGTTCCACATCAATCATCAAAGTACACCACAGGCTACAACAGGTGAACCTGGTAGGGGCACTTTCTGAATTGGGGTTCCTTCTTCTGAAAGGATTCTAGCTTGTCTCAAGTTCACATAGAACTAGCCAACAGAATTGGCCGTGATTAACAAGAGACCAGAGCTGTTAAAGTAAAACCTGTTTTGTGGTGACAATTGATTATGGTCAACTGCAGCTGAGAAATCAGTGGTGATTAAAAAGAGACTGGCGTCACTGAGGTGACAACTTCTGGGAAATGTCTCCCCAAGTCCGCTCCCAAGGCAGCCAGGGAAGCATCATGTGCTGATAGTTGAAGTTTAGTTGTAAGTGGTGGTACCGGTTTTGAAGATGGGAAGGGTTCAAGGAGATTTAGTTGAGTCTTGGTACTGTGTGGTAGGGCTGCAGTCCCTGAGGAGAGGCCGTTGGTGAAGGTACAGACTTAGTTGCAGTAGAAGATACAGGATGGAAGGGCTCATAGAGAGAAGTTCAGACTTGGCACCATGTGGCAGAGTTAGAGTCCTTGAAGAGAGCCTAGGAGAGACTAGTGGAAAAGGCACAGCTCCAGTTGCAGAGATCTCAGCATTTGGAGATGCCAGTATCATTGGATGACCATTAAGGGCTGGCTGTAGAATACAACCATCCTGAAATGATGAGACAGCTGGGTGTGCTGAAGATTAGGCAATAAACCTAATCAAAATAATTCAACAGCATTCCCAGAAGCCTGACTCTGATGTGATTCTAGAGCTCACCAAGTTGACAACTGAGATAGAGCATCACAAGAATGGTACAAAGTAAAAACTGTCTAGTAGCGTATATTCAGACATGTGACACAGTATGCTTATCCCCTGCAAAATATAACTTGAACTTTTGAGGACAAATGTGTACACACACTTAACTGATTCATTCTACAACAGACAAAGTGAAAAGTCCAAGTCAGCATGTACTCTGGTCCTGTTAACTTTCCTAAAAATTATGCCTTAACATTGCTGTGCTTTCTGCTGGAACCATGACATCACTAGTATAAAATCTTAATTCTAAATAAATTTCTCTCAACAAAATTCTAATAAAACAAAATTTGTTATAATTTTGAAGACTTTTATTGGTTTTTAAAATGCTTGTTGGGTCAGTGAAATGGCTCAGCACGTTAAAGACACTTGCTGCTAAGCCTGATGACCTGATCTCAAGTCCCATATAATAAAAAGAATCAACTCCTACAAGTTGTGCATTGACCTCCACATGTGCATGTCTATAAACACACACACACAATATATGTGTGTATGTGTATATATATAAAAATCAATGTTTCTTTTAAAAAAAAGACTATTGGAGTTGGGGAGATGACAGTAAATTTGCAGTACAAACATGAGATCATGAGTTGGATCCATAGCACTCACATAAAACAAACAAAAAAAACCCCAAAACAAGGCTTATTAATATTGTATATTAAAGACAACACATCTGGAGATCCCGGCATGGTGGCACAGGCCTTTAATCCCAGCACTCAGGAGGCAGAGGCAGGTGGATCTGTGTGAGTTCAAGGCCAGCCTGGTCTACAAAATGAGTTCAAGGACAGCCAGGGCGTGGTACACAGAGAAACCCTGTCTCTGCAGGCAAAAAAAAAATCTACCCCAAAGCCTCCATTTTAACAAATGTGTGTATCTTGGGTACATACATTTGTTTTACTCTGTATAAGACACATAACAAAACACAGGTTTCAAAATGTCATTAAGGGATTTGGTTACTGGCTCAATGGGTAATTTGGTTACTGGCTCAATGCTATGTGAGCATAAGGACCCAGTTTGGATCCCCAGTGGCCATGTATAACGTTAGCCATGGTGGTGCACTCCTGAAATGCTGGAGCTCAGGAGAGGGGACAGGAAGATCCACAGGGGTTGCTGGCCAGACAGTCGAGCCAATCAGTGAGCTCCAGGCTCAGTTGAGACCTTGGTTTCAAACATGGACAGGTTGAGAGAGGAAGACACCCATACATACACCACACGTGTATATCACCAAAAGGTTTTATATTAAAATATTTGAAAAAAAGTATCTTGGTAAGAAAAACTCAATGGGCAAAGAAAAACTTTTACAATGGCTATGTTTAGCTTTCTTTCTGAGTTAACTAGCAGTCAAATTTATAACTATTTCAAAGGAAGTGATAGCAACTCAGATCTAAGTGGGATATCAGAACCCAAATGCCCACAGCGCAAGATAAATAAGAGACTCACTGCCAGGCAGATCTGAGTCCTCTGGAGACTGGCTACTAATGAAAAGGGCTGCAAAGTCAGTGACTAAGCAAACTTTTGCTTGTTTTTTTTAATCATAAAATAATTATTTTAATGGCATATTTGAAATAATTTTAAACATCTGATTAATAAGATTACACAAATGTGGGAGTACACTGCACTTTACAAAAAATAAAGCTAAGCATTTAAATATACAAAACAATTTTGCATATAGATCTCTTGTGAAGGTACTGTTTTTAACATATACATAATTTATGGCATTTTACATAATGTGCTAAAACAAAGATTGCGGCCAATTAAACTCTTACAACAGTGTAGAATATGGCCATAGAGTCCCTGTGGGAAGAACAGGATGAAGAGGAAAGTTTTTTCCAGGAGGGCTTGGCTTTTTTTGGTATGTGATTTCAATTTCACTATTATTTTTTGTCAGCTATAATCTACATTGGTAGATTTAAAAGGGAGGGGGTGCTTTGAATATCAGCTTCCTCCTTAGAGAGGTACATAATGTGTTGCTCACATTTAGAGCCACACCCCAAGACAGAGACACTGACAGCACCTAAGTACACAATCCAAAGGGAGTCCTACTGTTTAAACGTTCTAACCAGCAGTTAAAAATGTGAAAACACTATATGCTTAAAACATAGGGTAACTGGAAGATTATAAGACAAAAAACTAGAAAGGACTCCTTCTTGGGAATTAAAATAATACAATAAACCATCTTTTTGAAATACTATAATTAAATGTTTGCCAGGCTTTCCTCTTTGGGTTAACCTTTTTTTTTTTTCCCCCTTTGCTGTCAACAAAACAAGGACCAGCTTTGGCATTCCAAGTGCAGTCATCCCTCCTTGGGGACACAGTGCACACATATTATTCCCTTGTCAAGTTGAATGCAAGGCCTCATATTCCTTTTATCACTTTCTAGCTTTTCCACTTTTCAGTGAGGTATATCAGTAGCAACTTCAGTTTTAAAACTTGGCTGACAAGGATGGCCCTCACTAGGTATCAGAAACAGTGCAGTGTGAGGAGCCAGAGAGTCAGTAACCTCAGGCACGAATGGTCTCTATCGGCTCCATTTGTAATTCTGGCTCAACTAACCCAAGTTGATTCTGCCCCTACTATGTGGCTTGTCACACTTCAATACTGAAGATAACTGTCACAGTGAGCTAAGTAGCTTCTAATTGCAGACCAATTAGATCAATTAAAATCTAACACTAGGAGACAGGTTCAGTATAAGATATATTTTGACTCTTCCTTTCTCCTACATCTAGATGTAGCCTTTATCAGAGGAAGGCACCTCATTGTTACTGTGGGCAACACACAAACAAAAGGGAGTCCCTAGTTATTGTAATTAAATGCAGGTCAATAAGTGATACTTCTATATAAAGTATACTTGGGACTGACCTTCAGAAAACATGAATTTCATTGTCAAAGGACCCACAGGACATATGGACAAGATGTTTTAGCATGTCAGTGTAAACGTGGCCTTCCACACTGATGACTATTTTCCACAGTAGATTTCAGGACAGTGCAAGAGAGCTTGCTATATCTTCTTTGGCAGTAAACAGTGAGCGTCTGGATGGATGGAGTGATCACTTAAGAAGGGCAAGGTATAGGGCTCGGGAATACTTCATCTCTCTTTCCTGTTCCATACAGAATATCAAGTCCCTGAGGCAGATTCTTGTGATTCTTGGACGAAGCAATGGTTTGGTGGCTGATAGACTGTAAGTCCCAGAAGCAGAAGGGTTATCTTTGAAGCCCTAAATAAATATAAGAGAGAGAAACAGTTTAAAATAAGGACTTTCATAAAGGAAACCTGTTCCTTGTGTCACATAGGAGTCCACTGTCCACTGGGAAGGTATTATGGAAGGCTCAACCCTCTGAGGTCATGACTTCATTCACTCCTCTCTCTCCTGGCCAGGCAGCAGCCTCTGAGATGTTTCTTCTCTCCCAGGTTGTTCTTTTGCTCCACTCTCCTGCCCCTTCCAGGCCAGACTTCCCATATGAAAGATTTTTACAAAAAGCTTCAAAGTAATGGGTGAATTTATTATTTTGATCATGGTACTGATGAAGGGTTATATATACATAAAAATCCACTGCTTCAAAGGACAGCAGTCTTTGTGCATCAATAGTAAAAATAAACATAGCAAAAGCCCATTATAGTTCAGATCTCATCAAGCCACAGTACAAAAAAATCTTTAATGGGTCCCCAGAGGCCAGAGTTTCACTTGGAAATTTGTCTCCTTTCTTTCATACAACACTGCAACAAGGTCTGTGCGGGCTGCTTTCCACTGCTCAGACCAGACAGGAAAATGATCCTGGCCTATGAAATCATGTGTCATAAGTCTCACAGCCAGGTAGAATAGAACCCCACTTTTAATTTGATCTGAAGTTAGTGTCATTAGCCACTGTGCTATGCTATATTATTGATGGTGCCAGGTAAGTACTAACCATCCTGATTCCCTCCAATCCATATACGTCCCATTCTCAAAGGACTTCAGCTACATATGCATCTGGAATAGGCAAAGTCACTGAAGAGCAATCTATTCAGCTAATGAGATTTATTAGGCAGCTCATGCTGTCTGTCTAACAGTGATTCACAGATGGTTCCAGAGCACTACAAACCCATCAGACCAGAAGCTTTCTAAGGACAATGACTATTATTTAAGGCTGCTCTAGAACTTGGGAAAGGATGAAGAACACCATGGATTATCCACAGCATTCTGTTTTGGAAACAGGATGTCATTACTTAGCTCTAGTTGGCCTGGGACTCACTATGTAGGTCAGACTAGCCTCAAACACAGAGATTTACTTGCCTCTTCTTCCCAAGTGTTGAAGTGCTGGCATTAAAGGCATGCACTACCACACTCGGCCTAATAATATTTTCTTAACTGAATTTACTGATTGACAGAACAGCCAATCTGAGTTTCAAATTCATCCAAGAATGAACTGAAACCTAGAATTCCTGCAATAAGATAGTTTCTTAAACACTGACATTTATGCATTATTATGTTGATTTTTTTCCTTTTTAAAGCTTTTATTTATTATTAGTAGTATTGGTATTTAATGGCTGAATGATATGGACTTAGGGAAGGGTGGAAGCCAGAGAACAACTCTGTGGAATTGGTTCTCTCCTATATTTATATGGGTCCTAGTGATCAAACTCAGGTTATCAGACTTTTGTAGCAAATACTTTATCGAATGAGTCATCTTAATGTCACTTAAAAAACAGAAAATGAAACAAATGAAGGCAATCAACAATCTTATCCAACTATGACATCTATGAATCACATCAGCAACCAGCATGGTATGAAAACCTTACAGGTGCAGTAGTGACACATATGTCTTGGCAATAACCAACAGCTCTCTAATTGAATTTAAGATCCACTCAAGAGGGATACCATACCCGGTACTGGAAACTTAGCTAACTGCTCAGTACCAGTGAAACCATGGTTAATAAAAGAGAATACACAACCACGATTTTACTAAAGTAACATAATCCTAATAATAATCCACAAACATTGTGTCCTTATACCAAAAGGTAAGCATAATGGCATTCTTAAGAATTCTGGAATTTTGTTTTCTTTTAAAAACATAGAAATATAAGAATGTGCTTTTGTTTTAATCCCAGGTGTAGGGATGGAGGGCTGCTTTGGACTGTTTGCAGTAGATGACCATGACTTTTCCAGCTTCAGATAATTTCTACAACTGTGTGACTTTTGGAATTCTGGGAACTTTTCAGAGGACACATAAATGCGAGCTCCCCAACCCCAAAACAGGGCACTGGTTGTTGGTCATTTAGCAAAGATGGCTGCAGTGTGCTAGAAGATGTGGTCAAAGCAGAAACAAAAGGAAAGAAATTAGATTCAGAGATTTTCATAATTCCTTTCTTCCCCCAATCCTTATTTCTCTCTTATCTAGTGTTAGGGGGTGAAACCAGAAGGATACAGGGTGGGGAAAGAAAAGAAACCACAAAGTGGCAAAGACCAGCGACAGACAACTGTAGTCTTTGGCTGTCATAAAGGAAACCTTGTTGCAACAGTAAGAGACCACTAAAGAAAATCACAATCAGTAAAAATTCAGAGTTGTGGAGCCCTGTCCAGACAGGTACATCCACAATACAACTTGAGACAGCTCCACTCAAGGCTCAGAGATCATTTCAGAAGAGGGATTGGAAAATTATAAGAGCCTGAGGAACTGGGAGTTGGCTGTGAGACTGAATCTTCTGGTAATATCAGAAGGTATACACAAAGTCTCACAAACATTACCACCCAAATGTGAGCGAGGATGACAGCAATGCACATGCCAAACTGGATGAGGAAAAGTTTATAAGGTCTCAGCCCAACACAAAGAACTATAGAAAACTGAGGAAAGAGCACACCAATTGTTTGTCCAGTGCCAAAAAGTCAGTCCTGAAAACATACACACAAGTAACATATGGATTCAACAAACTGTATTAAGATACATTATATATATATATATATAAAACATATACATGTAGCACACATATATCTTCACAATTGGTGGAAAAAAGCGGCCATTAATTTAGAAAAGAGCAGGGAAGAATATATGGAAAGATTTAGAGGGAGGAAAGATAAGGAAGAAATGTAATTAAACTATAATCTCAAAAATTTAAAAAGAAAGCCAGGCAGTGATGGTGCACACCCTTAATTCCAACACTCAGGAGGCAGAGGCAGGAGGATTTCTGAGTTGGAGGCCAGCCTGGTCTACAGAGCAAGTTCCAGGACAGCCAGGGATACACAGAGAAATCCTGTCTCAAAAAACAAAAGCAAAAACAAAACCTAATTAATTAGTGCAAAAATGTAAATGGAATTTTTTTTAATAAATAAATTTATTTATTTGTTGCTTCAGGTTACATCTCCATCATACAGTCCTCTTTCCCCTCTTCCCAGCCCCACCCTCCCACCCTCTATCCCCTAACCCTTCCATCCTGCTCCTCTGGAGTGGAGTGTCCCTACATAACAGTCCCTTGCCCAAGTTCAGAAGTCATGAGGGCCAAGAGCCTTTTCATACACTGGGGGCCTACAAGGCAGTACCACCAGTGAAAAGTGTCTCATTGCCAAGGAGGGAAAACTAAAAACAAACCAACAAACAAAAACAAACAAAAAAAAATAAAAAGTCTATTATAGTAGGATTTTAGCTATATAGTACAGGATATCTGTACTACAACCAATGTACCAAAGGGAACATGGACATAGACTGTAAATGGAATTTTAAATGACTGCTATACATATGCAGGCATGGTGTATGAATACTACATCTAGTGTGTAGATGTCAGAGGACAGCTTTCAGGAGTAGGTTCTCCCCTTCTACCATGGATTCCCTGGTTACTGGACTTGCACAGTAAGTACTTTTACCTACTGAATCATTTTGCTTGTCCCAAACAAAGAATTTCTTGGAATGATAATTGCGTATGTGTGTGTGTGTGGGGGGGTGTCGTGTATTTTAGCTCAGAACTCCAGGCTACAGTGTCATAGCAAGGAAGCCACAGCATCTGGGCCTTTAGAGAAATGGCATGTTATATCCACATACAGAAGAAGAGAGTCACATGGTTTCACTCAGCTTGCATTAAGCATTACATTCTTGCACAGTTCAGGATCCCTTTCTTAGGAAATGATGCCACCCACACTGAATATATCTTCTAATCTTGAGTAACATAATCAAGATAATCCTCCATAGATAGGCCAGTCTAATCTAGACAATTACTCATTGAGACTCTCCAGATTGTATACATCATTTTCCTTTTATTTCATTTTTTTAAAACTGTATTTTGTTTTTAAAAGTGTTTTTTATGGCTGCCAAAAATGGCTCAATGGGTAAAGGCACGTTGGCATAATCCTGTTTGGTCCCTGAACCCCATGTAAACATGGGAGAAGAGAACTGACTTCACAAAGTTTTCTTCTGACTTCCACATGAAAGTAGGGCATGCACACCCATGTATGTGCATCATGAATGCATACACAATAATAAATTAATTTGTAAAACTTACCCCCTCAAAAACAAACAAACCCATTTTGACAGGATTGGCAACTCTGCTTCATCCATTTGAGACTTACAGAGAGGTATTTGGTAACATGGCAATCAAATCTTCCCATTCTGCTTTAATAGCACTGGATTTTACTTATTCCTTCCATAATTTTGGTTTGTTTTGACAGTGCAGAGCATGGTGTGTAAAGTCTACAAAATACCACAGTCAAAATCAGTCAACCTAACTCCATGCATATTAGTAGCATGACTTCAGGGAGACTTTTCCTAGCCAAATTTTCCTATAACACATTCAAATTTTTGAAGGCTATACCATTGTAACCATATCTGTTCTTTCATTAGGCTAAACTTGTTCACAGGACCCCATGGAAGAAACGTTGGAGAGCACATGAGCAAAAAGGGCTCTACAGCATCTCTAGCTCAGAACTCTTGCAAGTGCAAAGTATGACCTGGGCACATCTAAGTGGTGAGCTACAGCTGGGCATGCACGGCAGCCCGCCCATAGTGAGTTATCGTCTGGTGCCTCTCTTCTCTGCGAGCCTGCTACACAGGTGTGCAACAGACGTCACCTTACCACTACTGTCAATTATCACCACCAAAAACTCTTCGCATGATTTCTGTAGGATGATCCCAACAACTCAGCTTTGGAAATAATAAATATATTCATTAGGAATCAGCAAAATGTGTTATTGACAGTGAGAGGCATGGAAAGGAAGGAAGGAGGGAGGGAGGATGAATTTCATATAGTTCAGCGATCCAAATTACCCTGAAGCCAAGGATAAGCTCTGAACTTTTGGCCTTCCTGTCTGGACTTCCCAAGTGTTAGGATCTCAGGTATGTGCCACCATGCCTGGTTTATATGGTGGTGGGGAATCAAACTCAGGGCTTTCAGCAAGCTGCACAAGGGCTTTACCAGTGTAGCTACATTTCCAGCTCAAAAGAGGGCTTTCTTCAGCCATAAATGATACATTATTGCTAATTCTTAATCTATACATACTCAACAGTGTTCATGCATCTGCCACCAACCAAGTTTATCTTCTCACATGAATTTAAAATTTGACTAGATGACTGTATCTCAGAAATTCTGTCTCTGAAAACACATAGAAAGGTCATTTTTACCAAAGTCACATATAAGTTATACTGTGTGCTAGGGTTCACAATGATCCTAACTGGAAACACTTACAATGGTCATTGTAACAACTGAGAGGACCCAGGACACAAGGAGCAACTACTGAATGGTTCCACTTTGCAGTGGTGCAAATAGGCAAGGCTGCCAGAGTCAGGCAGTGAGGAGCAGCTGGGAGGACACAGCAGTTTTTCTAAAGATCCCATGATGCTTCCTTCCTAGTCTGAGCACTATCTAGGTGGGTACACTCCCTGTATAAAACTGAGTCAGATTATGGTTTAATTTTTGTTCCTTCTGCACCAATGTTCCATTTTGATAGAAAGTTAAACTGCTAGCAAACAAGCAAACAAAAAAAAACCCAACCCATCTCATCTCTGAGGAAATTAAAATGAAAATCTAAGGGGGGAAGAAAAGAAGATAAGATTATTAAATGTAAAGAAAATAAAGATCCAATCATCTGGGTTAAGGGGCAAAGGAATCATGGTTCATGTCTGCCATACTACAAACCTGAAGGATCCAAAGGAAAGAGCTGCATTACAGCTGCCAGCCCAGGGTTTTCTTGAAAAGGAGGTCATTGCAACAGAATGCAGTAGAAGGCCCAAGGCAATGTTACAAATGAAACAAACCCTGCGGGACACTCCACAACCCACCACAAATGTCTTTTGTATTTCACAGCTTCACAAAGGTGATAGCACTCTCTTCTCCCAAATCACAACTGACTTAGAAAGCCAAATTCTTAAACCTGTATGCAAAATCAATGCCTACCATTTTTATAATTGGAGTAGTTAACAATTCTGACTGGTTAGTTTCACCAAATTCCTAACTAAACCAGTGTCAACACCCTCCAGAGTCACAGATCAATTAAATTAGCTTCACTGACTTGTTAGGATTGTATCATTAAACAAAGCTTCTTATTTCTATAATAAAACAGCAGAAATTCTTTTATTCTTATAAGGAGAAAGTGAGTACCAGTACTTACCAGCTTTAGATATAACACTGCTTAACAGTAACTAAAACGAACCAGTCATACAAACTCTTATTCCCATCTACATAATGGAGCAGGAGGTATAAAATAAAATCTGTAAAAGCCTTTCAACTTTTCCTTAAGTTATATTACTACTACAACAATTTAGAAGAAAAAACAAGAGCTGTGGCATGGAAGTGGCTTCAAGAGCCCTGCCACGGTTTTCACACTTCATGTGGGCCTTTAACCAAATGTCATCCACCTTGCAAAAGAAGGGCAGAAAAATTCTAAGAGTCAGAGGTCAGGGAAAACTTGAGCAAAACAGTGTCCTCTGCATATGACAGGACAACTGCACTCATGAACTCACTCCAGCATGGCGTGGAGGAGTGGGGTTCCTCAGCTGCTTGCAACAAACTGAGAAGCTACTGAAGCTGATGGGGGTTGCAGAATATTTGATCACATTGTGAACCCCAAGATTGAAAACTGTAAAAACCTGTTTCTAATTGTGGGATGGCTCAGCCATTAGTCCTAGAACTTTCTGTTTATTATAAACTAATGGTTATTTATGGGGTGGCTCTGCCCTAGCACACCCCTTTAATCGTAGAGCTTTCTGTACACAGGATTAAATAAACTTAACCCTAGTTCAAGAGGCAGAGCAAGAAACCAGTTGACAGGGATTAAACAGAAAGGAGGGACATTGAGCTGGATGGTATTTTACACAGTATGGAGTAGAAGAAGGGCTTTTAGCTTGGCTTTTGGATTTTAGCTTGGAGGGCTTTTGGTTTCTCAGCTGGGTGCTATCTCCACCTCTCTGAGCTAGCAGGCTTTCAATACAACCTCTGGCTCCTGAGTCTTTAATTGGTAAAAATCAAACAGCTGAGATATTTTAGTTTTTTAAAACAGCAGATGGCTTCTGAGGAAGTGAGACTTAGTCCCCTTTAAGGTGGAGCCATAGTAGGCCAACCATGCTTTAGCAGATGACTCAGTGCATCATGAGTATTTGGCAACATAGACTGGACTTGGCAGCATATTAAAAGAGGGTATGAAGTTGGGAGGAGACAGGGAGTTGGGGAGTGAATCTGTAAGAATTAGGGGGAAGAATCAGGGTGAATTTGATCAGAATGTATTAACTGTACGTAATGTAATGACTCCATGCTAATCCATGCTTTGATTCATTTCGAGCATCCTGTTACAGGTACCTATGTTAGGATGATAATGTACAGAAATAACATTAGTTATCACCTTCATAAACCATCTCAAACAAACTACGTAACTTCTCTTTGCCTTAGTTTGTTAAACTGTAAACAAAGGTACTAATAGCAATAGCACAACCTGCCCCAAGATCTATTTGAAGATTAAAGGAGAATAGCATTTGGAACACAGTATGTGATCTCTAAGTGTTGGCCTTCATAATCTTAATGGAAAAACTGGTCATGTGGGAGGGATTGAATGTTTGCAAGCAGAAAAAAGTGTAACTTTTGCTCCAGAATCTTTCTCCTACTCGAACTTTACCACCTGTGCCCTATTATCTCAAGTTCTCACTAAATCACCAACTCACTATCTTTACAGAAATGATAAATGTTGTTACGCTTTCCTTGTTTCTCAGTGGAGTTTTCAGTGCTTAAAGCTAAAATGTACTGGGCACTTCTGCATGTAGCAGGTGGACAAAGGACACATCCATAGATAGAACATCTTTCCTATACTTCTCAAAAAAAAAACAAGAAAACTTCTGTATGGGCCAAATAACTACTACTCCACCAAACACTGGTTCCATGCTGTTCCCTGGACTGTAGGACTTAAAAAAACAAAACAAAACAAAACAAAAAAAAAAACCACAAATGTCTTCTGAACCTTAACTAGTAACCAAGCACAAAAACTGGGCCATTTTTACAAGAGAGGAACTGGAAGCAATGGTGAACCACATTTCTCAGATTCTCTGCCCAATTTATACCATTGTAACAGCTCTTATGGTGGGATGCATGTCTTTCTGAACTTGAAGAAGAACCAAATTTACACATGGGAGTTAGGGATCAGAATGAGACCTGGTTCCAGAATGAAAACTCAATATTCTCTAGAACCCCAGAGCAAGGATAAATGAAAGTGTACAGGAGCATGAGGACCTGAGTTCAATTCTCCAGAATCCACATAAAAAAGCTGAGCATCATCATGTATATATACTTGTAATCCCAGCACTAAAGGGAGGCGGGGAAATGGGAGTATTGCTAGGGTTGCAAGCTCCAGGTTCAGTAAGAGACCCTGTCTTGAGGGAATAAGGTAGAGAGTGACAGAATAGGACAGCCACCATCCTCTCCTGCTCTGTGCACACACATACATGCACACACACATGAACACAACTGCATACACAAATAGCCTCCCCAAATAAATGTGAAAAGTTGTTGCCTGACTCAGTGCAACAGCACATAGAACCTACGTTCAAAAGACTAAGGTTTCAAGTCAGATACAAGTCAGTTGGTAGAGTGCTTGTCTAACATGCAGGTAGCCCTGGGGTGGGCCTTTAGCACCACATAAACCAAGGACAGTGGCTCATACCTGTAAATTCAGTGCTAAGATGGTGGCGACAAGAAAATCAAAGGTTCAACGTGACTTGGAGGCCTGCCTAGGCTACACAAGACCCCGTCTCAGAACAAAAACAAAACAAAACAAAACAAAACAAAAAAAAAAGAGTGAGAGAGAGAGACTAAGCTTGCTAAGCCTTCAAGGGAACACATCAGAATGTACTGAACTTTGAGAATGACTGCCCTCTGCTGGTCAACAAGCAGAGGTTTTGAAGCTATGGTTCTCTGACTTGCATCACACTCATTTTATCCTTGAGAACTATATCATGGCACAAGCAGTACAACATATCTGTCTCTGCCCAAGAATTTTGTCATTCTGAAGTGTGTTTCAATGATAAACAGACAAGTGACACTGAACCACAGGCTTTGAACTCTAATTGTGGTTCTGAAATTATGTCAGCTATTAAGGAAATCCATTGGCTTTCATATATACTATCCCTCATCTTCACTTCAGGCCCCACTCTTCAATTTTCTAGCAAGGCTTCCAAATGAATGTACTACACATATCCCACATTCAACATACTTTGCACCATTATTCCTTCTTTATTTCTTTCTCTTTATTTTATGTCAAGAATGCAAATGTATGTACATAAAATGTCATAAGAGAAAGATCTGGATGAGACCCTCAGCCTTTCCTTCCACTATGACCTACCTGTCCCTTTTACCAACCCCATCTCTCCTTAACAGTCACTTCTTTTAACGTTTTCACTTTTATTATCTTCTATTATTTGAAAAATAACAATTTTGAAACAGTCTATCTCTTGTGTTGCTATTGTTTATACTGAAATGTGAATGACTAAAACAAAAATCCTGTTGAAAATGCTCCAATGACTAAAAATCTATAGGACCAAATCCAAATACACAGGGACACAAATACACAAGGATATAAATAGACATTTACAACCACAATAAAGCCAGTCTTGTCTCCCATTTCTTTATTCCTGACACAAACTATTGATCGTGGAAGAAGTAGTTTCTCCTCTTGATGCAGCCAGTTAATGGCAAACAGTATTCTTTCTTCCTGGAACGACATTCTCCATTCCAGCTGTCCTATTCTCAAGTCCCAAAACTGAAATTCAAGTCAGGTGGTATATTTATTTCTCCAATGCCTGTCAGCACCAACTTGCCCAGTTCTAGACTACTTGCAATCCCGAGCACTGTTCCTCGCATTCTCCTAAAACCACAAGACTGTTTGGTTATCTCCACCCCGTGACTCGCTGAACTGAAGGGTGTGACTGTGACCTATAAAGATTTGCAGTCACAGAAGAAGGCTGTGGTCCATGCATGCAGGCTGACACTTATGCAGGGTTCAGTGTCACACAATAGCGTAGCAGGTATGGATGAACACTGAAACTGAGTCACATCACAGTCCTTGGCCCTTCAAAGCTAAAATTGTGCTGCTATTCTCAGCTTTAAGCTGAGCAAATCTGAAAGGAAAATGTAAAGTTCTTGGGTGGTGTATTTGTAAACTTTCCAGTCCTCTGAAAATTGTTTTATCTACTAACTCCCACAAAGCTACTATCAGATAGGATTTATAAAAAAAACAATAGTGTTTTTAAAGTTTTTTTTCCCACATTCTCCAAATAGTGAGAAGGCACTATAGCAATCCAAGTAATGTAACACAGAAGAACATCAAATAGCCAAATGTAGCAAACTCTGAAAAGCCATAACTTGACTGCCTCCTGTGGCCAAGTAGAAAAATACAATTGAGGACTTTACAGAAAACTCATGGAGACCATATCTAGATCTCAGTTTTATGTTTTGTTCAAATTTCTTCATAGGACTGACAGTGAAGAATTAACAAGCAGCTCTAGTTTCATACTTGAAGAACTGTGACAGCAGCTGTGTTGAACAACTAAAGGTATGGGTATGGACTTATTAATAGCTTTGAAAGTATTAACAGTAGCTTTATTCAGAAGTTTAAGAATTACATAGTTGGTGAGCTGCACACAGGATTGACAGAAAAACTGAAAGTGCACTCGCTGCAGCGCTTTCCATTCACAGGCTCTTTACAAGATACATGCTAAACAACAGCAATGTATTACAGAGATAAGTCAAAGGTAGCAACAGGAGCATGAAGAACAGAGGCTTCTATGTAAGATGAATGATGCTAACCCACGGTTGGGAACAGTCAAAAATACATGTTCTGGCTGGGCGTGGTGGCGCACGCCTTTGATCCCAGCACTTGGGAGGCAGAGGCAGGTGGATCTCTGTGAGTTCAAGGCCAGCCTGGTCTACAAAGTGAGTCCAGGACAGCCAGGGCTGCTACACAGAGAAATCCTGTCTGGAAAAGCCAAAAAAACAAAAACAACAACAACAAAAAAACCATGCTCTGTGCTTAAACAGATACAGACACCACGTCTACAAAGGTACACCTAAAAAGTTTTTTAAAAAAAGATACATAGTGAAATTATTAAATATACTTGACACTAAGTCAAGTGATAACATACAAGAGGAAAAAGAACCCTCAATTTATATGGTATTCTTAAAGACCCACTATAAATAAAAACACAGTTAAGGAAGTACATGTACAAAAAAGGAAAAACCACGCAGGTTCAAGGCATAAGAAAGCTATCACAGCCTGGTATGTCATTTTTTAGTTTTGGAAGCTGCAGGCCCTGCACTTCCTATATAATCAGATACATTTATCCCTCTCAGGTCTCTGAGGTGGTTGAAGAATAGATAGCTAGAGTCTCATAGTTAAATTTTGAGTTGTTTAGGAATCAAGAGGGTGTTCTGGATCTAAGAAGATATTTTTTAAATTATGAGGCAAGTTAGTATGAAAGCTGAGTTAGATATAGAACTTTAAACTCATGGAGATGGTTAGATAGTAGAATGTTAAAGTCAGGTGCCAAATACCTATGGACTGGACATTGGGAATGTATGCTAAGCTATATAACTCTTATAATCGTGGCCTATTTATTTCTGTTGTTTTGTATTGTATTTATAGTTATAAGAAAAAGAACCATTATTTGGACTGAAAGTAAGAGCTGTTGGGGGGAAAAATAAATACCTTAAACTAAAAAAAAAAAAAAAAAGAAGAAGGGAAGAGGATGGTGGGGCTGAGGGGGAGGAGGGTGGAAGGGTGGGACTGGAGGGGGGAGTAGGGAGAGGATTGTGATTGAGATGTAACTTGAAGAAATAAAAAATAAATTATTAAAAAATAAATAAATAAAATGTACTTCTTTTCCAGCCAAAAAAAAAAAAAATATTAAAGAAAGCAGGCCTCCAGAAAAGGAATATTTCCAGAAATGAAGAACATCAGAAAGACATAATATTCCATCTACAAACAAGCTATCCAATAATAAAATTAAAGTAGAAATAAGTGAACACATGATTATAGTAGCCTACACCCCCTTCTCTTGGAACTTTATGGAATAGGCACCTCCAGCCCAAAATAAACTAGTAAGAAGACAGGATTACAGACACCATATTAATAATGGCAGGATATGTATGTTTCTAAATATTCTTCCAAATTGACCAACCCCTAAAATGGCAAGGTTCAACAGATTTAAAGGACTGAAATCAGACTATGTTCTCTGGCCACATGAAAACAAAACCAATGTAGAAATACAACAACACCCTTCCAAACAGCTGGTGTGTGAAAGCTATCAAAAAGGAAATTAAGAGTTAATACAACAAGCAAATTATGACCAACATAGTAAAGTTTGTATGGGTGAGGTCAAAACAGAAAGATAATAAAATTCATAGTAGAAACTTGATGTTCAATTAGACTGCTTGCCTAGCTGCACAAAGCTTTTGTTGAACCCCTAGTATACCATAAATATGGGTGTGGTGGTAAATACTTCGATTTCCATAGCTATCAGGAGATAGAGGAAGGAAAACCAGAAGTTCATGGTTATCCTTGATGATAGAGTGAGTTTTATGCCAGCCTGGTCTGCATGAAATCATATCTCAAGGAAATGTCTAATAAGCTGTAAATTAGTGAGAGGAGGGGAGAAAAAGGATAAAAGACACTATTTATCAACATTGAGAATGAAAGAGAATATACATTACTACAGATTAAAAAGATAATAAGACATGATGAATAATTTCATGTTAACAACTTGAACAACTCAGATAAGATACAGTCTCTTTTAGCAAAAAAAAAAAAAAAAATGGTACAGTGGCAAGAGTAGGAGGAGGTGCTCCTCAAACTTCACTCATAATCAGGAAGCAGAAAGCAATGGACACTTCTGCTCAGCTAGCTTTTTTCTTTTTATTCAGTCTTGAACTGAGTCCCTGGAAAGTTACTGCCTACTTTAGGGTGAGTCCTTCCACTTGAATTTACCAAGTATAGATAACCCTTAACAGGCCCAGAGACTGGTTTCACTGTTTCTAGATCCCATCAGGTTTACAATCAAGATTAATTAATCACAAGCATAAGTACTGTTTAAGAAACATACTTTTACCAAGCAACAGAAAGAGAAAATCCAATGGTGAATTCTCTCCACACAGAAATCTCTGTAGATCTGGACAAGAGAAGTAAGTAGCAGCTGTTATACAGCTTGAACACTATCCAGTCTTGAAATTCCCTATGCCAAACAATCAGTCCATTGCTCCTGTATACTGCCTCACTCAAAGTCACAAACAGACAGAATGCAGTAAGAATGTCACACAAATGGCCGCTATCCCAGTTCAACAAAGAGTTCTTGTTGCCTTCTTAAATATCCATGAGCTGAGCAAATTTATTATCTTTCTGCTCCATTTCTGCTCTTGTGCTCTTGCTTTCTCTCTCTCTCCTGAAACCGAACTTTTAAATTATTTATTTAACTCTTATTTATTTAT
>CAJQZJ010033117.1:4718553-4747627 GCA_907164525.1 Lophiomys imhausi | reverse complement strand
CTCTCTCTCTCTCTCTCTCTCTCTCTCTCTCTCTCTCTCTCTCTCCCCCCCCCTTGCCGGTGGGCAAAGCTGTTTTGTTTCTGTTTCTTCTATAGACTCCATTGATCCTTACACTGTTTCTGGAACAGGATAACGTGACCTTCAGCATTTAGATGAGCTGAAGCAAGTTGATAAAGAGCAAAGAATATTGTCATTCTGTGTTGTAAGAATAATTCAGAAAAGGCCGTTCCCTAAGGCTGACAAGATGACAGGAACTCCCCAGATTCTCCCTGCTTAGGACACCACCACAGCGTCGTCTCAGAGCAGCTTGCTTGGAAGCCAGGGATGGGGGAAGGGTGCCACCTAGTGGGTTGAAATGGGAAAGGCCTCACTCTATGATGCCGACTTGGCCTTTTAACTCTCAAATCACGTTGAAGAGAATTGTGTTTTTAAACGGCTTGAACACCTTCCAGTCACTGAAGCAAACTCTGATTTTCTGAATTCCCCATCTTGGCTCTTCTCTGAGTAGTGGCAGAAATGGCAGTGTGATGAATCTCTTCTCAGGTAAGATTTAAGGTAAGGACAACCTTGCATTATTATCTAGATAAAGACTCTAGAATTTCAAAGGGAGGGGGGAGCACTAATTATGCATATTACATTCAAATTAAAATTTACATAGCACCTGAGCAATGAATTCCACCCATACTCTGAGGCACAGAACTAATTACTTCTCTTGCATTAAATCTTCCCTGTAAGCTGTTCTTACATTGGAACTTCCACACATCTGCAAAAGCCAGTCAGCTTTCTATATTTAACAGCAACAATTGTCGGAACAGCAGTTTATGGATTATTTGCTTTATAGGTCATTGAAGTCACCTATAGGTGGTTTTGTTTGGTTTTGTTTTGTTTTTTCGAGTACAACTTCTTGAACTCCATTCAAGATCAATTGGATCAAAATTTCTGGTGCTCATGTGTGGACACTTGCAGTCACCATCCCTCTGGAGACTCTTCCTTAGGTCAGATCCACTTCCCTCTGCATGCCACATAGAGAGCAAAGCGCTGTAGCAGCAGATTGCCCTCATCCCTGAATGATTCATATCCTCACTTCCTACAGTTCTTCATCCACAACTTTTCTCAGACAGACCCTTCTTCTTCTGCATCTTTCATCCCTATCATCATAACTTTAGACAAAAATTATAGTATTACTTTTCACTTTATCTCATCAGAGATCTGTGCCTTTAGAGAAATTTGGGGAGAGGGGGCTCTCGGGCATCTCTTTGCACCCCCCCAATACAATTTTAGGATAACTCTTACATAGTAGAGTTTACAGAGTTCACTCCCAAACCCATGGATTTCTGCTTTCCAATCTCCTAGGGTAGAATTAAATAGCTTAGTAAATCAACTTGAGGGGAAGCCAGTAGAAAACTAACTTCTCCCCAGCCTGAAAGAAGACCGGTTACCCTTAGCCCTTGCTGACCTTTCAAATTCTGGTTCTGCAGTTGCCCAGACACAACAATCACCACAATCAGGCTGCAACCACTTGGCTCTCTGCAGTGCCCCAGGAATTCTGAGCCACAAAGAAGACAGCCTCTGTTCCACAGACTAGCAATTGTGTCATTAAACAAATTGTTCCATAACGTCAAAAGAGGCACTCTTGGTGACAGCCACGTGATATAATTTGTCTTGATTCCAGACACTGGAGACATCTGTCTGGAGTTCGTGCATGTCATTTGATGTTATGAGTTTATCTGCGGAAACTGAAATCACAGCCAGACACTGAGCGTGAGGTAAGAACGCTAAGTGACTACATAAAAAGCTATCTTTTTTCCCTTTAACACACATGCGTGGAAACCGCTTGGCTTACAATACCACGAAAATCACAGAAGGAGTCTGGGACAAAACAGAACAGAACAGGCAAACTGATTTACTTGAACTGTCCAGCGTACCAACAGTTCCTAGTTTAGGCTGGTGTGGTTCATTTAGCTTCGCCCATCCAATTCCGACACTGATGTCTCATTCAGCTGTCAAATAATGGTGGTTGGGTTTCAACTCGTGTGGTAGTACGGGGCTAAAGGACTGAGATTGTGAATCGCTTCAGTGATGGTTTCAGCAAATACGCTCTTCTCTATGGGCCTTACAAAATGCTGAGGCAGAGGGAACCAGCACGGGCAGCAGCAGCAGCCAACAGTCCCTCCTTCCTTTCTACCCCTCCCTAATCATGTTCTCAGTAAAGTTCATTCAATCCATACTCTCAGTGAAGTTACCTCCTACAGTTGGTCTTATTATGTCAATCTGGGTTGAAGAATGTCTAAGTGGGTATTCCAACGTGGATTGACTGAGGAGGCTGGGGAGACCTGCTCTGGACGCAAGGCACCCAGAACCTCAGGCTAGGGGTCCTGCTCGAAGAAACTGAGAAAGTAAGTTCAAAGTCGGCATTGCTGTTCCTTTTCGACTGCCATAACGTCAGCTGATGTCTTTCACACCTCTTCTGCCACCATGGAAAGTACCCTCTAAAACCACGAGCCAAATAAAACCTTAAGCCTTTGTTATGGTGCCAAGGGAAGTGACTGCACATCCATATCTAACACCCGCTCGCAGATCCCCGGCAGCCATCTTGGATGCTCCTTGAATGATCTCATCCTCTACCTGAGCTAGCAATTCACGCCATGCCGCACACGAGCTCACGCCAACTATGATGTCCTTATCCAGAGCACACAAGCCACTCTGACTCACCTCCTTCCAGTCTTCTGTCCCTCAACAACTCCCCAACAATTCCTCAGTGTTACAGTGTCTCCCCAACCGTCCTTAACGTAGTCCAACATCATACATTGCGGCCTTCTGCAGACGAAGCAGCACCCCAAATATTCATCTTCCTGGTAACTATTACAGCTAATTATTAAAAATAACTATGAACTTACAGGAAATGACCTGACAACTTTGATTTGTAGTGGTAGAAAAGTTTTTTTGAGACACCATTTTCTACAGCACTGCTAAGATTTCATGTATTTTTTTTCTTATAATTTTCTAGGCATTTGTATCACACAGTGGGTAGGATGGCACACTCAAATTTGGTTTGACAGTAAGAGGAAACAAGGTAACATCACCACTTCTTGCCCATTGTTGGCAAACTCTAGAAAATGTCTTGTAATGGCTACTAGTGTTAAATTGTGCTTTATCATTTGAACTTGACATTTTCCCATTTTCAAACTCAAGTTTTACCAGTTGGGATCAGTTATGTTTAAGGTAAGTGTAGATTAGCTGTTCTGAAGTTTAACCTTGCTGAAATGTTATATTCACTTATGTCTATTCCTTATAGTTGCTACTAAGTACTTGACATTAGCAAACTCTCAAATCTTCCGTCTTCACCCCCAGGGAAACCCCTGAAAGGTAGCCTAGCCATTATCTTGGTGACTTAAAGTGCCACAAATTAAATTTCAAAATATTTGCCCCTGCTTAACAATAAATATGTGAGATTTATCCATGCCATTTTTCCAGGTGTAGCAGAAACTTATTCATTGTTGTTTAGTTAAAATAATCACCCTGAGCATGTTGTTCAGTTGTAAAGTACTACCCAACATTTGCAAGGCTGTGGTTTGATTCCCAGTACTGCAAACAGGTGTCATATTTTCTCATATAATCTAACATATTTTTTGAATCTGTTAGCAGTATTTATTTTGAGATTATACACATTGCTTTCACCACTTGAAGTTCCTATAGTAATAGTTTCAAATAATGTATTTTAGGGTCAATGTTATAATGGTGCATCTACTTTCTAACAAAGTCAAGCTTTAAAATATTGTTCTGATATGTACTCTGAGATTTTTGTATATTTTTTTTAGGTCTGTATAATCTTGCTTGTGTGTATATTTTTTCAAGGATGACCATTTGGTATTGGATAACCAACTGGTGTTATCATACTTTCTTAATACCCTGTGGATAGAAATTTGAATAATTTCCAAGATAGTATTATGACAAACAAGCTCTTCCAATTAATTATTTTAACACAGTCATATTGTTAGCCTAAAACTCTACTTAATGAAGAGAATCATGGAAGTTTGCTAATTATGCAGCAAACCATGCCTTATTCAGTTATTCTGCACTCTGAAAAGAATTCATTTCTGCTGTGAGAGCCAAACAACCAACTATAACTCACGTTTTACTTGCCTGTTCTTTACAACCACCACAAAATTTATGAGGTACTGAGAAGTGTCTAAGTACAAAAGGAAATACCATTTACAAATTGAGCAGCAGATAGACACCATACCACATGAACAAAGAACACACAGGTACTGAAGGTCCAAAGTAAAAACTGTAGCTCTCCTTAAGGAATACATACACAGGAATTCTGAACAGATTCTGGTGATCCTTGTTCAAGAAACACATTAAGAAGTTCAAACACCATGACAAAGTTTGTTGGCTTGCAGGGTGCAAGATGGGTTCAACACGGGCCAATTAATGTGCAAATTATCACATAAATATATGTAAGAATGGAGATCACATGGTCATCTTAGTTGATTCAGAAAAGGACATCAACACCCCTTCATGGTGAAGGCTATGAAGATAAACGATTTAAAGGCCATCTATGACAAGCCTATGATAACATTATAGTAATATAGGAAAAATCAAAATCATTTCCTCAAAAATCAGAAATGAGATACAGGTGACCATTTTCTAAAGTTTTATACAGCATAGTGTCAAACTCTTAGCTACAGCCATGAGACAAGAGAAAGAAATAAAGGAGACACAAGCAAGAAAAGAGAAGTCAAATTATCTGTTTGTGCAGGTGACAAGATCTTATATTTTAATATAAATCACACCAAAAAATATTTAGCCCTGATAAACACTATGAACTAAGTAGCAAGATACAATTCCATATACAAACACTGAACATACTGCAAAAAAAAAAAAAAAAATCAAGAGAAAAAGCCATTCTCAATAGCTTAAAAAATACTTAGAAATGAGCCTAGCCAAGGAGGTGAAAGAGCTCTAAAACAAAAACTTCAAGACACTACAAAAGGAAATTTAAAAGGGGACTAGAAAATGGAAAGATATTCCTGGATGCCTACCCAAAGAGTGTTTAGTCTACATACCACAGAGAAATATACATATCATAACAGCCAGGAAATGGAACCAGTTTACATGTCCATCAACTGATGAATGTATAAAGAATATTTGATGTGTACTCACAGTAGGATTCTATGCAGCAGTAAAGAAATGAAATAACAGCTGTCTTGGTTACTTTTCTTTTTCTTTTTTTTTTTTTAAAGATTTATTTATTATGTATACAGTGTTCTGTCTGCAGGTATATCTGCAGACCAGAAGAGGGCACCAGATTTCATTATGGATGGTTGTGAGCCACCATGTGGTTGCTGGGAATTGAACTCATGACTTCTGGAAGAGCAGCCAGTGCTCTTAACCGCTGAGCCATCTCTCCAGCTATTGCTATGACAAAATACCACAACCAAGGCAACTTTAAAAGCAAAATACTTAATCGGGCTTATGGTTTCAGAAGTGTAGAGTCTATGATGGCCTAGCAAAGGCATACCGGCAGAAACATCTGAGAACATACAAGTTACTTTGCAAATAAGAGGCAGAGAGAAAATACAGAGACCTCAAAGCCTGCCTCCAGTCACAATTGTCCCCCAACAAAGCCACACATCCTAATGCTTCCCAATCAGGGAGTGAATATTCAAATGAGCCTATGGAAACCGTTCTAATTCACTTTGCAGGAACTGAAAGTAATTATGTAAAGTGTAAAATAAACAAGGTCCAAAGAGGCAAATAGCACACACTTTCTCATATATGCAGACTCTGCATTTAAAAGTGTGTGTGTGTGTGTGTGTGTGTGTGTGTGTGTGTGTGTGTGTGTAATAATATGTGGGGGGCATGAAATTAAAAAGAGAATCATAACAGGTGAAGAAAAGTTCTTTGTAAGTGGAGAAAGAAAGAATAAAGAGCTAACTCAGAAGATAAAGGCATTTGTGGCCAAGCATGGTGACCAGAGTTACATCCCGGGACTCACACATTGGAAGGAGAGAGTAGACTCCAGCAAGATGTCTCAGACTTCCACGTAAATGCTGTGGCACAATTACATGAATACACACACACACACACACACACACACACACACACACACACGCACAGACACACACACACATACACACACACAGACAACACACATACACATACACACACACATACACACCTAATACAAATGAAGGAAAATGGAATATATGTGATAAGAACACAGAATGGGGTGCTATCAGCTGGAGGGAGGGAACCAGCTATATAAACAAGGTGGGGGGGGGCAGGGAATGGCAGGATATATGCAACCAAGACTAATTATGATGCCATCACTTTGTATGACAACCTAAAATTTTATTCAACTATATACTTTTACTTTATTTAAAAATATCATTAATGGCTACCAACATGGAGTGTACTTTAGCTTAAAAGCTCAGATAAGCTTAAGTTCAGTTCAACATTCCTCAAATAGAATCACGAAGGAAATAACATCCCCCAAAGTGCCAACAGTTCAGTTTCTTTGATATACTCAGTCCAGTCCAATGCTGACATACTGTAAATTTATATTGGTTTGTATTTGATTACAGTAAACCACATCTATAACTAGTAACAGCGAATTTCTGGGCCCTGTTTCTGAGTTTTAAATCCAAAAGTAATTACATCTTTTTGATACCTCACAGACTTTAATCTGTGCTAGCTACTGATTTGTTATACTTCAGCTTAAATCTACCTGTTACTGCACATATGTGTTGATAGACTTCAATCCTGCAAATGTCTCTCCTCTTTGCACCAAGCATGAGACATGACATGATATTAAGCTTTGTTGGCAATGAGAACCTTTTTACTTGTGGTACTGCCTTGTAGGCCCCCAGTGTATGAGGAGGCTCTTGGCCCTCATATGACTTCTGAACTGGGGCAGGGGACTGTTATGTAGGGACACTCCACACCAGAGGAGTGGAATGAAAGGGTTAGGGGGTAGAGGGTGGGAGGGAGGAGCTGGGAAGATGGGAAAGAGGACAATATGATGGAGATGTAACCTGAAGCAACAAATAAATAAATTAAAAAATTAAAATTAAAAAAGAGCCCTGGGGAAAAGGTTTTTCTGTTTGCATTTTTGGTTTTTTTTTTCTTCTCAGTTTCCATTGTCCTACTTTACTGATTTTCCTGTTATTCCCATTGCATAGCAGCCAAGAGTAAATCGGTTAGGAAGAATACAAAGGTACCACGGCCCACTCACATGTCCAGAAAGAGCAACCCCTTGGTCAGTTGATGACTCTGGTCCTAGCCTGGTGACCACCTTGCCAGGACTCTCCTAATGTAGACGCTACATATCCCAGGGTTTGCATTCCCCTCATCTGAACAACCACTTGCCATCCCCATGCTTAGCACCTGCACGATCTGAGTTTCTACAGCGTCGGGACCCTGCACAACGCAGTTTCTTCGAATATCATTTCTCTAGCCTGGGGCACTGCAGCTTCTGGTGGCCACCAGAGGCAAGCAGGGGGCAGATTCCTGCTGCACTGGTTCCAGTAAATCTACAGTGAGTCTCCAGGACAGTACCTTATTGCAGAGTGCTCTCTGAGCACCACAGCATGCAGGTCTGTAACTAGTCCCAGGAGAAGACACTTAGTAACTTGGGTTATCTACTCTTTCCAAAGAAATGTGGAGTACTGCCTGGTGTGCAGTGGGAGATCTTCCCCCCTCCCTGCCTTAGTCCTGTGATAGCAGCTGTTCTTCATGTACAGTATTGCTGCTGTAGAATTCCCTTTACTAGCCAAGTCTGTCATTATCATTAATGTCAATCTGCATTGTCATTAGCATATCTTACATTATGCATTCTATTTTCAAATTACTGTGTGGTTTCTGTCTCCAGATTAGACTGTGACTGATAACACCATTTACCCCAGACAAAGCCAGACACAAACACAGATCTTCTAAACCCCAAGTCTTGTGGATTTCCACTGCACCAAAGTTCTGTTACCATGAATGAAGGCCCATTGGTGAAGAAAAGAATAAACATTTAATCCAATAAAATAATTAGCCTCATAATCACTTTAGAGGGTCCCCCTTCCAACTCATTTTCTTGACATTAAGACAAGAAATGCCACACTACACAACATGCTGTGTGAGTACTTCCCACTACAGATATGCTACTGGATCCAACTAAGGAAAAAAAAATGATGGAAAATAACACTCCACATGCCCAGCTCTAATCACAAAGCATATTCTAGAAACCACAAGTAGTACTCAACACAGATAAAACTGGACACAGGATACTAAGAAAAACATCAACAAAGATCATTGGTTCATTGGTGAGTGATCCCAGGAAACTAGACAGATTAACATCAATGCTTTAAGGGAAATAACTGCAAAGTTGCCTAAGGCACAGTGTCTCATTTATTTTATGCCCCAATCCGATAAGGCACACTGAGTGAGAAGTTTGCTTCATTCTTAATAGTAGTCACAACCCACTAACCTATTGTAAAGGAAAAAAGGGAACTTGTCTCCTAAATTATAATAAAACAGTATAATGCTGTTTGAAAAGTTATGCATCAGAATTATTAGTCTTCTCAGGGCCTCATTGTAGTTAATCTATACTTAATTAAACAGAATATTTTAAAAAGCCTCCATAACAGTCTTAATTTCAATTAAAATATCAAACTCCCTGATAGAATTTGGTGGTACACACCTGTAACCCCAGCATTCATGAGGTCAAGGCGAGCTTGAGCTCCAGGAGGGTCTGCCTCAAAAAAACAAATAAACAAAACCAACAGAAAACCTGAGTCAACTCTGTACCTCTTCTAGAACTCTTCTCCAAAGGTTTTTGCCCTGAGTGCCCGTTGACATACAAATTCACCACTTGCCACTTCCGTGTGCCTTTGAGTATTTCTGCTTCAGTTGTCACCTCAACATACAGTTTTTTTTTTTTTCCTCATCTGTACCGGCAAAATAAACCACGACCCTGCTATCATTGGTGCCCATAGAGTGGCTTATGCTTTTCCTGTGAGTATCTGTGCTGATTGTCATGCTTTGCCCTATGTGTGTTTTCTTCCGTCTCTCAGGTGGTTGTAAGTTACTTCAACACAGCAAGTGCCTAATTTTGCAAGTGCCCAAGACAGGTGCCTACATTGACTATGCTCAATAAGAAGGGTTTGGATGACTTCTCGAGTTCACACCGTAGGTAAAGAGAATGACCAGGAATGGAATTCATGTCTCCTAACTTTTCAGAAATCTTCTCTGCATTATGTTAGGATGAGCATCAGGAGTTCACATTTAAAGGTGTCCCTATGAGGATGTTGGGGCAGAGAGCCAAGGAAATGGAAAGATATTTGAATTACCAGTTTGACAGCTGGACATGGACTATACTTGGCAGCAGAAAAAAAAAAAAACCTCAAAGACTGGTTATTGAACAAACTAAGAATTGAAACCAGCATATACCATTTGAAATATACTTCTGTCATGTCATTGTATCAATTAAGCTTAAAAGTGGTGCATACAAATAGCATTTAACCTATTTACTAGATAGCTAAGTTCCCAACAGAATGAAGATAAACCATGTAGGGGCCTGAGGAGGTTGCTGAAGCCTAATGTGTCAAGATGGTATGCTAATGCATATATTCACCTCATTTCCTGTAATGTTATACAACTTGTCTTTTATTCAATAACCTATTTCGTAAATTCCACCATGAAGTACCATAGTTGTAGTTTATTTTCTGTGAATGTGGAACATCCCAAGGTGGACTTACTAATGTTCACTCTCTGCTTCATTCATTGCTGGTGAAACGTGGGCTGTGTATGCATTTAGCTTATGCGGCACTGGTGTAGCCCCGGCTCTCTTGGCGACATGAGGCCTTTGTGTTGGGCATTTGCCTCATGGAAGAAAAGCTCCTTGCGGGGGGCATTCACACCTACAGCACGGAGAGCTGTTTTTATCTTCCCCCTACCCTCTTATTTTACCAAAGATCTCCAGGACCTACACTGAATAAGGAATTCTATAACTAGTCACTTTCTGGAGTTTAAGCTGACTGCTGCTTTTGTAGATGTTCTTTATGAATTGAAAAGGTGATCATCATTTCCATTTTGTTAGCGGCTTTTTGTGTCTGAAGAAAGTGCATTCAGTTTTGTTAATGCTTTCTCTGGATCTGTTGAGAAAAATCACACTGAGAACAAAAATTTTAAAACTTTATAGAAACTTGCAGGGATGGATAAAACCTAAGCCATTTTCCAAGGCTAACCCCTAACACTACATATGTTATCCTCCGTAGCTTCATCTGATATGCTTCTTAATCCTCCATTGGCCTTTGTGGTTTTGTTACATTTTTTCAGTTTTTTAAGGTTGCAGTTGATTATTTTCTAAAGTTTTCAAATCTTAGTTAACTTTTTTTTTTCTTTTTTGAGACAAGGTCTCGGAGTTGGCCTGGAAATCACTCAGCTCAAAAAATACCTCTAGTATCCTGAAATTGATCATTCTAAATATATGGTTCTCATGGTTCTCAGCAGGAAGGTGGTGACCCTTTGGAGGTTCAATGACCTTTTCACAGGGATCATTTAGGAACATTGGAAAAGATGGATATGTACATTACAATTCATACAGTAAAAACATTACAATTATGAAGCAGCGATGATAATAATTTTTTGGTTGGGGGGGGGTCACCACAACCTGATGAACCACATTAAAGGGTCGCAGCATTAGGGAGGTTGAGAACCACAGTTCTAACATATTGAGTTCTAGAAACGTGGAACGTGTAATCTATCTGGTTTCTTAACCTAGAGACTCTTGTTAGGAATCATTCATTTAGGAGGGTTAGGGTAATAACTAACTTCAAGGTCATAACTAACTGTAATTTTGTTAATCTCCTGGGACGTTCTCATCCTTTAAGAAACTGAACCCGCAAGAGTAACTAAAAGTCTCCCAAGTCTTAATCGAATTACTTTAAAATGATTAGATATGCTGGCTTCCTTCACAGAGCAGTCTTTCCTGTCAGGATGTAAGGGGTCTCTGATCTGTGTGACATGCAGGGTGACCCCTGCTTGGCTGGAGCTCAGCTCACCTACTACCCACAGGTGGTCCACCGGGTTAGGACCATCTCCCACTCACACTGACCTTTGTTTTGACTAATCAGTTAACAGAATCCATGTATTTTGGCCAAATGTAACTGTTTTAAATTCCATCTCTTTATCAGATAAGAGGTTTTTTTTCCCTAAAGTGCACTGTCTATGTAAATAAAATATATTTAGAACCCAGCAGACTGCTTCTCTCCATGTAATTTCTTGCTCTGTTAGTCCCTTTCTAAGCATGATATGGTAAAAACTAATTAAGTACATACATTTCTCTTAACAAGAGAGGCTGCACATTAATTCTCACACACACAAAAAAAGAGATGCTCCCATTTTATGAGCAAAATAAAATTCACATTGTCAGCTTTCACCACAAATCTATCCTTTACGCACCTGGAGAGAGATTCAATTTTAAAGGGGCGGGAGGGGAGTAGTAGATGGCTAACAAGAAAAGGTCAAGTCTCAGTTGCAGAAGAAGTGAGATGCAGCCACAGGCCATGAGAAGCGAGAATGGCTCGGGGGAGGGGGCTGTTTCAGAATTGCAACGGAAGACGTAAGAACGGAACACTCATGTCAGGGCTGCAGTGCACATGGTGCTCTTGAAGAGGACCAGGGTTTGGTTCCTAGCTCATTCAGAAGCTAATAACCGTCCACTACACTTCCAGAGCATCCACTGTCCTCTTCTGGCCTCTGGAAGCACCTGAATTTTACATGCATGCAGTCAAGGCACCCATACACATAAAATATATATCAGCATATCAAAGATATATCTGCCAGACTGGATATTCAAACTCTTTCTAGTCTGGAACAGAAGTTTCGAGAAAATGATACAGGGTGGCAAACTATTAGGCAAGATTGCACAGAATTTAAATTATGATGCCAGTGGTCCTTTGTTATTTCACTGTTCGATCTAGAGACAAAAATCCTTCTCTGCACTGAAGAAGACACTGAGCCATGTTGCCAACCTGCCACCCAGTAGGCCTTCCTGTTCCTCAGTGGACATTCTGGAAAAATCTGTGACAATATCATTTCTTTTTTTTTTTTACATTTATTTATTACTTCAAGTTACATCTCCATCAAAACCGCCTCCCTCCACCCCTCCTGATCCTACCCTACCACCCTCTACCCCTTCTCCCACCTATCCTACTCCTCCGGTGTGGAGTGTCCCTACATACCAACCCCACTCAGTTCAACAGTCATATGAGTGCTAAGAGATTACTCTTGCACTGAGGGCCTACATGGCAGCTCCACTAGGGCAAAGTGTCCCACTAACAGGTAAAAAAGTCTATGTTCCTGTTCCTTTCAGTCTGTTGGTTGTAGGATAGTTATCCTGTACCATATGGTAAAATCCAGTTTTAAGTAAATATATACCATGTGCATCTTTCTGGGTCTGGGTTAGCTCACTCAGGATGAGCTTTTCTAGTTCCATCCATTTGACAGCAAATTGTATGATTTCCTTGTTTCTGATGGCTGAGTAGTATTCCATTGTGTAAATGAACCACAGTTTTTTTTTTTAATCCATTCTTCAGTTGAAGGACATCTGGGTTAATCATCAGAGAAATGCAACTCAAGACCACTCTTGAGATTTCCATCTCACACCTGTCAGAATGGCTAAGATCAAAAACTCAAATGATAGCATATGCTGGCGAGGTTGTAGAGAAAGGGGAACACTCCCCCATTGCTGGTGGGAGTGCAAACTTGTACAGCCACTATGAAAATCAGTCTGGCCGATATCTTAGAAAACTTGGAATAGCTCTACTTCAAGACCCAGCCATACCACTCCTGGGTATACATCCAAATGATTTCTCACCAAACCACAAAGGCATCTCCTCATCTATGTTCATAGCAGCTTTATTTGTAATAGCTGAAGACAATTTCATTTCTTATGAGAAATCCAAGACAGAAGATTTGCAATTTAATCACAGTCCTAAAAACTAGAACTGTATTGTTTCATGCTCTGGCTATGTCTAGTTATCCGAAATTAACTTGTGCATTACAGGGCCGCTTGTTGCAGAAACTGGAAAGGTGAGCAAGCTTGTCACTGACCACACTTTCTGTGGCCTGGGGATCTGTCACCCAGAAGCCTCATCCCAACCAGAAGTGGTAGGTTTCATCTTATTGTAATTAGATACTTTTCTTTTTTTTTTTTTTTTTGGTTTTTCGAGACAGGGTTTCTCTGTTTAACAGCTCTAGCTGTCCTGGACTCGCTTTGTAGACCAGGCTGGCCTCGAACTCGCAAAGATCCACCTGCCTCTGCCTCCCAAGTGCTGGGATTAAAGGCGTGCGCCACCACCGCCCGGCTTAGATACTTTTCACAATTTCAATTAAAAAAAATATTTGCAGAAGACAAATCTTTCATATTATAATATGACACATTCTTATTGTAGAGAATTTCAGTAGACACGTTGAAATAGTGTAAATTCCCCTTAGAGATGACTAGTGTTTACTCTGACTACTGTATGTATATAAGCTATCTTATCAGCTACATATCCAGCTAGTCCACCAACTTCTATTTTGTTTATCTCCTATATACTCTCTATCATCTGTCTGTCTGTCTATCTGTTTCCTAACAATTTTGATCAGCATTTATTGGTGAACTATTTTGAATGTGAGTAGTTATACCCTTACCTTTTCTTTTTCACCTAACTTTTCTTTCCTCCCAAGCGTATCTCAGAACACATGCATTTCTTAATCCTAGTCATATTCAACTACACCTGCCTGAGCTATCTGCCTTAGACCCCAGTCAGTGAAGAAACATGAAGCTCAGAATGTTGACTGAGGGTAAACAAACCTACTCGGCTGCAGGCTGGCAATGGGACCTACTGTCTTTTCCAGATCTGAGAAGAATCTCGCTTCCAGATTCAGAAATAAAACAATCTGTCTGCACAAAGGAGGCTTAGACAAAGTTAAGAGTAGGCTTGCGTCATAGCGGGGTTTTCTAGGTAACCTTTACAAATATGAAAGCTAAAATACCAGTGTGCTTTACTACCAAAGATCATTTAAGGAGATATTTTTTTCATATTTCCAGAAAAATTTAACCTTGCTGCTAACTTTCATTTATCCATATGATTGCAGAGAGAGAGCACCAATTTACCTAAACCAGATACAAGCTTTTCGTTGCCAACTTTACCAATGCAAAATGCCCTGCAGCTAGTGGTAACATCCCAGGGATGATAGGTTTGAATATGGGGAGTTCTGGGAGTCAAATCATTTGGGGAATGAGGGTGTGTAGTCAGAGGAGCCACCCTTCCTGTTATGCTGGATCAATCCTCTCTCTGGGCATCTCCTGCAGTTCTTACATCATCCTTAGCATTTGTTTCCTTAGGTGCCATTCTCTGAATGCTATGGTCATGGATGCCCTTGGTGAATGAAGCCTCCCTCAGGAGAAGGAGCAGGTTCCCTTCCTTTTAACCTGCAGTCTGCAATCTGAGGCATCATGTTTCCAGCAGAGTGGGTGGAGAAAACAAGCCTCAGCAGGAAATTGTGGATTCCCTGACAAAGCAATGACGGATCCTTACACTGCACATTTTTCTACATTATTTATTTATTTATTTTTAATAAGCAACCAAAGTAGGAAAAAAGAATTGTAAGCTTGTGAGAAGTAGCCAAAGCTCTAAACATCCCAGCCCATAAAAACAACACTGGGGAGAGTTGGGCTGGGAAAGAGGGACATTTTGAAAGATCAGATTCTGTGCTGGAAGAAAAGGAAACTTTTTATTTTAAAACCAATCCTACTACGCTGGTCATACCAAGCGACAAACATACAGTTTGCTCACTTAACCCATCAGGTTGAGAAGACAAGGGAGTACAGCATTTGTGAGTATCATGTTTTTGCTGCTCTCTCAAACACGATTTCTATAAACTTACTGCCCACAGATCCCCAAGTACAATGCTCTGCAACCAGAAACACAGGCTGAGAAGTCTTACCCCTCCCCCAGAATCGCCTGCGCACCATGCCCCAGAGCCCTGTGTTTCAAGTAAGAGTACTTAACTAACCTTCTTACCTATCATAGCCTCTCCTGACCTGGGCAGAAAGATCATTCTTTGCTGACGGGCTCGTAAGAGAAAGGACCAGGAGATCAGAAGATAAAGAAGGTAGGAATGTTGTGATCAGGAAGTACTACACAAGCTATGTCTATGCTAAGCAAGTTTACTTAGAAGTACAGCATCTTATATTCAGCTTTCAAGGAGGAAAACAGGACAGAGTCTACAGGAAGCCATCATACAATGGGACAAAGTAAGCCTGAAGCAAATCAAGCAATGTTGCACAAGGGAAACATGGGATATCTCAAGTTCATCACTGACTTGAGATCACACAGTGCCCTTGGGGCTGATAACACCAGTCTCTTCAGGGGTAAAAGTTCCCAGGAATGTACTTCTTCACTCCTTATAAGCCTGGTCCTAGCCCAAGACTGGCCTTGCCAAGTCTTCTCCTGAACAAGGATACAGAACTGATTTCTTTTTGTCCTGTCAGCAAGGCCTCTGGGAAAGCCTTGGACTGGAGCTCTCAACACCGTCCAGGCACTCAGCTCATTGAATTAAGGAATTTCTGAAGAAAATTATTTTCAAGGTCTTTGTAAACCAACCACACTCCAGACCAGACCTCTGGTTTAGGAATATTTTCCAAAACAAAACAGACTCCATTTTTCTATAAGCTTTGAGTGGGGGAAGTTGGGGGGTTGTTTACTGATTTCCTTTCTTTCTTTCTTTCTCTGTTTCGATTTTTTGTTGTTTTTCCTGCTTTGGGGTTTAAGAGAAAGACAGGAAGAGGGAGAGAGGGAGAGAAGAAAAGGAGAGAGACAGAAGGAGGAGAGACTTGAGGTTGGGTGGGTAGGGATGTGAGGAGAGTCTGGGAGGAGTAGAGGAAGGGGAAACAATATGATCAAATTATATTGTATGAAATGTTTTAAATAAAATATTTTAGATAGAAAACAAAAGGGAAAATATTATATTATTAAAAATTAGAAATAACTAGGAAAGAGTTTCTTTTTGCCTCCTGGGAAGACTTTAAGGGTACTCTTCTTCCTCATTTTTTAAAGAGAATCCACAGTGCACTCCCACAGAGCTGCATAGGCAGTGGGAAACTTGTCCCCCTCTGCTGTTTGAGGGGTTCCTCTCAACTGCACTCTGAACCAGTTAGGAGGATTGTGAGGCTCCGAGTGGTGAAACAGACTCCCCATAATCCACTGCGCTGAAGCAGAACAAGAGCCCATCACGTTCAACTCTGTACCTCCCATCATGCGTGCTGCTGCTAGTCCTCCTTTCCAACCAAAGAACAAATGCTTCCTGAGTATGTGCTAGGCTTCCAAGTTTAGGTGTAGTGGCAGGAGAGAATGGTTTGCAAATCCATGAGCCAATCTCTGCTCCAAGGAGCTTAGGTATTGATTACTCAGTGTGACAAAGTACACAGACGCTCACTTGAAAATGCAATCCTATAAACACTAATTCTAAAGGATGTGCATTGGGTAATTTTGAAGAATATACATTGTGAGGTTGGTTAAGAAGGCTTGCTTGGCTCAATAGTGGCTGTGCCTCCAGTTCCAGGAGAATCAGACACCCTTTTCTGGCCTCTGCTGGCCACCAACACACAGGTATACACACACACATACAGAGGAGGAGGGAGAGAGGAAGGGAGATAGAGAGAGAGATGCACACACACACACACACACACACACATTATCTTAAAAAAAAAAAAAGAATGAACATTATGGGCTGGTGAGATGTATCAGTGTATATGGGAGCTTGCTGCCAAGCCTGAGCGTCTGAGTTTGATCCCTCAAGACCTCCATGGTAGAAGGACAGAAGTGGCTCTGGTTAGTTGTGCTGTGACCTCTGCATGGGAATCATGCCATGAGCACACACACACACACACACACACAGGCACACACGCACACATACACATAAGCACGTAAATGAAAAGTTAAAAAATAAATAAAAGACTGTAAAACCGTGTTGTACTTTTGAATAACAAATGCAGCTTGGTTACATTGGCAAGGAGGCTAAGAAGTTGGAGACATATCAAAGGCATGTTCTGTGGGCATCTTTTCACCCCTGAAACATCACAATTGAGTTAAACAGAATTCTTCAGAAGCACATTTGGCAACTCAGTGACAATAATGTAGACTGGATCTATGATATAAAAATAATCAGCTGAGTCAACATATGTAAATGCTGTTAAATGCCCTATAATAAAAATAAGCAAATAAATACAAAGAAAATGAAGGCATTCCCGTGGAAGGCTACTCTGACTGGAATTGTGTTTTATTTATGATGGAAATCACTAATTTGTGTCTTACAAGTCTCAAGCTGCCGCATAATTTCTCTTTCCTAAGTCCTTCCCACTCTCATCCCTGGACACTATGCAACTGACATTACAGTTGAGTTCACTTTCCAGCTATCTCAGCTCAAGTGAAATGTGTTTCAGTGAGGCGAGGGTACAATAACCAAAACAAACAAAACCTTATTGTTGAGAGGACTAAAACTCATTGGTAAGGGCTTGGAATACAGCTCAGTGACAGATCGTGGCCCTGAATTTGGCTCTCGGCACACGACCAAGATGGGAGAAGAGAAAACAAAACAAAAGAGTACATTTAAAAATTAAACAAGAAAAAGGAACTGGGACAGGGAGTAACCCAAAGTTCATGCATGCATGAAAGTTTCACACAACAAATACATCAGCTTTAATTAAAAAAAAAAAACTAATGGAAAAAAATGCATATTGAGAATGATTTGATAACAAATATTGAAGTTAATAAGAATGCCTAGTGTCAGGAGGCCAGCGACCTTGTGAACTGCGCTGGGCAGAGATCTTGACCAGGACTTGGTAATCAAAGGGTGCTGGTGTGCAGAGACAGGGAAGGTCTCCAGTGCTGCCTTTCACAGTGAGGACTGAGTCTAAACCCACTGGCGTTGGGTTTCAGAGGACAGAGCTCAAAGCAGAGAAAGAAAGAGGACTTTATTTACAAAACTGCACATGATGGTGCACATTAATTGTGCCTGCAGTTTACCTTCACAATTCAAATAACTTAAATAAGAAACACTTCAGAGGGCCCACACAAGTACAGTGACTCACGAAAAGCGACCAGAGACACTAGGAGGCATGTTTGTGGAGACGTGAATTCACACTCATGTCACTGCACCAAGTGAAAGGGGCCAGCTGGGCTATGGTGGTTTTTAGAGGCTCTAGGTCTGTGGGGCGGGCGGGGGGTGAGCAGAGCTGGATGGAACTGTCACAGGAATATGGTCACCAGTTTCTGTGGTGGGAAAGCAAGCCTTGTTTCCTTCCATTAACTGAAAAAAAAAAAATGGTGATTGTGTTCTATTCGGAGAATGAGTTGCTCACGGTACCTGGTCAGTTGGGAAAGTGAGTGGCTGGGGGATCGAAGATGGCGGCGGCCTGCGCTGAAGTATTTTGACTTCGGGGTAAACAGTCACAAGGCGGCAAGTGTTGGAGGATGCTGTACAAAGGGCACGACCCCTTCTAAATCTCACCCAGCTACACAGGGACAATGGAAGATCCCTGGGCAGGATGCCCCTTCCCACTCTCAGACATGCTAGGAAGCCACTGGACCAGGGAATGGGGATCACCCATCCCCCAACAGGAGAGACCCCCGTAAATTCCAACCTAATACCCAGCCAGCAGATTCAGAACCCATGCAGAGATAATCCCCACCCTGCTGGGCACTCCCAGGTCTCACACAGATGATCCAATTATCTGGCAAAAGATTGCGACCCTTGGAAGTTAGCGTAGCTCTGCTGCAAAGTGCTTTCAGACTGCAGATCGCAGTCTGTGACGTCACTGGTCAGTTTCCAAGCCACGGGAGCGGCAAGGCTATTGGAGCTGAACTGCAGATTTACCCGCTACAGAAACCAACCCCGGGCAAACTGCAAGATAATTGAAACTGTTGTATATCGGACATTTGTACTAGTATGGGCCTTTCTGGCGGGGAACCAGAGCTTACTTGTACACAGCTCCTCCACCTGGATTAGTTAGGTCTCCACCTGGGAGGCGGGGCTGAATGACTCACCTTATAGGGGTGGAGTAAGGCAATGCTACTCCTACACCAAAGCGTCCCCTTTGGACCCAAGTCCAGAAGACAGCAAAAAAAAATTCCACATGGCCAGAGGCCACAGACAAAAAAAAACAGAGCGAAATGTCTCCAACAAAAGAAAGCAACGCTATTCCGTCCAGCCCAAACCACCTCACCACAATGGAAACACATGAAAACGATGACAATTCTACATTATGGAAAGTGATAGAGTCCCTTCAAGAAGAACTTAAAACTATGAAGAAATTCAAAGAAGCCACAATTTTACAAGTCAAAACAATGAATAACACCATTAAAGAGATCCAAGCCAAGGTGACCCAGCTTGAACAAGAAAAGGATAAAGCAATGAAAGATCTCCAGGCAAAAACAAGCAAACTGGAGAAGGAAATGTACAAAACAAACAATACCATTCAAGACATGAAAATAGAAATGGAAACAATAAAGAAAACACAGTCAGAGTTAAAAGAGGAAATGGAGAATCAAGAGAAGAGAACAGGAACTACGGATATGAGTATGAAAAATAGGATGCAAGAGATGGAAGACATGATTTCAGGCATGGAATATTCGATGGAAGAAATAAGTACAACATCCAAAGAAAATGAGAAGGCTAAAAAATCTCTCACCGACAACATCCAAGAAATCAAGGACTGGATGAAAAGACGGAATCTAAGAATTATAGGCATAGAGGAAAGAGAAGACTCCCGACTCCATGGTCCAGGAAATATCTTCAACAAAATCATAGAAGAAAACTTTCCAAACCTAAAGAAAGAGATGCCAGTAAAAATCCAAGAGGCTTACAGAACACCAAACAGATTAGATCAGAAAAGAAACTCCTCTCGCCACATAATAATAGAAACTCCAAATGTAGAGAACAAAGAAAGGATATTAAAAGCTGTAAGAGAAAAAGGCCAAGTCACATACAATGGCAGACCCATCAGAATCACACCTGACTTCTCCTCAGAAACTTTAAAAGCTAGAAGGGCCTGGACAGATGTCCTACAAGCCCTGAGAGAACATAGGTGCCCAGCCAGACTACTATACCCAGCAAAACGCTCTATCAACATAGAAGGAGAAAACAAGATATTCCATGACAAAATCAAATTCAAACAATATCTCCTCACAAACCCAGCCCTTCAGAAGATCCTAGAAGGAAAATTCCAACACAGAGAAGATAACTACACCCAAGAAAACAGAGGAAATAGAAACCTCCACAGCAACTAAACAAAAAGAAACACAAGACGACCAGCTATACCAAAATAATGGGAAATAACAACCCCTGGTCAATAATATCCATCAACATCAATGAATTCAACTCGCCAATAAAAAGACACAGACTTACAGACTGGATCCGTAAATAGGACCCATCTTTTTGCTGTATACAAGAAACACACCTCACTATTGAAGATAAACACTATCTCAGAGTAAAGGGCTGGGAA
This sequence comes from Lophiomys imhausi, assembly GCA_907164525.1. Classification (NCBI taxonomy): domain Eukaryota; kingdom Metazoa; phylum Chordata; class Mammalia; order Rodentia; family Muridae; genus Lophiomys; species Lophiomys imhausi. The sequence goes on along the minus strand of CAJQZJ010033117.1, from coordinate 4,727,082 downwards.
AAGGTTTTCCAAGCAAATGGACCCAGGAAACAAGCTGGAGTAGCCACCCTAATATCAAACAAAATAGACTTCCAATTGAAGTTAATAAAAAAAGACAGAGAAGGGCATTACATACTCATTAAAGGAAATATCCACCAAGAGGTCATCTCAATATTGAACATCTATGCCCCAAATACAGAGGCACCTACATTTATAAAAGAAACGCTTCTAAAACTTAAATTGCACATCGATCCAAACACTTTAATAGTGGGAGGCTTCAACACCCCACTCACAACTATGGACAGATCATCAAGGCAGAAGCCAAACAGAGAAATAATGAGTCTAACAGAGATCATGAACCAAATGGACCTAACAGATATCTACAGAACGTTTCACCCAAACACAAAAGAATACATCTTCTTCTCAGCACCTCACGGAACCTTCTCCAAAATCGACCATATAGTTGGACACAAAGATAGCCTCAACAGATACAAGAAAATTGAAATAACCCCTTGTATCTTATCAGACCACCATGGAATAAAGCTGGACTTGAATAGCAAAAGAATCAACAGAAAGTTTACACTCACATGGAAATTGAACAACTCTTTACTAGAGGACCACTGGGTCAGGGAAGAAATAAAGAAGGAAATCAAAGACTTCTTAAAATCCAACGAAAATGAAGACACAACATACCCAAACCTATGGAACACAATGAAAGCTGTGCTACGAGGAAAGTTCATAGCACTAATTGCCTTCAGAAAGAAAATTGTGACAGCTCATATTAGCGAATTAACAGCTAAACTGGGTGAATTGGTAAAAAAAGAAGCAAACACTCCCAAGAGGAGCAGAAGGCAGGAGATCATCAAACTTAGGGCTGAAATCAACAACTTAGAAACAAAAAGAACTATACAAAGAATCAATGAAACCAAGAGTTGGTTCTTTGAGAAAATCAACCAAATAGACAGACCCTTAGCCAAATTAACTAAAAGACAGAGGGAGAAAACACAAATCAACAAAATCAGAAATGAAAAGGGTGAAATAACAACAGACATTGAGGAAATCCAGAGAATATTTGGATCCTACTTTAAAAATCTATACTCCACCAAATTTGAAAACTTAAGTGAAATGGACAATTTTCTTGATAGATTCCACCTACCGAAGCTAAATCAAGATCAGATAAACAGATTAAACAGCCCTATAACCCCTAAGGAAATAGAAACAGTCATTAAAAATCTCCCAACCAAAAAAAGCCCAGGGCCAGATGGCTTTAGCATGGAATTCTACCGGACCATCAAAGAGGAGCTAACACCAATACTTTTCAAACTCTTTCACAAAATAGAATCTGAAAGAACATTGCCAAACTCATTCTATGAGGCCACAGTCACCCTGATTCCAAAACCACACAAAGACCTAACAAAGAAAGAGAACTTCAGACCAATCTCCCTCATGAACATAGATGTGAACATAGATGCAAAAATACTTAATAAAATACAATAAACCGAATTCAAGAACACATCAAAAGTATCATACACCATGATCAAGTAGGCTTCATCCCAGGAATGCAGGGATGGTTCAACATATGAAAGTCTATCAACGTCATTCACCATATAAACAAGATGAAAGAAAAAAACCACATGATAATCTCGCTAGATGCAGAAAAAGCATTTGACAAAATCCAACACCCCTTCATGCTAAAAGTTCTGGAGAGAATGGGCATACAAGAACTGTGCCTAGAAATAATAAAGGCAATATACAGCAGGCCAGTGGCCAAAGTTAAAATAAACAGAGAGAAACTTGAAGCATTTCCTCTAAACTCAGGGACAAGACAAGGATGTTCACTTTCACCACATCTCTTCAATATAGTACTTGAAGTTCTTGCTAGAGCAATAAGACAACTACAGGAGATCAAAGGGATAAACATCAGAAACGAAGAAGTCAAATTATCCCTATTTGCAGATGATATGATAGTATACATAAGCGACCCCAAAAATTCCACCAGAGAACTCTTACAGCTGATAAACACCTTCAGCAAAGTGGCTGGATACAAAATTCATTCAAAAACATCAGAAGCCCTTCTTTATACAACAAACAAATGGGCTGAGAAAGAATTAAGGGAAACAACCCCCTTCACAATAGCCACAAACAACATAAAATATCTGGGGGTAACTCTAACCAAGCAAGTAAAGGACCTGTACAACAAGAACTTCAAGCCCTTGAAGAAAGAAATGGAAGAGGCATTTAGAAGATGGAAAGATCTCCCATGCTCATGGATAGGTAGGATCAACATAATAAAAATGGCCATCCTACCAAAAGCAATATATAGATTCAATGCAATTCCTATCAAAATACCAACACAATTTTTTGTAGACTTGGAAAGAGCTATTCTCAATTTCATATGGAACAACAAAAAGCCCAGAATAGCTAAATCAATCCTGTACAATAAAAAAAAAAAAAACATCTGGAGGTATTACCATCCCAGATTTCAAGCTGTACTACAGAGCAATAGTTGTAAAAACAGCATGGTATTGGTATAGAAACAGACCAGCAGATCAATGGAATCGAATTGAAGATCCAGAAATAGACCCACACACTTATGGCCACCTAATTTTTGACAAAGAAGCCAAAACGGCACATTGGAAGAAGGACAGCATCTTCAACAAATGGTGCTGGTCCAACTGGATGTCCACTTGTAAAAGAATGAAATTAGACCCATACTTATCACCTTGTACAAAACTTAAGTCCAAGTGGATCAAACACCTTAACATAAGGCCGGTCACACTAAATCTACTAGAAGAAAAAGTGGGAGAAACCCTCGAACTAATTGGCACAGGCGACAACTTCCTGAACAGAACACCAACAGCTCAGGACTTGAGATCAACAATCAATAAATGGGACCTCATGAAACTGAAAAGCTTCTGTAAGGCAAAAGACACTGTCATTCGAAAAAAAACGGCAGCCTACAGACTGGGAGAAAATCTTCACCAATCCCACATCTGACAGAGGGCTAATATTCAAAATCTACAAAGAACTCAAAAAATTAAATGCCAAGAAACCAAATAATTCAATCAAAAAATGAGGGACAGAGCTAAATAGAGAATTCACAAAGGAGGAATCCCTAATGGCTGAGAGACACTTGAAGAAATGCTCAACATCCTTAATCATCAGAGAAATGCAACTCAAGACGACTCTGAGATTCCATCTCACACCTGTCAGAATGGCTAAGATCAAAAACTCAAATGACAGCACATGCTGGCGAGGGTGTGGAGAAAGGGGTACCCTACTCCATTGCTGGTGGGAGTGCAGGCTTGTGCAACCACTATGGAGGTCAGTCTGGCGATAACTTAGAAAACTTGGAATAGCTCTGCCTCAGGACCCAGCCATGCCACTTCTGGGTATACACCCAAATGTCTCTTCACAGAATCATAAGGAAGTTTCCTCATCTATGTTTATAGCAGCCTTATTTGTAATAGCTAGAAACTGGAGACAACCCAGATGTCCCTCAACTGAAGAATGGGTTAAAAAACTGTGGTACATCTACACAATGGAATATTATTCAGCTATCAGGAACAATGAAATTATGCAATTTTCAGCCAAATGGATGGAACTAGAAAAGCTCATCCTGAGTGAAATAACCCAGACTCAGAAGGACGCATATGGCATCTATTCACTTATAGTAGGATTTTAGCTATATAATAGAAGGTATAGATACTACAACTAACACACCAAAGGGAACTTGGACATAGACTTTTTATTTTTAATTTTTATTTTTTATATATTTTTTCTATTTTTTAGTCTTTTTTATCTATTGTCTGTTTATTGGTTTGTTTGGTTAGTAGTTCTCTCTCCCGAAAATGAGACACTTTTCACTGATGGTACTGCTTCGTAGACCCCCAATGAATGAGGAGCCTCTTGGCCCTCATACCACCTCTCAACTGAGATGAGGGACTGTTATATAAGGACACCCCACCCCAGAGAAATGGGATGGAAGGGTTAGGAGGTAAAGAAAAAAAATGAAATGGGATGTTTCGGCCTTTTACTACTAATTGTCATAAACTGGTTAGGATAATTAAGAAATGCAAACTAATGGTTATGCAAGCTGGTCATTCTGTTAGGTACTATGACAGCCTATTATAGTTACTTGCTAAGCTAATCAGAAATAAACCTGCTACAAGACAAGCAACATCTGCTTACCCTAATATAAGAGATAGATAGGGCCTCTTCAAAAACATCAAGAGATCTGCAGAATATGACATTCAAAGATGTTTTCGTAACTTTAGAATTTTTTTATATCAAGACATATCAACTCCTGACAGCACCCCCTATTCTCCTCCAAGTAGAAGATGAGCATAGAAGAATCTCCAGTGGGAGATGATTGAATTAGTCGCAAGCCTATCTCTTGGTAGGAAAAGCCCCTTGCTCCAACTGTAGACAGAATGCTGTCCAAAAAGGACAAAACCTGGAAGCAGCCTAGCTCTGCCAAGACAGGATAGGTAAGTCCTTCATAAGCCCTGCTCTACAATCAATGTCTGTCAGAGAAACGGGGCCAAATGACTGAAGATCGATGCGGTAATGTATGGAGAGAAAATGGGAACTGTCCAGGCAGCCACTGGTATGTCATTTCTTAGTTTGGGAAGCTGCAGGCCCTGTACTTCCTATAAAATCAGATATATTTATCCCTCTCAGGTCTCTGAGGTGGTTGAAGAACAGATAGCTAGAGTCTCATAGTTAAATTTTGAGTTGTTTAGGAGTCAAGAGAGTGTTACAGATCTAAGAAGATACTTTTAAAATTGTGTTGCAAGTTAGTATGAATGTTGAGTCAGATATAGAACTTTAAACTCATGGAGATGGTTAGATAGTAGAATGTTAAAGTCAGGTACCAAATACATATGGACTGGTCATTGGGAATGTACGTTAAGCCACATAACCCTCATAACTGTGGCCTAATTACCTCTGTTTTATTGTATTGTATTTATTATAAGAGAAAGAGCCATTTGTTGGACTGAAAGGAGAAACTGTAGGGGGAAATAACATATACCTTAAACTTAAAAGAAAAAGAAAGGGAAGAGGATGGGGGGATTGAGGGTGGGAGGATGGGACTGGAGGGGGAATGGGGAGGGGACTGCGATTGAGATGTAACTTGAAGAAATAAAAAATAAAGGAAAAAAAGAAAGAAAAAAGAAAGAAAGTGAGTGGCCAAGCCCGCACTTCACAAGTTGTGGATTTTGATTCCCTGTTGCTTGGGGCAACAAAGTGGCTCTGAGATAAAGGATACGGAAGGATATTCACACTGCGGTTTTTGTAATGTCAATATAAGCTAGATAGGTGACAAGGCCATCCTGAGAGTATCCTACTTGCTCTTCTTACAGTCTACTGACAGCTTAACTTCTCAAAAAAAAAAAGTGTCAGTCCAGCCACAATGGCAAACCTAAATATCTTCCAAAAACATCAAGTTCTGAAACAGGCCATGCAAATGTACAAAAAAGACCAACAAGAAGCCAAGAGTGGGCAAGCACATTGTGTGGATGTATGAAAGTGCAAAGCTAAAAATTAGCGCACATGTGAATATATGAAGTCTGAGGAAAATATATTAAATAAAATGCCCAAGACTTATTCTGCTGCGCTTGGAAGTTTGTAAAAAAAAGTCTCTGTTAGGCTTCAGCTGGGAGCGCTGTGTGGGAAAATCTGTTAAAGCAGGCCTGGGGCTGCTCCCTCCAAACTGGCCTTGGAAACTTGGGCTCTCAAACCATTTCTCCATATCCCTGGGGTGGCTCTCACTGTGGCCATACACTGTTAACACAGGCAGATGGTTTAAGCCACTGACTTTTGCTAGTTTCTGGACAGAAGGTACCAGATTATATTGTGCTCACCTAGCTTCCTGGGAGCTGGATCCTAATGGGCTTCCCTGAGGATTATATAGGTGTAATTGCAGTTTTTGTAGCTAGGGAAACAAGCAGACGTCATGTGTGTCTTGAAGAAGGAGACAGAACTCTAAAATATGTATCTCTGAGAGCTATATTTTTCCCTTACCCGGGTTAATCCCATTACATTGATTTTTTTTTTTCCTGTAGTATACTTAGAGGATTTGAACAGCTCTATGATGAGTCTTGAGTCCGTGCAGCCACCACAAAATGGAGGAGTGGTGTTCGGGATCCTCTCAACAGTTGTTTAAACATATATGAACACCCTGAGACAGACATATATGAACACAGGTGTTTGATGGCCAGCCTCAGAAGACATCAAGCCACACATTTCTCTGTAGCCTGAGCCCAATTTACGATGTGCCCTTCCAAACGATCTTCATCTGCAAGCAAGGATAGGTGATCGATCGGTCTGCACGGGGTTTCCATGTCATCAATCGCTTGTTTTACTTAAATCACATCATGACCGCCGTAAGCAACATGCACACCTGATGATCCTTACCATCTACCATCAGTTTTAACTTCACCTTCTTGGCTACCTTTTCAAGAGTCCCATGGGGAATGTATTCTCTAGTGTAGGTGAGGAAATGAGAACAGGAGGAAGTCTGGGCTGTTTGTGTTGTTCCCATCCTACATCACGTTCACAGAACCTACCGGAGCTGGGATCAGACTCTGTTGTTCAAATGTCTGGTCTTCATTTACCGGTGGTTTCCGAAATCTTGTTTGTGGTAGGCATTAAACCATCAGAAGCTGTTTAATTTACAGGAAATGATTTTAAAATGCAGCAAAAAAAAAAAAAATTGTTGTGCATTCTCAACTGTTGGTGTCTGCTCTCCCTAAATTAAAATAACCATTCTGGAGCCGGGCAGTGGTGGCGCACGCCTTTAATCCCAGCACTTGGGAGACAGAGGCAGGCGGATCTTTGTGAGTTTGAGGCCAGCCTGGTCTACAAAGTGAGTCCAGGACAGCCAAGGATACACAGAGAAACCCTGTCTCGAAAAACCAAAAAAAAAAAAATAACCATTCTGTTAGAACCTTTGTACAAGGGATAGCTGCTGTTATAACTTCCAGCTATTTCACTGTTTTTAAGGTATATATAAGAAAACAAAAACAAAATACAAATCTACATAGACCTGATCGAAAAGTGATCCCCGCTCCCCTGTGAGCCATATGTCAATCCTAGAATCTTCCCCTCATGTCTAACAAACTAACTTCAACAGCACTGACCCTGGTCTCCCTCCCGGTCTGCATCAGTCTCTAAGTGCACATGGGGGTCACCGTGAGCCTCTGAGGATCAGTTCCTTACTATGTAAGGAAGTAATTTATATGAATTCCGGGGTGTCTTCCATCTCTGGATTCTGCAATCCTCTGCCAGGTCCCCAAATTCATTGCCTGGCTCTACAGTACTTACAATTAGCCACACGGGGGCAGCACAATCCTACTTTAGCCAACTAGTAGGTCCAGTGGCCAGCACAGATCACTGTACTGAAGGGGAAACCAGAAGTTATCTAGCAATTAATTGCCTTACTTAAACAGAAAACAGTCGCACGCTAATTCCCTTGACACCCACAATCAGAAAACACCCGTGCACCCACAGCGTAAGCTCGCGCTTTTGAATTTAAGGATACCGTGAGTTTTCAAACCCACGGAAACGGAAGCTTCAGGGGCCGCGTTTGAAGACAGAAGCAAGCGGTAGGGCAGGGCGAATCATGTGCAAAGCGCATCGCTGCTGGCGAAAGGAGAAGCCCAGGGTTTAGAAAGCAGGTCTTCTGACTCTCAGAACAATGTCCTTTACTAAACACACCGTGTGGAAACCACATTTGTGCTGGGAAATGGGAAAGGCTCAGAGGGTTGCTCCATCTATCTACCAGACTGTGGGGTCCTAGGAATGCTGGCTCTAATGACCCACTCTCTTCACAGACACGCAAACAGATCCTTCTATAAGAGAGAAAAGAGACAAGCAATTCTGTGCCTGCAAAGGCCAGGGCTCCCCGCTGGCTACATTCAAGGACTTTTCCTTTTTATTCCTTTATGCCTCTCACCCAGCCTCCCCTAATTCCAGTTCCCCACACAGTCACGGTACAATTTGCTACACCATCACACATACGTTACCATGTCAAAACACAGTTATTAATTAAGGCTACTCCAGGCTTTCTGCTGAGGCCTACTTTTCATTCCTGCAGTTTTTCTCCTGTGCGCCCCAGGTTGAACTCCGGTTGTCTATCGGGCTTAGTGGCAAGTGTCTTTTCCTGCCAAGGTGACTTGTCAGCCTCACCTCCTTTATTTTCCCTCCTTTTGACACTTCTGCAGTAACTGCTCAGTTACTTTGCTGGCTGCCCCACCAAGTTTAGGTTTACTACAGATTTACATTAGATTGTGGCTGTGCACTGTTTTGGGAAGAATGTTTCCAGAACTCCAGATAAGTCCTTCTTGGTCACAATATCAATTAGTGAGGTCAATACTGCAGTGACATTTGTCACTAAGTGGTTGTTTGGTGAAACTGACAATTGCCATTTTCAATGGAAAGCAGTTACATATCCATTTATTGGTGGTGAGGAAGGGACTTGGCGATAGAGCATGTCTCTCTCTCTCTCTCTCTCTCTCTCTCTCTCTCTCTCTCTCTCTCTCTCTC
>CAJQZJ010033117.1:4694135-4711808 GCA_907164525.1 Lophiomys imhausi | reverse complement strand
AAAGAAAGAAAGAAAGAAAGAAAGAAAGAAAGAAAGAAAGAAAGAAAGAAAGAAAGAAAGAAAGAAAGAAGAACGAATAGAGACACTGTTCAGATAGAGGAAACCATTACCAGTGTACAAACTAAGTAAATCCCAGCAATTACATCATGGAATTGCATTTGTTTTTAAACAACAGAGTCATTTACATTAAGTTTCTGTAAGTGTGTCCCTACTTAAGTGGAGTATGGGGTGAGGAAAGGGGAGAATCAAGAAGGGCTTCAAAGTTGAAGCAGGGTAATTTGATCCACAGTGAAAAGCTATCTGGGAGTTATTCACAGCAGACACTGCGCACAGATAGTTAGAAATTAACTTCTTGGAACCACATGTTGACATTAATTGTTTAAAAGCTGTTTGATCAATTGTTTTTTGAATACATGGCCTAATAGGAAGTTTCCAGGAGCAGAAATGTATCTGATTGCTAAACAAAACCTAAGGGGCCGTGCTTTATAACATCAAATCACTTGGTTCCATTACTAGAATCCTGCTTTGTGCTTTGTACATGGGTGCCTATAAGTCATAAATTTCATTTCTGTACCAATGAACGAGGATAAGTGTGCTGGCTTGTGAAAAACATAACCAAAATTCTGTAAGTGGGTCTGCCAAGAACTGATAAAAGCAGAATATCCTTGGTAGGTAATAAATCAGAGATCTGGTCTCATCCCAGGTCCCTTAATCTTGGACAAGCATGCCTAATCTTTTCATAGAGAATGCCTGTGCCTTGATGAACCACTCACTCAAGTACATACCCAGCAGTTATTTTTTTTCTGAGCACCGTTTTATCTCCCTTGTTTATTACAACAAAGAAATGGGTGTGACATTTTCTCCCAGATTTTCTTTAGAGAAGACTGAGTTATACAAACATGACTTCAATATTTACTTATAGACTGAAGGCTAATGAGATTGGCATTCAGACTCTGTTCTGACCGCAAACTATGTAGTACAGTACTTCCCTCCTACCCCAGAACAGTCCTTTTTAAATTAAACAAAAGAAAAAAGAAAAAAAGAAAGACATCATCATGTTAAGACGCAGTATAAAGATCAAGTGTTCAAAGTGTCATACTGATTTCGTTTTGTAGATTCCAATACGGAGCACCACTGCCTACAAACATCTTTTCAAACAGAATACTCTGTTCCTTTTTTTTGTACAAATATTTTATCATGTGCTCATGATTTTCAATCTTCCTGTGGTGGAGAGAGTTTTTTCAATGACTAGATTGGAGACAGGATGTTTGAAGTTATTAAAAATGTGAATACTCTCCAAAGGAAAAAAGTGAATCTAGCAAAAAACAAATTAAAAGCACCTGTTTCATTATCACAGAATTTATCTGCATGCAATTCAGAATGAAGTTTCTCTTTCACAGTGACTACTGACTTGCATAAACCCAAGGTGGTGGCTAAAATTCCGTTGAACATTCAACATGCTATTGGCATTGTGCTGTATATTTTAATTCTTACTACAGATGTCCTTTGTTCAGAATCTGCTTGCTCAGCCCACTTTCATCTGGAAGATAAATTACTGAAGTAACTAAATATCTGGCTGTGCATATGGTGGAAATACAGGGGCTTAAAAGAAGCATATGTTTGAAAAACACTGTGAAACACCGTGCAGCTGTGTGTTCCCATCTAAGGCTCAGTCTATCCCTCCTTGCAGTTCTTTTTCTGGAAAAAAGAAGCACACTTTCTGAACTAGCAGTACGACAAGGACTATGCCTTTCACCCTCAGCATTTGCCCAGAGGGGATCTTCCCACTTCAAGTCTCTGTCAAGGTGACAAGAGGCTACATTAGGGAAGTTATGCTTACAGTCTAAATACCATTGTCTTGCTAATGGTCAGCATCAGCTATTTAAGGTGACAGAACAGTAGGCTGGGTCCCCAGCAGGTATCCATCTGCACAGAGCCCGCCACTAACCTCACTGAATTATATGGTCAAGTGAAGATTCACACAAGTTATTAGTAAAATAAATTTAGTCAATGTTTAAAATTTCAGTTGCTAACTAAACAAGTCTACAAACCTCTTCCATAAGCCAAAACGAAGACATATTCTTTGTTGATAAATAGTAGAAACGAGTACAATTGGAGAATAAATCTATTAACCTAGAAGAGTTAACTAATGTTTTGTTTTGGTCTCTTGACATACTGTCATCAGGTTCATCCAATCCATTCTACTTTACTGTTTCCTGTGTACCTAGTCCTGGAGATGTGAAGACTGCAAATTTTAAATTACTTTTTGTAACCACCAGTCCACTGAAGTGTACAATGCTGATAAGACTATGAAAGAGTAAGATGGTCCAGGCTAAAGGATAAAAATTATGGATGCTAGAGACACTAGACAATTTGCAAACCATAGTGTTGGGAGCTTGGGAGAATGCTGAGTGTGTAAAGAGTCTGTTGTGTTAGCCTGAAGACAAGTTCAGATCCACAGCACCACGAAAAAGCCAGACAGTGACAAACATCTGTCACCCCAGCTCTAGTGGACTGGGGAAGGGCTGATCCTGAGGCCTCGATGGCCAGGCAGTCTAGCTGAAATGCCAAGCTGCAGGCTCACTGAGGGACCCTGTTTCAAAAATAATAATAATAATAATAATAATAACAACGGGGGAAGCAATAGAGGAAGATAACTGATGTTCACTGCTGGTCTCCACGGGTGTGAGTGCAAGCCAATGAACACACATGAGTGCAAATAATATGAATAAACAAGTGAATAAGAGTGTCGAGGAGAGTCTGTGGCACAGAAGTAAACCCTGATGAGAGACAGAATTTGCTTTGGGAAAGAGAAGATTTTCCAGGATGCCATGTTAAGTGGGAAAAGCTAACAGCGGAGACATCAGTGGGCTTCCACCCATGAGCAGAGTGGAGAGCATGAAAGGGAACCCAAGAAACTAATCACAAGACAACCGAAATAATCTGGGTGGCTGCACAAAGGAGCCACACCATTTTCACCCTGGCCCATAAGATCTAGTTTCTTACTTCCATAACACTAGGACTGCATGATTCTAATATTTCACTTGGCAGAATCGCCTCTAAATAGCAACATTAAATGTCTTTCATCCTCTGTATAACTTCCAAGACACTAAATATCAGTATGAGGCTTAGAACCAATTCCAGGCAACCACTTAGCATAGAAGCTACATGACCAGTGGGAACAGAATACTTGATTATTAGAGAATACAATTTTTTCTCTAAAAGGAAGAGAAACAGCGCTGTCATCTACAGAAAATATAAGAGAACAAGACAGGAAGATTTTTGTGGTGCAAAGCCATCCTTGAGTGTAGATCGTAAGTACTGAGGCTGGGAAATAACAGGAAAAATTGTTCCACTCTCCCTGAACTCACACAACTTAGAAAGCATCTGCCCAACATCTCAATTACCAGGAATATGAGACACAGCAAGAGTCCTTCAGACTCCTCTGCCATAGAAAACATAACAACTTTAAACATAAGAAGACAAATCTGTGTGTTTGGAAGCTTAGAAGGGAAGCCAAAACAGCCAACTGCATTATCTCATGACACTCACACATTACTGTTGATTTATCAACGTGTTTTCATCATCTACATATTGTGCTAATCCAGATTAATCACTCCAATATCTACATAAGAATTAAATCAAATGAGACTGCGCCTTAATTGGTTTGACTCCTATCATGAAGGCAGGGAAGTGAGTACCACTGCTAATGTCCCTGATGTTTAATTTATTTTCCTGAGAGAAAATAAATCTGAATCTGAAACATTCCCCCCAAATGAAGACACTACAGAACTGACAGATGAAACGTTCTATTTTCTGTATATTTTGCTTAGAATGCTGCATGTAATGGACCATTTGCTTCAAAGGCCATTAGAGACAAACTGAGAGACATGAACATAGTTAAGAATTAAGAAAATTCTTCAAAATTAGAAGAACAAAAACAACTTGAATGACTTAAAAAAAAAAAAACCTCATTTATGCAGATTAGACCAGACACAGGTTTCCTTGTCTGTGTCCACTATGTTTTGGCCATTCTGTTTGGCTAACTCCCAGCTTGGGGTAAATCTCCATTCATCTAGGTCCTTAAAGATAATTCCACTCACCAGCAGGTAGATTGTTTCTCTACTAATTAACGGATGGAATTTCTTCCACCACAGGTGTTTCTGAATACCCACCCTGCCCCACTGGATATTATGATAGTTTTCATCAGGCACTGTAGATGAATTTTAATCCAATAATGGCTATTCTGGCAAGGGATCACATCCAAAGACCTAGGCCTGTATGATCACGATGGAATATAGACACATCCTTAGTACACACCTTAAATCTTCTGACTAGAATAGAGACAAACCTAGAGTACACACCTTTAATCCCAAACACTGACATCTAATAGAGGGGTAGACAAAGTGATGAATCAGAAAAAGATGTGGCAAAATGAGAGAAAGGGTACACCCAACTCTCAGGAGAATAGACAGGAAAGAGAGGGTACTTGAGAGCAGGGAGGCAGAGAGTGGAGTTGAATTCAGTGCAGTTCAGTTAAGCTTGTGCAGTTCTGTTCTGCTCATTTTGTGCAGTCAGTGCAGTTCAGTTTGTATAATTCAGAGGCAGTTTTTCCAAGCAGAGTAATTCAGTGAGAAACCAAGGGAAGCAAGTTTGAATCAGTCAGCTTGGAGAGGAGTTTTGAGCCAGAACAGCTGAGTTGAACGGGCCAGCCAGAGTTCAGAAAAAAAGTAGAAAGGGTGAGTTTATGCAACAGTAATTCTCACATGCTGAAAACATTCTAGCCCTAGGTTAGCAGATGGAGGCTGGAAGCTAAAGCCTTCAAGGTCCAGGCTTGCAGCATATTGGATTATACAGAGGTTAGAAGCTTCGAGGCCTAGCCTTAAGGATAGCTAGAACAGAGAAAGAAACACTGGGCTCAGCCCAAGCTGTATATTCATACAGCTTGGGTACGTCTCTCATTTCACCCCTTCAACTGAAGAAATAAAAACATTTACAAGGCATCCTCCTACACATGGCCATGAGGATAGCCAGCTAGAAACACTGTAGATTTCAGAGCTGAAGGTGATGAAAATTAACTCCAAATAAGAGAGTTTTGACACTTAACCAACCAGCCTTCAAGTCTATCTACCCATAGGTAAGATCCTCAGTAAAATGAGCCAAATAATCTTCTCTGTGTTCATTCTGGTTGCATTATATTTTCTGTCAACTTTCCTCAGAAGTAGTTTTATAACAATGCCAAATATATAGTTCTGTCTTTCACAGAGACCAGCAGAGTCTGATCATTCATTTTGTCTATGTGAACATGAAGGTCGGTTACTTCAACTTCCAAAGGTTTACCCCCTCAGTGAGATCAGAAGAAAAATCTAGGCCTGGTGGGTTGGAGCTATAATTCAGCCACAGGGGAGGCTAAGGTTTAAAAAACAAACTTTCAGTTCCTGCCTGGACCATGAGTAAGGTCAAAGTCAACCTGGGCAACTTACTGAGATCCTATCTCAAAAAGGCAGGCTGAAGATACATCTCAGAAGAATAACATGTGTCTGCCATGCGTAAGGTCAAAGGTTCAATTCCAAGCACCAGAAAAAAATATGTATGTTTATGGTGTGTGTGTGTGTGTGTGTGTGTGTGTGTGTGTATGAGAGAGAGAGAGAATAAGGCTATAACTCCCATAGGTATTAAGAAAATGGCATAATAATGCCTTTATTATAATTTATATATGACATCCTCAAAAGAAATGAAATTTGTCTATAAACAGCAGGAATGCATGCTATGTTCATGTATAGAAATATACACAGTGATACTCACTAATATGTACAAGTACTATAATTTATTTAAAATGGATAGTTTCAAATGTGTGGTAAAACACTTATCTATTTCTATGTTCAAAGTTTTTAACTTCTAGTTCTTTCAAGAGTAAAGTTCAAGCATGTAAAAGCAGAAGATACTGTTTCTATAGTCTGTGACCTGGCTTCAATTTCCACCTCTAGGTGCACATCCTGAAGTTCACAGCCTCTGTCACCAGAGAACCTACAGACCAGGAACCCAGACATACTTTCTCCCTGCAGCAGTCCTCTTGTTCCCTCCCCTGTCCTCCCCAACTCTGTTTCCTTCTCCTCTTCTCCTCTACACCCTCTCTCCCTCACCTGTGCCTTGTATTTATCTTAACTGTTATTTACTTCTAAATTTACAACCAGAGTCTGAGATTTCAAATGTCGCATGCATCCTTCTTACAGGATTTCATTTGCCAGCAGGATTTGGGAGCAATCTTTTCTGAAGTCTTCTACCTGCCCACTTTTAACTTGTTTGCTTGTAGAAACAAAAGAAAACATTATATAATCATCTCATTAGAAAACATTTTGTTTCTCTCATTGACTAGGAAACCCTTTAGAGAATTGTGTCATATATGGTTCTACAGCCTTAAGATGCCAAAACGAGACAGCTCAGAAACAAACATTTTAGTAACTAACATTTCAATTAATGGCCATGGGGAACAGAAGGAGAAAATGGCTCAGAATGCAGGATGAAGTCATGTTATCGGTCATGTGTAAATGGTGAAAAGAATCAAAGCCAGAGAATAACCACTGTAGGGAAAAAAATAACTAATTAAACTATTTACTAGTATTATATTATCTTTAATTGATTCGGTGGTGCTAATCCTTAACCTGCCATTATAAATGAATACACACAGACACCACAAGGACTTTAACAGGCCTAGGCCTAGGTTGTGCAATCCTAGCCCATCTAAGCTAGTTCATAACTCTACTACCCAAATATAACCCCATATGGTGTGTTAAGCATTCTAAATGTTGATTGGTCCTGTTTGCTGTCTGTTACTTAATTGACTCTGATTGGTTAAATAAATGCTGAGGCCTGGAGATTAGGCAAAGACAGAGGTAGGCAGGACTAAGGTTCATGGGCTTTTGAGAGATAGAGAGCATCTTGGAAAGAAGGAGGCCGGAGAGAAGCCAGGTGCAGACAAGGACGACACGCCATGGGGTAGATTAAAGAATATCCTTCCACATAGCCTGGAACATCGGCTTAGCATGGAGAATAATAGTCCAAAGGGATGTATGTATATATGGGGTCATATTTGGGTAATAGAGTTATGAGCTAGCTTAGATGGGCTAGGATTGCACAATCCAGGCCTAGGCTTGTTAAAACCCACCCAGTGTCTGTGTGTATTCATTTATAATGGCGGGTTAAGGATTAACACTGCTGAATCAATTAAATATAATATAACTACTGGGTAAATCATTTAATTAGCTATTTTTTCTACATATGGTGCCCAGCATAAGGCAATTAGAATCTATGCTTACAGCCTGAGAAGCCCCCCCCCCCAGTAGTTTCCTAGCCAAAGAGCAGTCATTTCAAAGAAGCAGCTCCTTTAACAAAAGCTACTGCCTTATAGCAAAGGTGTAAGCTTAGCTCTCTTTATATGCTAAATAATCAACAGCATTCTAAAACAGAGCTTGAGAATGGAATTAACTGCCTAAATTAAAATGGAGGAATTCATAATATCTCAATGTGTTTGGATTCCAATTGAGTTTGTTTCTCTTAACATATAGCTGATTTTTACAGTGACAATTGTGGGTTCTATGTATACTTTTTGAGAAAGAGTTGACTAGGATAGGTTTAAGGATATCTGTAAGGGAGAGAGCTTACAGATGGAATGCTAAGCTGCTAACAATAACAATGGGGGAAGGAAGGAGGCCCGACCCCATATAAAAGATGTCAACGGGAGCTCACAAGTGCCTGAGAACTAGGTGCTTATCGAGAGTATCTGGGAAAGGCCCACCAACAATACAGTCAAAGCTAGATTTCAGGGAATAATGAACAGAACTTTAATTACAACATGGGACTGCAATTAGACCAAGGGTTTGAAATGTTCTCATTTCTTGGCTTGATTTTTGATGAGATGTCTTTGATTTTCCTATATTGGGAAGTAAAAAGGATGTTTTTGTCATTTGACAATATTGAGATATAAGAGATTTTAAAGATAAAAAGAAAGGGGTCACAAGCCAGTCTCCTTAGATGTGGGACACCCACTGGAAAACTGGTTTCAAGAGAGATATTAGACCCTAGGGGAGATATGTTATAGGTGGATCTCTGACCTTCACCAAATTCAATCTGGTCTACAAAGTAAATCCAAGACAAGGATATACAGAGAAATCCTGTCTCGAAAGAAAAAATAGAGAGATATGATAATTGTGGGAATTATGCATTTCCAGAGCAAAGGGACCCAACAACAAAGAAGACAAGACAAGCCCAGATGGTCCAGCTCACAGACTGTTCCAGCCAGCACTTCAATGAAGCCCTGAACTTTCCCATTCAAAGTTCAACATCGGACTACAAACTGCTCAGGACATTCAAATTGCTGAGCACATAGAGACTGGACAACAAATGTTATAATTAAATTGCTTAACCAATTTTTTCTATTTTATTTGGACCCCCAAACAGGTTCTCTACATCCCAATTCAGCAGGAAGCAATTTTAAGAGAGGGACGCCCCATTCCCAAAAGGTGGGGTGGGTGAATTTTTTTTTTTTTTTTTTGGTCATTTGCTACGTTATAGATTTTGTTAGAGGGATTGGTTACAAATTATTAAATGGTCTTATTAAACAAGGTATAGGATGACTTTTCTATTTCTTTTTCTTTTCTCTATCCTTCTTCCTTATATAGGGAAAAAAAGACTTGAAAATAAAAAGAGGGGGATATATATATATATAATATAGAAATGATAAGATGTAAGGATAGATTATTGAATATGCTCTGATTAAAACTATTGTTATTCTTAAAATAAGGTTATCTTTTGATACACTGGTATAGAAATTTGCATATTGATAAAAATAAGAAAAATTTTGATAGAATCTTACAGTTTGCTTTTTCAAAGATGATAGAAAGATTTATAAATCAACAGATATCTTCAAAACCCTCAAAGATGTACAGAAAATGGCATTTAAAGATATTATTACTTTAAGAATTGACTTCAAGACAGTCAGCTCCTAACAGCTCCCATTTGACTTGGAAGAAAACAATGAGCATCAAAAAGAAATCTCCCAACAGGAGATAATTCCTACTGCACAAAATGTCCCTGCTCTCTCAACAGACTATGTACAGTACAAAGATGGGCCAGACCTTAAATGGAGGTAAACTGATGTCCTGATTCTGCAGAGACAGAATGGGAAAATCCTTATTTCCTGCTGCACAATTATGTCTGTAAGATATGCTTGGCCAGAAGGCGGAAGATGATGTTCAAACAGTATCGAGAGATATTTGGGACTGTCTAGGCAATAAACTTGTCATTTTTTTCTTTTTGGAAGCTGCTCTTCTGTGCTTCCTATTAACTCAAATAATAACTTTATCCCTTCTTAAGTCTTTGATGGGGTTGAAGACATAAATGATAGAAATTATTTAGGTTCAGAAGTTTAGACACACCAAGAAAGATGATTTTTTTTCTTCTTCAAGATTGCCTGATAGAAATAGACTAAACATTAAGTATGTACCTTTCATCCTTTTTATTAGGCAAAAGGAGTGAAATGATGGGGTGGTATTAAGCATTTTAAATGTTGATTGGTCCTGTTTACTGTCTGTTACTTAATTGACTCTGATTGGTTAAATAAATGCTGAGGCCTGGAGATTGGGCAAAGACAGAGGTAGGCAGGACTAAGGTTCGCCGGCTTTTGAGAGAGATACAGAGCATCTTGAAAAGAGGAAGGCTGCCAGAGAGAAGCCAGGGCAAATAAGGAGGACACGCCACGCAGTAGATTAAAGAAGATCCTTCCATGTGGCCTGGAACATTGGCATAGTGTGGAGAATAATAGTCCAAAGGGATGTATGTATATATGGGGTCATATTTGGGTTATTGAGTTATGAGCTAGCTTAAATAGGCTAGGATTGCACAACCCAGGCCAAGGCTTGTCAAAATCCATGTGGTGTCTGTGTGTATTCATTTATAATGGCGGGTTATGGGTTAACACCGCCGAATCAATTAAAGATAATATAAATACTAGTAAATAGTTTAATTAGTTATTTTTTTTCTGCAAACCACTTAAGCATGAATACCAACAAATGCAAGTGTAGTTGAGGCAGAACTTGCAGGAGGGGTAGAACCTGACTAAATTAGAAGAATCTGACAGGCATTCCAGGAAGAAAATAGATTGTATAAGCAATAGCCTAGACAGATGTTTCATTTGTAGCCAAGTAAGAGAAATATTCAACATATGGTATTGTAAAGTAAAATGCTGTCCTCCACCAGGAGATAACATAGTTGAGCACTTGGTCACCAGCTGGTGGTATGTTTTGGAAATTCATGGACCATTTGGCAGGTGAGGTGTACTTGATGGAGGTAGATCACACTTGGGATGGGTCTTCAGGGTTATGTCTTAATCTGGCTGCAGCCTGTTGTTGCCTTTTTTGCCTGTCACTCTGTAATGAGCCACTTCTTGTTTCATGGTTCCACCCATGCGGATGGAGCTATTCCGGATGCCTTTCCTTCCTGCCCATGATGAACTGAAATCCCTTGCAACCCTGAGCCAAAATAAGCCTCTTCCTTTTTGATGCTTCTGTTGAGCATTTTGCCATAGCAACAAAAAAAAAAAGTTAGATAATAAATATGCCATCTAACATTGGCCTGTGCTAAACTAGACAACAGTTGGAAGTGATTTTGTGTAATCCCAAAGAGGTTGAATGTTTTTTATCCTTTCTGTTACAGAAATGAGATTATCTCCTTGAAAAAAAAATCACATTAGCATAATATACATTCTAAGAAAAACCAAAGTGTGAATTGTATGCAACTTTTTAGTATCAAAGAAAATTAAAATGGTGTGTTAAGCAATAGTCTAAGAGTTTAAGCTAGAAAGCTGGAGACTGAGTCTGAAGTGGCCAGGAGTGGTGGCATACTCTTTATCCCAGCACTCGGGAGGCTGAGTTCAAGGTCCACCTCATTTACAGAGTGAATTCCAGGACAGCCTGGGCTCCACAGAGAAACCTTGTCTCAACAAACAAAAAAAAAAAAGAAAGAAAAAGAAAAGAAAAGAGAGAGAGAGAGGGAGAGAAAGAAAGAAAGAAAGAGAGAGAAGGAAAGAAAGAAAGAAAGAAAGAAAGAAAGAAAGAAAGAAAGACAGAAAGACAGAAAGACAGAAAGAAAGAAAGAGAGAAAGAAAAAGAAAGAAAGAAAGAAAGAAAGAAAGAAAGAAAGAAAGAAAGAAAAGAGAGAGAGAAGGAAGGAAGGAAGGAAGGAAGGAAAGAAAGAAAGAAGGAAAGAAAGAAAGAAAGAAAGAAAGAAAGAAAGAAAGAAGAAAGAAAAGAAAAAGAGAGATAAAAAAGAAAGAAAAAGAGAGATAGAAAGAAAGAAAAGCAAGAGTACTCAAAAGGCTGGTTAAGTAGACAAGATGGCAAACTCTGTTTTGGTCTTGATGAGTCAAAGGGGAAGGCATCTTGGGAGACTGACATTGCTACAAGGGTTTTTCTGAGAGATGATGGCTCTCTGTTATCGTCACTGATATTTTTAGCAGAGTGCAAAAATTCTATTGTCCCCACACTAGAGCACCCAGCTAGTAGATACGTCTCTAGCTGACAGGTAAAGGAAGAGAAGAAATAAAACAAATAAATAGATTCTGAATGACACACTACTCTCAGTCTACCAGGCCGTGTGATGAAAGTCCATGTAATGCTGACTATGTCTCATGTCTCCCCATGAAGAACACAGCCTGTTGTCCTACTTATTACTCTATGGTTAAAGTATTCATCATGTGCAAGGGCCAATTGTCAGGATGCAATACAACCTCTTCTCTGTGAAGGGAGCCCTCATTTAAACCATCACCAAAGTGAACACATTGCTGTGAGAGGCAGAGTGGGTGGAGCTTGGGTTCTCTGCATGGAAGGAGAATGCAGTGGCCACGCAGGTGGACACACAGGATCCATTCCTCAGTCTGCATGGCCAGGCTCGTGTTGCAGAGCTCCAGGGAACACTGTTCCTACTGCACTTGTGTGGGATGGCATGTCTTGAAGCGCCATCCCCAAAGTTACAGGAGTAGTAGTATCTCCAGAACTGCCTCATATGCTGGCCTTTGTCAGAAACAAAGCTCAGTTCAGAGAAAACAGGAGGAGGCAGAGGGCTTGGATCCTCTTCGTCTCTGCTTCTTTTATGTGTACATATCTAGACCTGCTTTCCACGTTCAGAACCTAAGCAGCTGACAGCAGAACACAGCACATCCTCTCATCCACCGCTTCTAAAATTAGGTCAGGGTAGAGCTGGGAATGTCCATGGAGACGTAAAACCACGTGAGCATCCATGTAAACATCTACCCACATATACTGAAGATACAAATGTGTGTGTCCATCGGTGCATTCAACAGGTGGACATTCTCTAGGACACCAAGATAGTAACTTTAACCAGCTGGTACCAAACATGTTGAAACCAGTGCCCCAGATTTTTTCCAGATTTTTCACCATGATTGCTTTACCTTAAGGAAGCATCAGACTAAGTCACCATGAACCAAGTAAATGGTGATTCGTGATGGTTCAGTTGGGAAATTAGGGAAATCATCTGACTTTCAAGCACACAAATGTATTCATGACTAAGCAACAAAGAGTTCGTTCGTTCCCTTTATGGAGAGTGTTACTCCAGAGGCCACAGCTGTAAGTACACCATGGCTTGACAACTGCTACACAGCACACACCACGGAGAATAAACAGCAAATATTCAAAGAGAAACCCATGTCTCCAAGTCCCCAACTAGCGTGCAATTTAATGTAGCTTTTGAGAATGTTACCTTAGTAACTCTATCTTTAAGTTCAAAACAGGGAGTGATAGAAATAAATTTAGTGTTTGAGAATTTCAACAAAGATTTGGAGCTCTAGTCATGTATAAAATCTAATTACCATCAACTACAAAACAAAAGGAAGAAAATATTAATGCAGTTTTGTCCAAGATGCTTACGTGAATGAATACTCTCTGTAGCAGTATAATTTAAAGAAGTACATTTTAATTTTTTAAAATTATTTCTGTGCTAAGAATCTGTCTCACTCATTTGGTTGTCAGTTGCCTAGGAATGAGGATCATGCCTGCAGTGATTACTGATATGACTTCAATGCCCAGCACCGGTAGTCATTGGTAGGAATATTTAATAGAGAACTATATCAGAACACATTATAAAATCTGTTTTTAAAAGGCAATTTTGTTTTATTAAAATTACATACACCATTAATTAAATTAAAGAACTCATCTACTTTTGTATTAATGTTTTGATAACTTAATGTGTAGCTTCATAATTTAATGAATACTATAGATATTTTATAATATAATATGATAATATATAATATGCAATTGTATATTATAATATAATTATGTTATTATATAGAGAGCATATATAATCATTATACTACGATTCTCTCCTTGGGGAATTTCTTATCTATACTACAGCCTTTTACATAATAAATAATGGAATGGTTTAAAGTTATTTAAAGATGAGCGTTAGTATACATTTTAATTAATAGAGATGAGGCCCTTCCCTAAATGTGAGAAACACTGCTCTAGAAAGTTTAAGTCTCAAGAATAAATCAGCAAAGCATCAAGATGAGACACAAATCATCCATGGCCTCTTCTTTAGGAATGTATCCATCCATCTGTATTTACTGAGTGTCTACCAGTGCTGGGCACTTAAGTTGTATCATTAATCATTACAGGAATGATTCGCAACCACAGGCAGCTGATAACCAAATGAGTGAGACAGACTCTTGGCACAGAAGTACTTTTTAATTCAATATACAGTCTTAAAATAAACAGAGTAACTGATCCCATTCAAGAATGGCTAGCCGTGGGGTTCTCCTGGAAGGCACAGTATGCCTGATGATCTCTAGAGAGAGGATGCTTCCCTGAACACAAAGAATTGACTCAGGTGGCAAAGCTAGTGATTCTGGTGGAAGGAATGATAAAGCCACAAGCCTTTAATGCAGAAGTCCAGCATAGCTTAGGAAATAAAGTTGACCACTGTGGGTAGGAAAGAGCAGGGAGGGTGTTCCCAGCTAAGTTTGCAGAGGTAGACAGTAGTGCCTTCAGAGGTTGGGTGGACTCACTAAGGGGTTACAGTTTTACTCTGGGTAAATGAGACACCAGGAAGGGATATCACAACCCAAAGACACAATCTGGTCTGCACCATAAAAATATCAAACAATGAGAAAGAGAATTAGATGTGCCACTGGTATAAATGCAGTAGACTCAAAAATTGGCAATGATACAACCTCCTCTCTTGCAAGCCAACACTGCCTGAGGGAGAGCCAGAGAAAAGGCAGCGTTTATTCAAGGGATTTTCTACCTAAGTTTCAAGACTTTCCCTAAAGTATCAGTATTCCCTGGAGACTAAAACAGATTCTAGAAGATCATGTGACACTGAACTTGCATTCCTGCCTAGTACCAACTGGCTGGAACTGGGGCAGCTGCCCCATTTCCCCATTTGGAAAGCTCCATAATCACATGCTTATCACAGTAACTCTCCCATGCCAAGACATTAGCCCACTTCATTCACTTTTCTCACCTCCACGGCGTTTACAGGTAGATGTAGTTGTCACTTCTTCATAGGGACTACCACAACCAATAGTCATGGCCCTTGGCAGCCATTCTTACTGCTATCGCAAAGTCTCGCAATACATACTGCTAACTTTATTTTTGCCCCCGTACTTGCTCTTGGTTTGCTTGTCAACTCCCTATTCTTTCATCCTTTTCCCCATTTCTAGACAAGAAACATCAATTCAACTGGTGTATGTCCATATCTTCATCCTTAGTTTTGGTTTTGTGAGCCGTTTTCCCAGATCTGGGACCCCATTGGACCAGGTATCCTGAAGGCTTGTATACCTGGTCACTGTACTGTACTACTGTTGAAGTAAGTCCTGGAGCCTTTTCACAGTGAAGCATCCTAAGGCAATTTGCGTGCTGCTAAAATTATTTTCTAGCTCAATTATAAGCTTAAAAAGCAAAGAGAGTGACATCCCATCTCCAGAAGGCAGGGTGGGTGATTTTATTCTCCCCTTTTGTCATTTGATGGGTTATAGCTACTTGTTGTTATTTAGGGGGAGAGATTACAAGCTGTTAAATGGTCTTGTTAAATAGGTTTTGGAAGGATTTCTCTCTTTTTCTTTTCTGTATCTTTCTTTATCTCCTATGTAGGGGTGAAAAGACTTGAAAAATAATGGGATATAAATGTAATATAGAAATGATAAAGAAAGAGGGACAGATTATTGAATATGCTCTTATATCTTTGTATACTGATACAAAATTAAGATTATATTGGGCCACATTGGTATTGATCTTTGTATATTGATACAAAATTAAGGTTAACTCTTTTTAAGGTATTGTACTTAGGTAATGCTTAAAAACTCTTTTTAAGGTATTGTACCTAAGTAACACTTAAAAATGCAATGTGAAGTTTTGGCCACTTGATAGCCACTGTCATAACTGTACTTATAGTTATAAGAGAAAAAACCATTTGTTGGACTGAAAGGGAGAGTTGTTGGGGGGAAAAGAAATACCTTAAACTAAAAAAAATGAGGGGGAAAAGGATGAGGGTTGAGGGGGAGGAGGGTGGAAGAGTGGGACTGGAGGAGGGAGTAGGGAGGGGATTGTGATTGAGATGTAACTTGAAGAAATAAAAAATAAATTATTAAAAAAATAAAAAAGTGAGAAAAAAAGAAATGCAAACTAATAGTCAATCAAACTTGTCATTTTGTTAGGTACTAGGGCAGTCTATCCCAGTTAATTTCTAAGTTAATCAGATATCAAGTTGCTAAGAGACAAGCAACATTTGCTTATCCAAATATAAGGAGATAGATAGGTGGTCTTCAAAAACCTCAAGAGATCTGCAGAATATGGCATTTAAAGATGTTTTCTTAACTTAAGATTTTTTTGATATTGAAACATGTCAGCTCCTGACAGCATCCCCTATTCTACTCCAAGTAGAAGATGAGCATCAAAGAATCTCCAATTGGAGATGGTTGAATTAGTGGCAAGCCTGTCACTTGGCAAGAAAAACCCCTTGCTTCAATTGTAGACAGAATGCTCTCCAAAAAGGACAAAACTTGGAAGCAGGTAAGTCGACAGCCTAGCTCTGCCAAGACAGGGTAGGCAAGTCCTTTATAAATCCTGCTTTACAATCAATGTCTGTCAGAGAAAGGGGCCAAATGGCTGAAGATTTATGCTGTAATGTATGGAGAGAAATTGGAAACTGTCTAAGCAGGCACTGGCATGTCATTTCTTAGTTTTGGAAGCTGCAGACCCTGTACTTCCTGTATAATCAGATATATTTATACCTCTCAGATCTCTGATGTGGTTGAAGACCAGATAGCTATAGTCTCATAGTTAAATTTTGAGTTGTTTAGGAATTAAGAGGGTGTTCTGGATCTAAGAAGATGTTTTTAAAATTGTGATGCAAGTTAGGATGGAACCTGAGTTGAATATAGAACTTTAAATAAAGGAGATGGTTGGATAGTAGAATGTTAAAGTCAGTTGCCAAACACATATGGACTGGACATTGGGAATGTATGTTAAGGTTTATAATTCTCATAACTGATGCCTAATTATTTCTGTTGTTTTGTATTCTATTTCTTTATAAGAGAAAGAGACATTTGCTGGACTGAAAGGGGGAGCTGTTGGGGAGAAGATAAACCTTAAACTTAAAAAAAAAAAAAAGGAGTGGATGTGGGGGTTGAGGGGGAAGAGGGTGGGAGGGTGAGACAAGAGGGGGGGAGTAGGGAGGGGATTGCGGTTGAGATGTAACTTGAAGAAATGAAAAATAAATTGAAAAAAAATTAAATTAAATTAAAAAAGAAAAAGAAAAACGTGCATGGCTCATTCTGCAAATGAGTGACTCCTTCAGGGGAAATTAACTAAAGTCTATTTCCAGCTTTGTCCTTTACTCTCATCATCCTCGAATGCTTACATTTTTGTTAACTCATGAGCAATGCTCCAAACAGACTACAACTGCTTCAGTTTGTTGCCTCTGCTTAGTTACTAGTTCTACACAACTGTGTATGTTAAGTTCTCAATGTGAATTCTGTTTAAGTCATGAGTGAATGCCAGGCCACTGGACATGCAGCCCAGTATCTTACTTTAAAATCTACAAACTAAAGCATAAAGTCTTCAAGATAATAAACAGTCCACACTGCTTTCTTCCTCTAATACCAGCACCTTCTTAACTGTAAGCTCTGCCTTTCCAGCTCCCATGCTGCTGTCCTAAGCCTATTTATATTCTGAAACTGTGACATCTCTCAGAATAATAAAATTCGCCAATTTAGCTAAGATTTCTCTTGGCCTCACGTGAAGCAGCTCAGTGGGCACCATCTTTACGAAATTCTGAAGCAGTATGGGGAAATGTTTCCTCCTTAGGGAGCATTTTGTTTGTCATTATTAATCATGTATGCAAATCAGTTTATCAAAGCCTACTGTTAAACCCAGGTCTGAACTGTGCCTTTCCACTGTGCTCGTATTTCTTTCCTGTCTCTCAGAGTGAATTTCTTAGACACAGGAATATTTGTCTTGCTCATAATGAAACTGAAGTCTGTCATCTCTGCCTCTATCAATATTACATTAGAGAGAACACAGTTGGTGATTCTATTTTTCCTCTGTAGTTCCCTTACCACACACACACACCCACACACACACACACACACCCACACACACACAC
>CAJQZJ010033117.1:4673048-4694125 GCA_907164525.1 Lophiomys imhausi | reverse complement strand
CACACACACCCACACACACACACACACACCCACACACACACACACACACACACACACACACACAACCCTGGCAAGCTGATCCTGCCCCACATACCCTAGCATAACCTGAACACATAACCACAAGGGACGCAAGTGCATCCTGTGACTCTTAAGCGAACAAACATCTTATCTTGTTGTTTGCAGGAAATTTAGTCAAGGAACTAAATTTGTAGACTGACCTCGTTTCTCAATCTTGCCTTATTCAAAAGAATCGTTTGCTTTTTGAGGGCAATACACACCAAGTTATGAAATACTATCCGAATCGATGCATTTTCTTCAAACTCTGTACCAAAACCTACTGTTTTAGTGGCAAATTGATTTGTCCGAAATCAACAAATTCAGCTTAGAAGGTAGAAATGAAGTCACACGAGAGACCAAACTGGGCTATTTTGGATCTGTTAGCCTTATGACAGGCTGTTTTAATTTATGCATCATAGGCGCATCTTTACACCACTCTGCCTGTAATTGCAACAGCTCACGACACTTGCCTGTTCTTTGGTTTCATTTCTGTTCTGGAAAAGCTGGTAAAATGTCACTTTACACAGTTGATTTGCTGGTGCAAGTACATTTTAAGACAGATAACCTATATTACCTTACCAAATCATTAGTAATAACACCAATGATGGTGATGATGATGATGACGAAATGATAACATGTTTTTCATAAGTATTAAATCATCACCACCTAATAAAATGATGTATTAGTTTTCCATTTTTTCCTAGTTTCCTGTGTGAGGTAAATTTCCTATTATGTAAAGTCCCATCCTCCAAACAGCCCATCATTCGAGGTCTTACTGCTACAGAAGACTCATGTAATTGTCTTTCTAATATAGAGTTCTCAGCTAAAACTTCCCATCTTTTTCCAGGACAATAATGCACTTAGTCTCAAGCAATGTGTCTGAATTAGTAACCACCAAGCTTACTAATGCCGTCCTGAACTTTTATGCCTTGCTTCAGAAAATGAAACTGAAGAAGGCTGTGAGGAACACTGGTGAAAGAAAAGCAACTCAGCTGACATCACTGGCCATGTTCTTACAGGTTTGGATTAGAACTTGGTTCTGGAGCCATCTTGAAAGAGGTTCTGTAACGAGGTAAGGAAAATGTGCCCAACATGGTAAGGAAACCATGCTGAAAGTCAGATCCTGGTCCTAGATGACATTGTGATGGTCTCTATGAAAACCACCAAAATGACTATGCATAAATTCATAAAACAAGAAGAAAATCATCTCCCATCTAAGATCCACACTGAAGTCTCTGACCTGCAACTTACTGACTTTCTGGCAGATAGAATTGTCTTTTTATAAAATACCTAAAATGTCTCCATTTTCCGAATTTTACTCTACAAACCTACTTTCTATTATAACTTTCAAACACTTTATTCCTGAAACTTAATTATCTCTCATATATTCTTTCCAAGGCCCATGCAGGGTCTTTGCAAAAAAGCTCTTACTCTTTCTGGGATCTCTTCTGCCATCTTTGTTTTTCTTTATTGAAAGTTCTGCTAACATAGGTGTATTACATGGCTCAGAAAATACACTCACGATTATTTCCACAACAGACATAGGATCACCAAGAGACAAATATGGGACTGTTGACAAGGCAACATTCATAATAACCCTGATGTGAGAAAGACAAAAATGGTCACCAGAGGTCAAATTGATTATGTGCATATATTTATACATACACATATACATATACACATATGTGTGAGTATATGTATGTATATATATATATATCTATTATGAGCAAATTACAAACCACATGCAATTAGATAGGTAAGACTTGCAAAAATAGCAGAAGATGGACCATAGACATGCAGGATATGGTCTGCTGTATCATTTCACTCACTTGAAGTTTTAGAATAAGCAAACAATTGTATTGTCAGGGCAAGATAATTGTTGCCCTTAGGGAAGGCAGTGACTGGAAGGAGGTACAGAGGAGCTACCGGGATGTTGGTGACATTCTGTTTTCCATCTATGTGGTGGTTACATGGGAGTGTTCAGTTTGTGATATTGAACTCAGTGGTACATTTACAATTTGTGCAATTCTATGTACATAATATTTGTATATGATATTTAAACAATGGGGTTTCAAACAGAAAGTGTGCCATGCTACAAGTAATCAAAATAACCTTTCCTTTGAAATACTTCCTCTGATTTCACTTTGTTCTGACCATTTTTCTTAGTTCTATGAAAAGATTTGCTATTACTCCCGAAAAACATGTACCCCAGATTGTTTTATATAAAGTATTGGGGTGAGCATACTTATTTTCCCTCCATAAAGCTAATGGAGGTGACCCTCTTATTTGCAATGTCATTCTGCAATGCACCAAGTAGGCTGGGAATCATCCTTGACCAGGACTTTGTTCCAAAATGGCTTCCTAGGAAGCCCATGTTCCTGGGATCTGTTGCTTTATTGTATACATGACTTTAAGTTTTCACATTGGAATAATGTAAAACTTTGGGTTTTGAAAAGTATGTATGCCATTGTAGAAGGTGTTATCGGGTTGAGCACTTTTACTACAAAGAGTCCATTACCTTTACCATAAACTATGGGCATTCATCTCCAAAAAATGCACCCCAGATTCCCTCATTTGAATTACGGCAATAGAAATGTTTGCCTCATAGAAATACTATGTACTCCAAGAGAGATGATGTACATGTTTTGTAAACTCTAAAACAAGATACAGACTAGAAGCAATGCTCATATATTCTCTTGTAGGTTAGTAGAATTCCCTAGCTTTTTCCACGTCATGGCACACATGGAAAATTATAATTGTTGTATTACATACTTAAGTCAAATAACAAAACTTCTCAGGGATGGAGAATAGGTAAAAGCACATTGGCTAGAAAGCTCTGTTCTAATAAAGGTCTACATTATTGGAATTGAAAATTCCGGCGAGATGGGATCATTTTGTTTTGTGTTCCCCTTGGGTATCATGAGCGCAACCAGTGGTATATTGAGCTCAGACACAGAAGGAAACAGACTGCCCCGAGCATCATCTTGAACCAAGAGAGCAGATCTCACACATCACAGAAGAACATCCACAGCAAAGAGTCAAATCCCCAAACATGACATGAAATATTTACTTATATTTACATGGGCCTTCTTCTGGCATCACGGCAAGAAGAGCTCTTGAAACTGCAGATTTGTATCTTATGTTCTCATCAGAGTTAGTTTATGAGCAACTGATACATATTTGAGAAGGAAGGAAATACTTATTTCACACACTTTCTTAATCATATTTAAAATCAAGAGAGCCTTATCATTATTTAATGTAGAAATGGAAACTCAGGCACTCATTTTCTAATAAATTGTTTTTAATTTTTGGTTGTGAGCCTAGCTTTTAATGGCTGAGCCAGCCATATCACTCCTGGGCATATATCCAAAAGATTCCTCACCAAACCACAAGGACATCTCCTCAACTATGTTTATAGTGGTGTTATTTGTAACAGCTAGAAGCTGGAAACAATACAGATGTCCTTCAACCAGAGAATGGATTAAAAAAAAAAAAAACCTGTGGTACATTTACACAATGGAGTACTACTCAGCCATCAGAAACAAGGAAGTCACGCAATTTGCAATGAAATGGATGGAACTGGCAAAGCTCATCCTGAGCTAACTCAGACCCAGAAAGATACACATGGCGTGTATTCACTTATAACTGGATTTTAGCCATATAGTACGGGATATCTATCCTACAATCAACAGACCCAAAGGAACAGGAGCATGAAATTTGTTACCTGTTAGAGGGACACTTCACCCGAGTGGAACTGCCATATAGGCCCCCAATGCAGGAGTAAGATCTTAGCAATCATGTGACTGATGAACTGAGGGGTTTAATATGTGGGGGCATCTGAAACCAGAGGAGTAGGATAGGTCAAGAGTGGGTAGAGAATGGGAAGTTGGGACCAGGAGGGGTGGAGGGAGGGGGCTGTGATAGAGATGTAACTTGAATTAATAAATAAACATTAAAAATTGTTTTTAATTATTTCTTCTTTATTTCCTTTAATTCCATGGAGAAAGAAAAGATTCTATACACAAACGCAGAATGGTAGTAGTTGGTGTTCCTCTGAACTTACTGAGAATCTAAGATAGATAGGAAAAAAATGGTTGTTGTACATTGTATGAGAGGAGAGTTCACTGAAATAGTTCATTTCTTCAGTCTTTCCCAAAGTACCAGATGAAAAATGATTTAAGGTGGCATCCAGATAAAGCAATTATAACTATATTGATATAACTTTGCCCTGTTGGAAAAGTACAGCATGGTAAACCATTGCTGTGACGGGCTACATTGATTTAAATACTAGAGTGTAAGCACAGTCAGTGAAAATATGCAGGTGTGTGGGTTTCTCTAGTTTGGAGTTGCTTGCTGGAAACCCTTGTGCTTTTCTTTAGCTATCGTCTGCCATGTGAAAAGCCTACTTAAATGTTCCCTCTCTTTTGGAACAGTTCCAAAGGCTATTCCATCTCATATTCACAATAATAGAAAATTAATCTCCAAGATAAAACCACTTCCTTGGAAACTTATCTCAACAAGTAACGGTGGGTGTAATCAATTTGGGAGACCAATTGACATGCAGAGAGTATGTCATAAGGCATGCCTCAGAAGATGGTGGAAGAGGCTAGATCTTGATCCCAACTTTGAGATAACATATCTTTTCACAGATTCCTTCCTTGAATCTGGTTTGCTCATCAGTAAAAATACCTACCAGAAACATTGCTTGCAGAAACACCAGGGCACCAGCACACCTAGCTGGTAAGCATGCCAAAGTAACTGCTTGTCATCTAAGTGGTCTATACATTGAATTTCAACTTTTCCATTTCACATACCCACCTTCTAAAAATATTTGCTAATAGTTTTACAATGTTATGGTGAGCTTTACTCCTTGAAAGCAAATATAAAGATCCCCAAAGACTGACATTTGTGTGTGTGTGTGTGTGTGTGTGTGTGTGTGTGTGTGTACATGATGTTTTATTTAAAAACAACCAAACTACATGCCAATAATACTGTTTTGATCTCACGGATCAGAATAGAATAACAGAGCTGAGCTCAGAAGCTTATTCTAAAGCTTAAGAACAGAAACGTCAAGGTTTATGTTCCTACACACCTGAGTTGAACTCAAAGTCCTCCGCGGCCCCCCTACCCACCCAGCAAGAGCACAGAAGACACCCTGGCTCTTCCTGTCCCTGTGTCTAGGACTTGGCTCACAGCGTTAAGCTAGAACTGACTTCATAGGTCATGAGTTTATTTCCCCACAGTAGACAAAAAGCCACTGTGTGTTCTCTGTAATTTTAGTGACTCTACTTCCTGTTGAGGTCGGCCCTACTTCTCAACCTATAAAACCTCTTTCTACTTCCTGGAAATCATCAGAATATCATATTCTACCTGAAGCCCTCCTCTCAAGGCCGTATGATTTCATCTTTCGTCTACTCTCTATGAATCCTGGTTTCAAATCCTGCTGATACTCCCATTGTTGGACGCCATGCCACCTCAGAACAAACATAATCTTTTCCTTCACACCTGCAAATGTTTCGTGATGTATATGGAGCACCATGGTACAGCCTGCATCACAGCTTCACTCCTTCTCTACAGAATGGAGATAAAAACCTGGCTGTTGCACCCAGAGAGACAACAGTGGGGCACTAGGGCTTGCTGCCAGGCTTTAGGAAAGCATGGGAACAAGGCCAATATATAATTTGATATTCTTATTAGTTAGAATCCAAAAATTACCCTAGCCCCTGAAGATATCCAATGAGGATAATACTGAACAAAGAAAGCTACATACATAACACCAAATACATTCTTTTTTTATGTGCTTACACAAACATATGTGAATATATAAAATATCTGTTATCACACACTAATCACTCTCACTCTTGTGAATACGTCCAACTTTCTGAGCAACTATATGGTTCTAAGTCTCAGTTTATCAGTCTTGTACTATAAATCCTAATGGTCTTCTTAACCCAGTTCCTGGGATGTGTTCAAGTTGGATGTGGCAGTCTCATGGCTATTTCTGTATATTTCTACAACACAGGAAGGCACATGATACTCACTTTTTTTTTTAATGGGAGCCATTTGATTCAATTCTGATCAAATATTTCCTAATTATAAACAGTGAGAGCTAGGTATACACTTCCATAAATACTACATCAAAAAGACACATGGATTCCCAAATTCGATACAGCTTGGGAACACTGAGAGACAACATCCTAATCCACAGCAGAATGGTGTGCTTGGTTCTGTACCAATGAGGAGTGTCCTACAGCCTGGTACATGCCGCTTAGGAGCATACCATTGTGCTATGGCTCCAGGCTTCCTTTCACTTCTTTCCTTATTTGTTTGTTTGTTTGTTTGTTTATACTTTGAAGTAGGGTCTCACAGAATTGTACAGGTTAACCTTAGACTCACTATGAGGCCCCAGGTGACCCTCAAATTTTGCCGCTTTTCTCCCTAAGCATCACTAGTAAATAGAATTAATTATAAGCCTACCAATATGGTCAAATATCAATCTACATTTGTAATTAACTTTAGTGTGTGCATGTGTGCATGTGCATGTGTGTTAAGAGCATACACATGTATGCCACAGCATGAGTATGGACATCAGAGGACAGTCCTCAAAAGTATGTTCTCTTCTTCCATCCAGATGTTCCAGGGATCAAACTCAGATTACCAGACTTGTCTAGCTTTTCATCTGGCCCCCGTTATTTGTTTTTAAATATTTTATTTCATGAGTTAATTAATTTGTTTACTTTACATTCCGATCAGAGCTTCCTTTCCCTTCTCTCTTCCCTGTCCTTCCCTCGTGCCTCCCCTCGACTTATGCCCCCCATCCCTTTCTCCTCAGAGAAGGGGAGACCTCCCATGAAATCAACCTGCCTTGGAATCTCAAGTAGTAATAGGACTGGGTACACCTTCTTCTATTGAGGATAGATAAGATTGTCAAGTTAGAGGATAGGGATCCAAAGGCAGGCATCAAACTCATAAACAGCACCTGCTCCTGCTGTTAAAGTTTCCACATGAGGACCAAGCTGCACATCTGTTACAGATATATAGGGGGCCTAGATCTGTCCCATGCATGCTCTCTGGTTGATGGTTGGGAAATGCAAATCAAAACCATTCTGAGAGTCCAAGTTATACCTCTCAGAATGGCTAAGATCACAAACCCAAACTACAGCTCATGCTGGGGAGAATGTGGAGCAAGAGGAACACTCCTCCATTGCTGGGAGGAGTGCAAACTTGTACAACTACTTTGGAAATAAATTTGGGAGTTTCTTAGAAAATGGGGAATAGTTCTACCTCAAAACCCAACTATACCAATCCTGGGGATATACTCAGAAGATGCACAACCATATCACAAGGACACTTGCTCAACTATGTTCATAGTTGCTTTATTCATAACAGTCCAAAACTGGAAACAACCTAGATGTCCCTCAACCAAAGAATGGATAAAGAAAATATGGTACATTTACACAATGGAATACTACTCAGCTATTAAAAACCAACATCATTAAGAGGGGAAACACAAAACCAAAATAAGCCAAAGCAACAAGAATTAGTATTTAAAAAAGTCAAAAAAAAATGTCCACCCCCTACACATGTGTGGATGTTCATACCATTACAACACCTCATGTTGCTTAAAAAAAATTCTCTTATCTAGTCCCACTTATGGGATCAGAGGAGATTTCCCAATACATAAACAGCCATTCTGACAAGGGGGTCAGGAGTCTTATGTAGAATAAGACAATTTGCTTCCTTAACAAAACTCTGTTGTGCCTATCTCAGTCTGGCCACCTACCCTCAGTCCTGCAACATCTGCTTCCCTTTATCTAATAAGTCATGGTCATCAGCAATCAAATACATTAAAAATATTTTTACAAAATGATACTCCCTGGCCTCATATCCCCTCATTTTTCCATGATCTTTACTGCAAAACTCCTGGAAGGTTTTCCCATTCATTGTCTTGTCTTGCTTTATAGTTTCCTACTCCCCTTCACACCCAAGGAGTCACTGAAACTCCTTACCCAGGTTACCAATGTCATCCACGCTTCCTAAGGATCATTCTGTTTGAGTTTACAGATTACTGCTGTATCAGTGAGCCAGTCATTTGTTCCTTCCTGACACTTCCTTCGTGTGTCTCCTACATTTTCTCCATCCTTTACTTACTTCCCCGTGTCTCTTTGGAAATATTCTGTTTTCACTGCAATACAAGTTGTCACTCTAGGTAATATTCATGCCTTACTATCTGGGTCATCTTTAATCCTTCTCTACCTCTCAAGTTCCATTGCTAATCAGCTACCAAGTTCTGTCAGTTCTGCTTTCTGCACATCTTGACTCAGATCACAAGTCACCACCTTACACATTTACTCTACCCCAGGGATCTCAACAGAGTCTGCAATGATGAACGAGACTGTCTCAGTACCACTGTGAACTTTCACACTGCAGCCACAGAAGAGACCCATGTACAGTATGAATGGCTCACTGTAGCCCTATTCAAAATCTTCTATGATAAATCCTGGCATCACACAATCCTCAAAGTAAATTCCAAAGTGCTTCCCGCAGCCTCCAAGACCACAATTAATCTGATTAATCTTTCCTCCTTCCCACCTTCCTTGCTTTGCTCAGCCACACTCACTGCCTTGTGCTCCCCACCACCCCGGAATATGCCCAGCTTTTCCTTCCTCTTGCTGCTCCTTGCAGTGGGAGAAAGTTTTCTCAGCACATCTAAAAACTTGTTCCCCTACTGCCTTTGACCATTTCCTCAGAAAAGGCTATCTGAAAGTTCTTTCCTTTGCTCACTATACCCTTAAGGCATTGGCTTCCCTTTACAGCACTTAGTACCAGCAGAAATTATCTTACATGCATAGAAGTTGTTTACTTATTTATTGCTTTACTTCTCCACTAGAAAGTAGGTTCTCAAAATAGACATCACTTTGCTCAATGCTGAATCCCTGACAATTAGAATAGTACCTGGGGGGAAAAGTAGGCCATTAATAAATGAATGAAGAAAGGAATGGAAAAACAAGTAAATCATGAGCCCGTACCACATGCTCCTTCTTGGCTCTGTCCCTACTACATATTTTCCCCCTTCAAATAATGTGCTTTTTCTTAATATTTTCTATGCCACGTGGGTGACTATAAATTTGCCTTCAGTGATTACCCTTTCTGAACACACACACACACACACACACACACACACACACTCACCACCACCATTCAGAGAAACTGTCATCCATTGTTCTTTGCCTCTGTAGTTAAGTTCTTCTTTTCTTTAGTCCTTACGATGTTTATTTTTATGGGGTTTTGTTGTTGGTTTGCCTTGTTTTTGCACATGCTTTTGCACATTGCCATAGCATGACGTCCTTGAAACAGGCATTGATCTACACTTCTACCCCCATATTCTAAAACACAGTAGGAAATCCATAATGTATCTACCTGTTAAATTGTTGCTAGTTGTCAGTGCAAGAATTTAAATAGAGCCTGAATCAATGAACCTCCTCAACATTTATCATTCTATCCCACTTTACGTCATAGAATGAAAATGTTCTATTATTTGGTGGAAGAGCATTCTCGTCAAGCAGCTTCACAATAAGGTGGAAAGGTGGAAGGCACTAATTTGTAGGGTATCATGTTCTACTAAAAACCGCTATGTACCAAAGAAGCCACATGTACACCATTATTCACGCTTTCAAGGCTAACTCTCCCATCAGTATTTCAATGAAATGAAGGAAAAACACAATCGCTTTATAAATGAGGATCATGATTCTCACACAGCTAAGAAACTTACCAAGTCCCTCCACTGCTAAGTGAAAGACCAGGTTTCAACAGGGGCTGTTAGTCTCCAGACATGACTGCACTAAGGAAAAATGTCTACAAAGATTATGCAGTGCAGAGAAATTTAGGGCTTTCCACAACCATTCAAACTTTCCAGGCCTCAGACTCTTCATTGCCCTCCATTGAAAAGAGAGTGCCAATTCTTACAGTTGCTAGTAAGTAAGTATTATGATTCTGCAACACTCTCGATGTCACACGATATCTGGCCCATTCTCATTGCAAGGCTACAATCTAGATGTTGTCTCAGTTGGCTAACATTTTTGCTATGTATACATTGATGGGAAGTTGCATTGGAAGTGTTGGTGACTGGTCACAGAAAAGAGCCTCATGAAGCACATAGAACAATGAGGACAAAAGCTAAAATCCTTCTAATAAATGCCTTAGGATGTCAACCCATTTTGAGCTCACTGAGTATTTTCAATTAGAAGGTATTCAGTGAGGAGACCCAGGTGACTAAAACTCAGATCTGAAGTCACTGAACATTCTCAACTACTTTATTCCTTTTATATTTTTTTCTTTACGAATCCTGGAGGGTTTTGCTTCAGTCTCAAGTGCTCACTCTAGCTCCATCTCAACCAAGATCTTAGCAGCCCTTCCCTATTTAACAGGTGGGATATTGACAATTCCTATAAGAGGGAAGGAGGGTGAAATGTACACCAGAAGCGAAAGGGAATCCAATGAAGATCCTTCTTACTTGCTCTTGCAGTGGAGTTGTCATATTTAACGGGCCTATTTATATCCAGTCTAAAAAAAAAAAAGTCAAAACTCTATCTGTGGAATATTAAGTATGTAAATACATGGACTGGAGGAACACAAACTCATCATAGGAGTACTACGTAAGGCAGATGGGGACAGAAGACAGGGGGAGATTATAATGACTTTACTTCTCTCAATAATATTTGAGTTCTTCTTCAAAATAAAAAAAGACACCATAAAGTTGTCAACTTTTTTATTCTATTTGCCAAGTTTATTATATTGTTCAGTGACCTCATTTTAACTCTAAAAAAAAAAAAAAAAAATTGTCATGTGTCCCTTCTGCTGTTTCCAATGCCACACACATGTCTTCTTTAAGTCGTGGAATCCACAAGTATTGAAATTTGGAAAACAAAATCATAATGATGACTCCACTAAGGCTTCTCAGCTTAATAGTAACTACTAGAATGTTCTGGCTAGTGAGAAAGACAAGTTAGTCGACCCACTCAGTTAACTGAGCATATGGAACCATCACGACAGCCAGAGTAATTGTCAACGAATATAGCAAAAAAGTATTGGAGAAAAGTTACTCCTGCTCTGTCCTCTGCAGTCTCTCTTCTAGAATAAAGACAATGCTAAGACTGGCTTGATTTTTTAAGGAAGAATCAGTTATGCTAAACATATTTTTTAATTTATCAAAATACAAATCTTTTTACAATGGGTTAATGCATACCCACTACATAGCATATAATAGGTTCTAATACTGTTGACTGTGAAAATACAAATGAATACAGTGGTGTACTGAAATGACTTTTTTTTTAACATAACCAGTGAGGACGAGCTTCTTCTAACTTCATAAACTTGCTTTGGTGGGTTGTAAATTTTAAAACATCTACCTAGTGGCTACAAATGCTTTCTTTTGAGAGGGTCTCCCTTTTGGAAGATCCCTAACCACACAAGAGTCATTTCTTACTCTTTGTTTTTAGAGTTCCCACTACTGCTCACTTGTAGCCAATGCCTCCAAGATGTTAGGAATTAAATGTATTCTGAGGTCAATCAAATTTGTGAAGAATGTACAAATCTCCACCAATACCACTCTATTTGAAAAATCCTTATTTCTTATTCTTGGAAGACTTGTGCTGTTTGTCCTAAGGGCATGCAAGAAGATCATGTTAAGAAGATGATGTCATGAAAGACTTCTCTGCAGTCTACTCAGAGAGAAAGAAAGCAAGAGGTACTGTGCTACACAATGGTACCTCTAGTATCTAGTATCTAAAATGGAACATGTAAATACTTAGCAGTGTGCTGTAACTACTATGATTGTTTTTCCTAATCTTGCCACGTGAGTGAGTATGTGAGTGTGCATCAGATGACATGACGTTCTAGTCACAGTCATCTTCAACAGGAAAAGCAATGACCATTGGAGCAGTCATAGGGATAATTTCTTCAGGAAATGGAATTTTGCCTTATTGCTGAAGGGGACAAATAATACTCATCATGCAGACACAGGATACCATTAAAGAGAAGTGGCTGGAAAGGTTGCCTCTGGTAGGGCAAATTTCCTCTGGTAGCAAAAGACCTGCCTGCACATTTCTGTTCTGCACCTGCTATACACAAACCTTTCTCAGAAATTTAAACATTTACTCCAAAACTATATCCTGGCCTTTTTTTGACACTGAAAGGGGATAACAATGAAGTTCCTTTATTGAACAAGTGGCTCACTTGTTCAGGGTGATAGAGCTAGTCGGGAAGCCACATATCCTAGGGAAAGTTTGTGCTATGCATGGAAGAAAGAGTTCAGTATTGCACATCATGGAATATTAAAAATAAGTCGAGCATCAAGGACAACTAAATTGCTACTAAGCTAATTTCCCAAACTCTCATTATGCAAAACCACTTAAAGTCACTCAAAGTATCTATTATAGATTAATTATTCTCCAAAGATATTTTATTTTATGTTGTTTATGTTGTTGTTGTTGTTGTTATTGAGATTGGATCACAATCTGTAGCCCACAGAGCCTTGAGCTTATTACATAGCCCAGGATGGTTTCAAACTCATAACAATTCAGCCTTAGCCTCTGAGTACCAGGACTGTAGGCATGAGCTACCTACCATGCCTGATCCTAATGTCATTTTATATCTGTCTCTATCAATAAAGTTAAATTTGGGGTCTTTATTTTTGTGACCAAACAGGAATCATGACAAATAAAATTGGCTAAATATAAGTAAATTTTTATGAGAACAAAGGCCAATCTTAACATGACAAAGTTCAACATACAGATAAAAATTGTGAGCATATTCAAAGACTTAATGTAGTTCTTCGCTATTGTCAAGAGAGGGGATAATCCAGAAAAAGTCATCATAAACTTATGGCATCCAACTGGTATCTTATGACACTGGGAAGGGTAGACAGGAAGAAAAGGAGCAGCAGGAAAAATTCTGTACTGACCACAAGACCAGAAGGGCACAGACTTAAGCTTTGTATACAAAACACAAGGAATCCTGAGCTGACAGGAAGCAATATCATTAGGCCCTATGTCATTCTGAGGCTCAGAAATGACAAGCAACTCCCCCAGAGTCACGCAGCCTGTGATAGCTGAACCGAAACCTTTTCTTGAAATACTCAAAATTAGTCTCCACTGTCTTCCAAGTGTGTTTGGAGAACCACTTGTTGGCCTTGAGGGCACAGCAAGTTGGGTGTCTTTTTGGGTCAATTCAACTCCTAAATTTCAAGGAGATCCATCTCATCTTTACTCTTAGTTTGGAATCCTTAACCTTGGGCATTTCTTCCATTCTCCCTCCATTTCTTCTTAACAGATAAAATACATAAATAAGGCATCTCACACTCCCTCATTTCCTGCCATTTACATTTCTCACAAAATGTTGACCTTGTTCTTATCCCTTCTTAAGCATAGGAACACAGGTCTTCTTCTTTGTCTTTTTTAAATGCTTCTTGAAGTTAAACTCAGGCAAGAATCCATAATGAACAGTATCCCAATTTGAAGAGTAACTGGTCCTTCTTAAAAGTTACATGTGAAATTCTGTTTTTTTTTTTTTTACTCATTACTCCTGGGACTTATCTTCAACTTGCCTTTCAAATTCTATATGGTCTTCTCTGTTCTGTCTAGCCTCTCTCTATCCATAACCACAGTTACTAAGGACCTTAGGGTGCAGGAAGAGAATAGCAACCTGAGGCATTTTTTTAAAAGCAACAATCTTGGTTTCCTATATGTTCCAACAACAAAAATTTGAAATGTGTCTATGGTCCTTGTAGCACTTAGGAGGAATAAGAAGACAATATAAATATAGTCCCTTTTACAATGAGAGGTGCTCCATGGCAAAGAACAGAAGCTAAAGGACAGTGAATGGGAGAACATGCTGCCCAATTCCTAGGACCTAGCAGGAAATGATAAGGTAGCCCAAGAGTTGGTCCAGGTCAAAGTATAATTTAGCTATCTGTAAAATACTTTCCCCTTCCTCTTAGAAAAAAATCTAGAAACCTTTTCAGTTCCAGCTATTGGGCATTAGGGCCATCCTGTTGCCAATAAATGAAGTATCAACAGCTCAAGTTGTACCTTTATGATTTCTTTTTCCTACAAAACACAATAATTTGTTTAATCCAAAGAATTTTTTGTGCTCCTTATAAGTGACAGTAACCATATGAAGCACTACATATCACAGTAAAGGTATGGAGAGCTGTTACCCTAAAGGAGATGATAGGTGGGTCAATAGATAGATAGATGGTAGCTGGATGATAAACGGATAAGTAGATGGACAGATAGATAAGATAGAATACACACACACACACAGAGTGAGAGAGAGAGATTTGTTAAATTGACTATGCTACCTAAATGAACACTATGTACCTATTCAAATCATTTTAAAGAAATATTTTAATATGAAATGCACTGGTGATATAATGTTGTATATTTTTTTAAACTTACAGGAGACAACACCTGTACAACTCTATTATCATGAAGAAGTTGAGTTGGTGTCTGACTAGAGCCTTCACCCACACTGACTGGTGTTCATGGTACTGGAAGGTACTCTGCATGCTACCAAAGGAGAAAGATAAACACCAGTCCAGCTACAAACTCTTTGATCTACAAGGATTACATCCCTGCAAGATGTACTAGTACAATGGTGGCACAAAACTTATGGGAGTAACCAACCACCATCTGATTGGATTTAAGTCCCACTCCATGAGATAAAACCCATCCGCAACACTGTTCAGTGGCCAAGAACCTGAAATTAGTTAAGCCATGGACCTAGTGTAAACCAATTACTATTGTTGTTCTGCTAAAGGAACATAGCAATAAAATGACTCCTAATAACATTCTGTTATATTCATAGATCAGTGGCTTGCTCAGCTACCATCAGAGCAGCTTTCTTCCACAGAAAATGGGAACAAATACAGAGACCCACAACTAGACAATATGCAGAGGAGCAGGAAGGTCTTGACACACTCAATTCTAAACGGGATGTCTCCACCACATCCCTCCCCTCAGGGTTCAAGTGGAAGAAGAAACAGAGACTGTAAGAGTCAGCGGGGATGAAAGGCACCAGGAAATCAAGTCCTTCTACACACCGCAGGACCAATGTACATAGGAAATGCCAGAGGCTGAGGCAGCATGTACAGGGTGTGCACAGGTTTGTGCCAGATGGGGTCTCCCTGTTGAGAGAAGCAAACACAAGCCTCCATTCCTAACCCAGAAGTTATCTCCAGTTGATAACCACTCATAAATGAAAAACTCTCGTCAAACAAGTCTCACTGGATATACAAACCAGCCTTAAGGACATGCCTCATGTACAGCAGTAGATGGCCAACACAAAAAGAACTCAACGGCATCTTTGTACATTCTTTGTTTCATAATTTTTAGTCATGGCATTTATTATTTTAATATATTATATTATACACAATATATAATATTATACATATACACATATATATACATGTATATATGTATGTATTAACTTATGGGTCCTATTGTATATATTATGACTTCTTGTTTTGTGTTTTTATAGGATTCCAGTGTGGGCAAATGTGTGTGCCTCAGCATGATATATGTTTCTTGTGCTTTTTGGTTTTTGGCTCTTTTTTCTGGTTTGTGTGTGTGTGTGTGTGTGTTTGTGTTTGTGTGTGTGTGTTTGTGTGTGTGTGTGTGTCCTATTTTAATTTGGTTTTGTTTTATGTTATTTTATTTTATTATTGTTCTTCAGATGCCTGTTTTTTTTTCTGGGAGACTTAAAGTATGTTGATTCAGTTGCAAGGGGATGTGGCAAGGATCTGGAAGGAGTTGGGGGAAGGAAAACTGCAATCAGAATATATAAGAAAAAAAACTACATTCAATAAAAGAAAAACAAAATATTTTTTAAATTACATAATAGAATATAGTGTATTACTATTTTATAAAGAAGCAAAAGAATACTAAATGAGAAGAGCCATTTGGGTGAGCTCATAGAACATTTTTACATGGTTTTGATTGTCTATATTTTTTGAGGTGATTGGAATTAGCTTGTGAGGTTTTAAACTTTTAAGCAACTATGTCACCTACATGATTTTAAGGAAGAAGTCATGGCACTCAGGCCTTTAGAATATTGTAAGAAAAAACTTATCTCTATGGAATAACTAGAACTTAAATTAAGAATTGGTGATGCTGACTTTCCTCTGGTTTTCAAGTACAAGATTAGAAAGCTAGCCCAACAAAGTACCATCTCATAGTCTTCATCTTGAACAAAGCTGAGAGTTCTGCTTTCTCAGAAACAAAAGAAAAGTTGGCTACAAGAACATCTCCCCCAAAACAACATGATAAAAATTATCAAGGAAGTAATAAAGTATCTAGTAATAAATTGCATGAGTCCTGTACAGCAGTCCTACAACAGTCAACAAATACTTTAAAATGGGATTTAACTCACATCTTATCAGAAAATACAAAGGATATGTTTTTTCCACCTAATAAATGTTTCAAAGATACATATATTGCATCATAGAGAAGACATGATTAGTAGAAAAGCTGTAAGGAAAATACCATGTGGCTGGCAAGAGCATAGGCCCTGGAAGATGGGCCAACTCCCTGAAGACACACTGGAAAGTTACACACTGTAGAAGCTAACATTCATCCTGCCATATTTTCCATATCCACCTTGGTTTGCAAAACAAGGGCTTTCTGCCTTTTCTGAAATATGAAGGAGAGAAACTATGCCCTTCTATCCACCTCATTCTTTTGCAAGGCAGAAAAATATCTGAATGACCAGGCAAGGAAGGGATCAATGCAACAAGTGTGACTCCTCCGTCTACTGTGGATTCCCTCTCTGTGGATCTTCCTGCCCATGGATCTTTCTGGACAGATGACTTGGCACCTGCCTACACATGCCTTTGTAGCTATATGTTGCATTCAAAATCTCTCTTACTCACTACCGGGACTCAACAGACATGAGGCTGAATCTACTCTGTAGTCACAAACGTGCTCTAGTGAGTTGATTACATATCAAGAGTTTCCTTAGCGGGGGGAACAAAGCTCCCACATTTGACATTTGTGTTTAATGATTCTCCACTTGCCTAATGTGGTGATCCCCGATGAAGTGAATACATTTAACAGCAACTGCTTGACAACTCTGTCTACCTCCTTAGTTGATTTGAACTCAGGGTTAAACACAAGGGAAGAAAGAAA
Source organism: Lophiomys imhausi (assembly GCA_907164525.1). Taxonomy (NCBI): domain Eukaryota; kingdom Metazoa; phylum Chordata; class Mammalia; order Rodentia; family Muridae; genus Lophiomys; species Lophiomys imhausi. Next base: position 4,676,885 of record CAJQZJ010033117.1, on the reverse strand, counting down.
ATTTATTACTCATATTCTTACTACAACACACAAAGATTTATATGCAAAAAATATTTACTGGTAAAAAAAAATCTAAAGGCATAGAAGGTGAGTATTGGATGAATACTCAATAACAATTGTCATAATGATAGCAGACACAGGCAATGTCATTCTATTCAGTAATTTAAAGTTATGTTTAGGACAATCTTATGAAAAACACACATCCATTATCACTTTTAGTATATACATGAATTTTTAGTATATGATAAACAATTTTTCATCTAGTTATACTCTGATTAATACACAAATAAAGCTTTATGTATATCTTTCGGAAAAGCTTGGAAATACAAAAGAAAATCAAAAGAAGAGGAAGCCTTCTTTGCCATTACTTCCAGGGACTGTTATGAACAGCTTTTTCTAATCACTTTTGGAAAACAATTTCAAATAATTAAGTGTGTAGTATTAATGACCAGATTTAGAGTAATCATTGAACTTCATAAGAAAAACTTGAATACCATAACTATTCTGCACTACTTTTTTGTAAAGAGTCATGCAGAGAAGTTGGGAGAGATTCTATCAGGATTTTGATTTTATGAGATTTTAATCCATGGACTCTTTACATTGTCAATGTTCTCTGCTACGAACAAAAACTATATGATATGAAAAACAGGCCACCGGGTATTTATTTTAAAGGGAACACATTACAAAGTACAAACCAATTCTGTGTATTGTCCCATCAGTGTCCAAAGAAAACTGTCATTAGCAATATTGAATGAATCCCATGCTCAAGCATGCACACACCCTCACACACAGGTACACTGACACATTATAAAGGTAAAGATGTTCTTAAACATTTCTTTTTAAGATTTGTGGGATAGTTATGTTTGTTCATGTGTGTAATCCCAGTATCTGGGAGGCTGAGACAGGAAGGTTGCCATGGACCAAAACTAGCCTAAACTAACTAGTGCATCCAAGGCTATCTTGGGATACAAATTAAGATCCTGTGTCAAAAATATTTGTTTTTCAAGATGAAACAAAGACAGGTATATAGATAAATGAAATTCCCTAGTTTGTATCAAGTGTCTATGAGAGATGTGCTACCCTGCCAATTCCATAATGAGATTCACAAATTAACACTCATGAGAAGTGGTTACTGTTACTCACTTTCCATATTGTAGCAGATTCAGAAAAGGCAACACCAACTTTTTGTTCTACTTCTCATAACTTCTATGAGCTCCACACTGCTTGTAAATAGGACTGTTGTTAGCTTAGCAACGACATTTACTACCCGGAATGAATCCCTGATAGAAAATAATCTTCTGACTTCAGCCTTGGAAAAGCTAGAGCAATCAACACATTCACTGTCTTTAGTCAACGTGCTGTGCACAGAGTGCTCTGCAGAGTGCAGAGAGCCACGAAGACTGAGAATGGTTTCCTATCTGTGACTCTGCTCTTCACAGCCTAGGCCCTAAGGGTCAAGGTCAGCTAGAGATCCAATATGGAGTTTCAGTTCTCAAGCTTCTTCGAGTTAAGCAAATAATTAGCGCTTTAGAGAATGATGCAGCTAGCACCCACCCCTCTCCCCTCAAAAAGGAGATTCATTTTTGATCCGCTAAGTTTTATTTAAAGACCATGTAATCGCATCCCAGCTGGCTTCATTGAAGCAACAACGTGGGCAATCAGTGACACCAACTGCAATGCTATCGTTTCTATAAACAGCAATGAGTGGAGGGGGTAGGACGGTACTAGAAGCATATGTATAAACAAGAGAAATCACTTCAACAAGAGAGAGTGTCTCGGCAGGTTCACAGCATCTCTGATTGCCATCACAGTCGGCCCTGATGTCCGACTTTTAATGGCATTAGAAGAGATGCAATGAAAATAACATGGCACATACACAGCAATGAGCCGAATGGATGTGTCACATATGCACTGAGCTGAACAATGCAAAAGAATGAAACATTGTGTGGAACATTCCACAGAAATCAAGGGAGCACGCCCCCCACCCCAGATATTCCTTATAACCGTGGTACCACAGATTAGAATTTGTACCTCTGTAAGAATCTAAGGTAGTTAATCTGTTGGTGAGTAAAGGGACATTTTGGAGTATGGGGAGAGGAGAGATATAATATAGATAATTGGGAAGAATATCTGACCATGGGAAATGCAAAGTAGACTTGAACTGAGGTGTAGGTCAAGTGCTTTTATAAAAGTAATACTCCTAAAATATTCTTATTCAAAAACATTATTTCACAAAAGGAGTATTGAAATGTTACCTATCCCCCTTTGAATTTCAGCTTTCATTTTGCATACCCCAGCATTCATTGTTGACCAGAATGCAAAATGCCATAGCTACTGCTGAAGACACTTTGACATTTCCTTACAAAACCAAGTTCCTTTTATTACACAATCCAACAATTGTGTCCATTAGTATTTGCCCAAATGAGTTGACTTTTATGTTCACACAAAGACATGTCCAGTGATGTTTATTGGAATATTAAATACTACAGAATTGATTGATGAGACAAACCAGCATTGCTCAAAAAAACACATAGTGTAATGTTAGGGAATTATATTTAGGGTTCTTTTCAGTTAAAACACTCCAGTTTCTTTCTGATACCTTCTGTAGTAGATATTCTTTTTTTTTTTTTTTTTTTTTGGTTTTTCGAGACAGGGTTTCTCTGTGTAGCCCTGGCTGTCCTGGACTCAATTTGTAGACCAGGCTGGCCTCGAACTCGCAAAGATCCACCTGCCTCTGCCTCCCAAGTGCTGGGATTAAAGGCGTGCGCCACCACTGCCTGGCTATCTGTAGTAGATATTCTAATCTTCAGCTTCGGGCAAGAAATTTACAACCCACCAAAATATGTTTATCAAATTAGAAGAAGCTTACCCTCTTCTTCTATAGGTTATTATGTTGGAAAGCATTTGGGGGAAAACAAAGTCATTTCATCGTGTTCTATCTCTGTAACATAGATGTACACATTTCTGGTACCTTCTAATATCTTCTGTAGTATTTAATATTCACTTGTTATTTCTCAAACTTTGAATTATCAAAATGTCCCTCAGCTAGATGGATAATTACAAAAACTTTCACACATGCAGACAGTGGAATATCCTTCAGAGTTAGGAATAAATGAGCTGTCAAGGCATGAAATAAAAACGGAAGAACTTAAATGTTTATTAAATGAAAGAAGCCACTTTAAAAAGACTGTACACACCATGTTACCACAACAATATGATATTCTAATAATGGTAAAACGATGAAGACAGTTTTTCAAAACCAGTGGCTTTCATAAGTTAGGGGAGATGAACAGGTAGAGAACAGATTTTGGGAGCCATGGAAACATCCTAAGCGATACTAGAATAGTAGGTATATGTCATTATCCAAACCTACGGATAAGCCAACAGAAAACTCACAGTGCCGGTGAGACTTATGCATTACCACCAATGTGCTACTCTGATGAAAGCCATTGACAGCAGAAGAGTCCAGCAGCTTGTGACGATGGAGTTCATAGAACACCTCTGCACATTCCTTTAAATTTTGTTATGAATCTACAACTACTCCAGAAAATTACACAAGACTCCTAATGACACTGCATTAACACATAGTAGACAATAGGCTATCTAAAAAAAGTTAACCAATGGCAAGCAACATCTTCTTGAGTTTTCTGACATTGGCTTTCAAAGTCTAATGTAAAATTAAAACCTTGAAAATTAAAAGCCATAAGAAACTATGAACAACTGAAAATATGTCCTCAAGGGTAGATTTTGTCATTTAAAATATTTTGGTAATGTCTTTTGCATGCTTATGCACACACACACACACACACACACACACACACACACACACACACACAC
>CAJQZJ010033117.1:4636878-4673038 GCA_907164525.1 Lophiomys imhausi | reverse complement strand
CACACACACACACACACACACACACACACACACACACACACACACACGCACACACACACACATGCCCATGCGCGCACGAGTGAGCATGTGCATGCATGAGTGAGTGCGTACGTGCGTGCGTGCGTGCGTGCGTGCGTGCGTGCGTGCGTGTGTGTGTGTGTGTGTGTGTGTGTGTGTGTGTTTTCCTAGACATAGAATCCAGGCCCTTATACATGCAAGGCAAACACTCTACCACTGAGCTATATTGTAAGCCCTTGGGATTTATTGATAATTACCAAAAGATTAAATTGAATTCAAAATATCCTCAAAATATTTTATTTCCCCTTGTCTTCCCAGTTCACATCTGTCACTTTTAGTTTTAAAGAAAAAGCAAAGACGGTAAAGGGCAGCATAGATACAGTAGGCTCTAATTTTCAATAGCCCTGTAATGTTGAAGCTCCAAAGAAGGCTCAGTGGGTAAAAGTGCTTGCTGCACAAATATAAGAATCTAAGTTTTAATCTCCAGAGCCCACATAAAAGCTGGATACACTGTGTAAATATATAATTTTAGTGGCCCTATCAAGAGATAGGAGGCTGAGACAGGAGACTCCCTGGAAGTTCGTGGACCAGCTAGCCTGCCATACACAAACAACAAAAAGGCCCCATCTAAAACAAGGTGGAAGGAAAGCAAGGCTGGATGTGAGGTTATCTTCTGACCTTTAAGTGCATGCCCTGGCACAGGAATACCTGGATTCAACACACACAAAAGCCTGCTTGCAGACACATAAGCATATATCATAAACAGGCACATACAAAACAATTATTTAATGTTTTAAATGAAGCTATCTTTCCAGGAAATAAGCTTATGAACAATAACCATATGGTAAGCAAATATCTTTCCTTCAGTCATTTCATTTGTCCTGTAGAAAAATCAGAGCCTAGATATCCAAGCCTGCTGCACAGTGTCTGAGTCAACTTGTCTGTAACTGGGCAGTTTTCATTTGGATATTTGTGCTATACCTGAAAACAGGAGGGACACAGGGAATTTTAAGTATATGCTTTTTACCATGCTTGATCGATGAGTTATTTATTCCCATGGTGTAACCGAACTTTTAAATTATTATTTAACACTTATTTATTTATTACTAAATTCACTTATAACAAACACCAACAATTTCTTAACTATTAATCCTATAAATTCCTACAACCCCTTTAACCTATCCACTAAACCTATTGATAATCATAACAACCACTTTCATAACCTTTTAGAATGATACAGTCTCTGGGGCAGGTCCTCAGTCGTCAGGAACACAGTCTTTGTTGTAGATTCTTTAACGCACTTAGCAGTCCTTTTTCTGGATCTCTCAGATGGAGGTTCGTCAGGGTAGTTGGTTATTGCAGTCTCACCTTAAATAAGGCTTCATGCTTTCTTCTCTGTGGGAGACCCCAGCCGTCTGCAGGCCAACTTACTTCTTTTGAATCAGGAACTCAGCTGCTCTGCCTCAGTCCTTAAAGCCAGGCACCGTTTCCTTTAGGCCACTGTTTGGACAGATCAAACCCCTCTAGGCAAAAGCTGAGCCACAGGGTCCAGTCCTTGGCCTTTTGGTGTCTTGCTCAGGCTTTCTTTGCTCACCGGCTTCTTTCTGCTTCAGGGAGAGAGCTGGCCATCAATGGCCAGCCCTTTTTTCAGCAGGACTCTTGGAACTCTCTAGCATCAGGGGCCTCTTCTCTTCTGGGCTCCACGCACTGTCCTTAGATAGGAGGAACTCCATTTCAGCTTAATTTGGGCTCCGCCCACTTAGCAGCTGAAAACAATGTCAGGCCAGATACTTTGTTTCTTCAATTCTATTGAGTCTTAACTGTTTTCCTGACTTCAAACTTGTTTTTCAGTCTATTGAGTCTTTCCTGTTTTTGCTGACTTCATGCTGATAATGCTCTTCAGGCCCCGAATTAAGAGACAGTATCAGAAACTCCTATATATTTTCTAAATCTAATTTATCTAACCCCTACACCATGGTATTTGAATTCCATGTCAAGGAAACTAGATGTGGTTTCTGGGCTTCAACTCTAGACATCTGATAGTCCTTCATGCTGCCAGGCAGAGAAGCCCCTCCCTTGCTGCATATTGCAGGAGAGTCTCAACCATCAATACTGTGTGGATTCCCTGGAATAACTTAGTGCAAGCAAGCATGTAGGCACACACCTACCCATACACTTCCCTTACTCCTCCTGTGGGGACCAACTCTCACAGGGTCTGCCCTCTCAAGAGCCTGGGTGTAAGGACAGGATTTGCTCCTCTAGAAAATCAGAAGGGTCCCTGCTGCACTGAGAAGCCTGTAGCCCTATGCTCCTTGGTGGGAGACAACTTCTTTTCCCTACACACCTGCAGAGGAACGAGAGGAGGCATGAAAGCCACTGTTTTGATAACCACACTTCCTTCCTATTCTCTGTAAAAGTTCCACCTCTTTGCCTCACTCTCCTGCTCTCTTTAAACTGAAACTGCTTTAATTTGTCAGGTTAATAGAAATGCCATATTCTCTGAACAGAGTTGTTTAGAATTTTAAGCTTCTAATCTACCTTTTAATAGATTGGCTCCATATGCTTAAAAATCACTTCGTTTTAATAGATTGAAAAAAAGAACAAAACCCAGTATCAAAAGATACTGGGAATTCAGCCTTAAGCAACTGACTTTGCCATGTGTTGAGACTGCCTGCCACGTGTTTCTATCATCTCCATCCTTTTGAAGTACAAAGGACTTTACACAGTGGTAGAATCACTAAACTAGATATGACATTAATGTTTAATAAAGCAGAAAAAAGGCAAGAGCGATAGCATTTGAATGACGACACTAAAAAGCTCAAATTCTGTGCTTAATTTGAATTTTAGGTTCATTTAGTTGAGAAAATATAATCAAAAAGTGAAACACAATTTCAAAGCTTGAACATGTTAATAGAATCTCTTAATATATTGTAGTAACTCGCATTCCATGCCCCTCAGGCGTGTACTCAGTTCAAATGCAATGATGAAATAGCTGGAATGGAACTCTAAACACATACTGGCATTGCTTAAAGGCTTTACTGAATTCAGGTAAGATACAGTGCTTTCACAGCCTTATTTTTATAAATTCATGAAAAAATTCTGGTTTCTTTAAGGCAATTTGCATGATAACATAGGGAATACTAATATTGCTTGCAGAATTGCTATGAGGTTATGGTAATGGCAGAAGCCACAGTAATGACACCAGTTTAAAAGAGAACACGCTGACAATATCTAAACATTTCAAGCATGTTCTCTATAAGGTTAAAAAGTCTTTAGAATGGTACCTAATATACAAGAGTTCAATTAAATATTTAGCTATTATTGAATCATGCCATTCCAACTATGTTGTGTGCAATATGATCATGGTAGTTTAAGGGCAGTTTATATTAGGTACACACAATCATAAGCTATAAAGAGTCATAATTTAAGCAAAGACCCTGTAATTCTAGAAACACTTTCTTGGCAAACAACTACATACTACCTCTGTTTGTGAAAGACTAGGGAAGAGGTCTCGTCCTCCACATTTGGTCCTGTGTGACCTTTCACAAAAATTTCTCCAGAGTGCTAGTTCCCCAAAATAAAATATTTACCCCACTACGTAAAAATACATGTATAAATAAGACACCATAGTCTTACAGAATCACACATTAAAAGCAGGTGAGGTCACAAATAGAGGAACAAGGCAAGAGCTAACAGCACTTCCACACTTCCACTTTTTTTTTTTTTTTTTTTCAGATGAAAGTCAAGAGTTTTTAGAGTACAGTGACTTATGGAAACCGGCTTGTAATGGATCTCGTTACTTGTAAATCCCATTCTTGCAGCAACCCACATTATCCAGTCACATAGATCACCCTATCTATTTGCAGCTGTTACTATTTGGGAAACTAGCTCTGCCTGCTGACTGGAAGATTTTACCTCCTTTTATCTGAGGAAGTGCCTTGTTTAATCATACACGACACATACCTTAAAGTTTCACACCTAAGAAGGAACACCTTCGTCATAGCCTATTCACATTCTATTTGAGGGAAGCCAGAAAAACTGAAACAATGTTTGTGTGCATCTTCAGAGGTCTCCTGGATCATGTATCATTAAGAAGTAAGGCTTTATTTAAAGCTTTTTAGTTGACAATTTAGGTACATCTTTCAGCACTCACAAACACAGTAACAAAACAAAAAGGAAGCTTTTCTAGTCTTCTGAATTACATAGAAGTAAAACATGAAATCACATTGCCAATTTCATTTCACAGGCATGCTCACAAATTTCATGTACTTAAATTTTCTAGTTTCTTTAAAACTAGTTTCTAGTTTTATTTTTTGGATAGTGAGTCATTAGAAGTCAACGTTTGAGAAAGGATGAAAGAAAGAATGAAATATATATATATCTTTATATATTATATATATATTTCCAAATATAATTTTCTTAGTTGTAGAGCAGAGTGAAAAAAAAGGTGTCATTACCAAATGAATCAGATCACCAAAAATATCACACAAAGTTTCAAACACAAAAGCTATTATAATGTTGTTGAATTTGTTAGTTATTTGGGGCTTATAGATCAAAAATATATTCTTTACAGAGACACTCGGTTAGACATAATATGGTGTCTTTCCTGTCTCCTCACACCCCACCTCCGCTTTTGAGAAAGAAACCAAAGAGCACAGAAGCTGAATTAGCGCTTGCACGATTAATAGATGAGTGACTTAAAGGGAATTTTCATCTTTTAAAAAGAATCAATGAGGAAGAGAATGCCACAAAGTGCCACAGCATCTTGCAAGGCTTCTGCAGAATGGAATACCTTATTTGGTTTTAACTTGGTGCTTCTTACAAAGTCATTAAGTATTTTAATGATTTTTTTCTCAGTATCACAGGTTACTCAAAGGATCTGACTTCTTTCCTCTCCTCCAGGGAGCAGTTGGCTACTTGGGGGCCTCCTCCTGCTTAGGCACCAAGGACAGAAATCTCTCCCTCGCTGGCGAAAGGGTAAACCCATTTAAACCACCACCAAAAGTCCACTTTCGGACAAAGCAAGAAAAATAAGATACCTGCCTGCCAGTCACCTGTTTAAAGTCCCCTCTGCAGCCGAATGCACCAGCAACTTCTCCGAGGAGGACCCTGAACAACCGTGAGTCCCAGGCCGCCCTCGCAAGTCCCCAGGAGCAGCGAGGCGCGAGGAAGCAGTGGGAGCCGGTCCCTCCCGCTCCCCGCGTCCCGGACCCCGCGGGCTCCAGCTCGGGTGTGGGACGACAGCGCGGGCGACTTCGGGGCTACACACACTCACACACACGCGCACACGCGCGCGCACACACGCGCGCGCTCGGAAGCCGCGGGCCCGCGGGGAGCATGGGCCCCCCGCGGTGGACTGCCAGGGAGGGGACGTCGGCTCACCGATCGGGCTGTCGCTGGACCTCAGGCTCCTTCCACAGAGGCACTGCAGCATATGCACTCCTTTCTTCAGAGAAAGCGCAAGAATCTTCATGGAGAGGCGCGCGCGCGCGGGTCGGCCGGCTCCCCGCCCACCTCAGCTACTCCAGCGACCCGGCGACGGCCTGCGAGGGGCGCCCGGGTCCCGAGCCCATGGCACGTCCCGGAGCCGCGCAACACCTACGCCACCGGGCTGGGGCTCCGCCGGGGGCGGCCCTCCCAGGGGCCCCGGGCTCGGCCACGCCTCAGCGGGCTCCGCGCGACACTTTGGGACTTTCTCCGGAGGGCGGCCCTACTGCGGGCGGGAGTGCGGGCGCCGGGGTGCGGGGATGTCACCATGGGTCGCCCTACCTTAGGGTCCCGCGACCCGGGGCTCCGCGATCTCGGGGGTCCCCCGGGCGGGTGGCTGGGGGCGTGGCGCGCGGCGTGGGAATCCGGCGGAAGGGAGCGCCCGCAGGAAGGGCTTCACCGGTGAGGACGTCTATCGTCAGAAAGGACTCGGGGGACCACGGGGCGGGGGACTGGGAAGTCAGGTGTGGCATGGGAGAGAGCTTCGGCTGCGGGCTATGAGAAAGTGTGCGTAGGAGGTCTCTGGGTGCTGCTGTGGGGCCCGGACTCCTGGATTTCTTGGCTAGGGCTGTGACCTTGGGTAAGTCTTTTGCCACCTTGGGCGCCTCTCCATGAAAGAGGTTGGCAGCTTCTGATAATTCTGGTCCTGGCTTTCCAGGCTCCTGAATATGTTTAGCATAGAAGCAGTGGGAAGAGGGGTCTGACTAGAGCGCAGCGTTGGAAAGGGAGGGGTTGGTGAAGCAGCATCAAACAGCACCAACACTTGATTCTGGAGGAATTATTTTGGTACCCCTGCCTCCGCCAGACTCAGTTGTCCCAGGGGGATCTGCTTGATATAAGGGGCCTCAAGTTTCTCTAGAACATACACTATGAGCCCCGCTGCACACTTTGAGCTTATCCATGTCCTTCTGGAAATGGGACAAGAGACCTCAAATAGTGATGTGCACCCCGAACCCCTTGCACTCTCACATGAAATCCCCCGTTCGGAGAGGAACTTTCAAGGACAGACATCTTTGAGAACACGGATACTGAAGAAAAAAAAGAAAAAAGAAGGCTGAATTCAAATTCCTCTTTGCTGTGTGATCTTCAACACTAACTTCTCAGTGCTTCAAGGTTTTCATAGTTCATTAATGACAGAGTATCTCATGTATCCCTTGCTGTGGCTTAAGAACGCACTGGTGTGGTAGTGTAAGCCTTTAATCTCAGCACTCTCGGGAGTCAGAGGCAGGAAGGTCTCTGTGAGTTCGAGGCCAGACTGGTCTACAAAGTGAGTCCAGGACAGCCAGGCCTATTACACAGAGAAACCCTGTCTCGAGAAAAAAAAAAACAAAACAAAGGAACGCACTGTTTATAAGTGTGATCATATTAGCAGTCATCTCTAGGGGTTTTGATCATTTTCACTTCCCAATGAAGGCAAATATGCATACCAGTTTCTGAGCTGGATCCAAGTGGTAAGAAATTCAATGGCTCTCCAAGTAATTCTTTACTCAAAGCCTGTTAGAAGTTTGGCCCTGACACTGAGTCAGAAACCAAGTTGAACTATTTCCATTCATTGTCTCCAGGGCATCTTACACTACTTGACTTTTTGTTTTTGTAGTTGTTGTTTGTTGGTTTTGTTTTTTCAGCAAGGAATTAAGACTAAACGGCTAATATCACTCCCTCCCTCTTTACCTCCTCGAGGCTAACCTCCACTGGTCTTTCTTTGTCTCCTAAAACTTGAAATGAAGGTGCAATTTCTCTCGAACTTGCCTTTTCCTTTCAAAGGTTGTAGAAGAAAATCAGAACATGTGGAAGAGCGTCTTCCACTGTCACTGCTGGGTCCGTGCCCTCAGATCCTTTCAAAAATCAGGGTGGTTCCAAGGTTCAAAGAAGATACTCCCTGGTCTCCTACCTAAGAGTCCTGTCTTAGCCACATTGGTCAGTCACTCCAGCAGAGTTCTGTGGGCTTCCAGGTCCTTGAAGATCTCGCTGAAGTCACTTCTCTATCATCACCAAGAAGGTTCTGAGGCCCCAAGGCACCAAACAGAGCCATGGCCTTCCTCTTTCCCATCTCTGTGGGAATTAGTAAGAAAATTGGCTCATCTGGGATTCTACCCATCGAAATTCCCCCGAGGAGGGAGAGACAATTAGCCAGAGGAAAACATCTAAAAATAGCCCATGGTGCTGTAGCAGAAGACAGCGAGTTTTCCAGTCGCGCCCTCCTGCTCTGGAACCCAAAGCCCAGAGCTTCTGCACCACTTTGATAAAAATGACATTGCCCAATAAGGTGCAAATGTGTCAATGGGATGAGCCCAACCTTGGTTCTCAATGGAACTTGAGCAAGGTAAGACGGTCCATATGCACATTCAAAAGGCACCTGAGCATGCTTTCAGGTTTATGCTGAGCCTCGCCTCACTCCCCTCACCTGGCCAGGTTGTCACAAGGTTTCAAGGGGCTGGGACACATGAAACTGTTTGAAGATTCTAATTATTTTTGCAAGGTGAGGTAGCATTGTCAGCTTTTCTGGATTCTAGGTCTACTGTGGTGGCTCTATTATTGATGACAGGAACTATTTAAGTGTGAATCTTCTGATTTCTCATTAAGCCTGTAACCCCCCTAGAAGACAGGGCAGGAAAATCAACTCCACTGTAGTTAATATTCAGATGGCCTACTCTCATGTTTATACCACCTTGCTCGTGATTCTTAGGACCAGGTATGCTAATGGCAAAGAAGAGAGAATCAGAGGGATTGCATTCACACACCAATTTGTTACGAAACCAGCAGACATCTGTTTAAATCAGATGGCCCCAATTTTAACGTGATTTTTCTTTTACTTTAGATTATACATGCTTCATTAAAGTGAGCCCCCAAGGGCACTCAGTCATTAGAATCTTTATTATTTGGATTGTTTTTTAAAATGTTTTCTCACACGTCTCAGGGTTTTCTTGAAGCACCAGCCTGTGTGATTGGTATCAGCACCCACAGTTCAGCTTCCCTAAAGTCTTGTGTGTGGGAGTTCAGAAGAATTCACTGACTGGTGCCAGTGTGTGTGTGTGTGTGTGTGTGTGTGTGTGTGTGTGTGTGTGTTATTACATATAAAAAGAAAACAAATGTAAACCATAGAAGTCAGGAAAGTGATAGACTAGTTTGGACAAAAACTTTTGAGTTTTCTTTCTGTGGATTTCTAAGCCAAACTTGGAACTTTTGTGGCAATGATATTTTATATTAAAGTGATACACATAGTTAGTTGTCTTGTTCACTATGTATTAAGTTATATTTTCTGTCTCTGATGAGAGCTTTTACAGTTTTCTATTTTCTAATCATAGTGATACCATGGACCAATCCTAACACATAACTTAGCAATATGATTTCATGATGAAGTGATTTAGCATTATTTTGGGGAGACAAAATCTTGCTATAAAGATCAGGGAGGCTTAGACCTTGTGTTCTTCCTGCCTCAGCATCCCTAATGCTAATGTTAAAAGAGTCCAACAGCCTGGCCTAGTACCATTTAATAAGGATTGAGTAGATTGGTACATAAGTGAACTTGTTTGAATTTTGAACACCTAATGTTCACTTTTTTTTTGTTTTGTTTTGTTTTTCAAGACAGGGTTTCTCTGTGAAGCCCTGGCTGTCCTAGACTCACTTTGTAGACCAGGCTGGCCTCGAACTCAGAGAGATCTGATTGCCTCTGCTTCCCGAGTGCTGGGATTAAAGACGTGTGCCACCATGCCCAGCCAAATGTTCACTTTTTTTAAAATGTTATTTACTTAAGGTTTATATGAATTAATAATTCTTAATAATTTGTATGAGGCAGCAATGCCACATTCAAATGGTGGCTAATGTATGTTATTTACTTAAGGTTTATATGAATTAATAATTCTTAATAATTTGTATGAGGCAGCAATGCCACATTCAAATGGTGGCTAATGTAACATATTTTCGTTTGCATTAAACACAGGAATGTGCTCATGTTTGCCATCAGCTGTGCCATTAGTGCATTTATCTTCTTGGAACCCTACATTAAATGAGTAATAACCCATTAAGAATTTGTCAGGACTCACATTTTTACCTAGTACATGAATGACTGTTAAACAGATATCAATTTCCTCCCTCCCAAAAAATCAAGAAAGCATATGAGCTAAAAGACTAAAATCAGTACCCACATTGTGTTGGTCTTGTCACCTGTGGACTGCAAACTATGCCTGTATCTCATGAAATCACTTCAAACCACAGTATGATAGGCAACTACGCCAGTTTATTCAGACAGGACAAAAACAGTCCCTAGAAGCCAGCTTACTTTATCAGTAACATATGATCTAAATTAACTATTTTCTAAAAAGTAAATTCAGGTTTATCTTCTTCCTCTTGCTCTCTGCTCATGGCCTCCCTGTTTGATTTTCCTCATAAAAATTTTGAGGTTTGGAATAAATTCCAACTTATGGAAAATTAAGAATGCAAGCAAGCTTTGTGTACAATTTATCCAACTTCTGCTAACACTGACCTCTTGTTTAACCACTTCACAAACATTAAGCTCGGAACATTAGCAATGGCACCTCGTGAGTCTATAAAACTGCCAACTTCATCAGCTTTCACAAGTTTTCTTTACTGTCTACTTTTTCCATTTCAGGATTCAGCTGGGACCTGTGTTTAATTCCCGAGGAGGCGCTTCAATCTCCTTCAACCTCCTGACGGACCCCAGGCAGGGAGGGGGGGGGGGGGCTTTTCTTGTCTTTCAAAACCTTGACAGTCCATAAGCGCTGGTCCAAATATCTTGTGAAATACCTTTGCAGTTTCTGATCATTAGTCTACAGTTTTTCACTTTGAAAAGACTGCCACAAATTGACAGTGATGATACCACCCCAACAAATCATCACTGTTAGGGGCATCCATGTTGTCGATATTAACCTTGCCTAGGTAATTCAAGTAGCGCATACTAATTTTATATTAGAAAGGTTTATTTTTAAATTTGTTTTAAGCAATTATGCTATGCCATTATCCTGTTGTTCCTCCTCACCTGCTGATTTCAGTATTTTGTGTGCAGGTCCTGTTTGTGATGGTTGCTACTATACTGTGTGCCTAATGATGAGTTCAAATATCCTTGATTTCTTCTAGAAACTGGCAATTATTTTGAAAGAGCATGCCCTCTCCCCATTTACTTCTGTATTCAGTTATTTATACACCACGTGTGGCCTCACGAATGGTTTTTCTGGGGTTGTGGTTCCTTGTCATTGTCCTATAGCTGAGGTCCTTAGCTTTAACATTGGAAGATACTTTGATTGGTCCTATGGCCTTTGGGTAGTCCCTGTTTTTAAACTGCGTCCTTAGTTTTCTACCATCATTTGATGCTCCAGATTTACCTTTTGTCTTCGTCTTCTGTTTTTCCTGACCTAGCCTTAGAATCAACTAATTTTCCAGTGAGTCCTAGTTCTTTGTATCACATATGATGCCTAAGAGCCTTGATCTGGTTGCTGGGTTTTTGTTTTTGTTTGTTTGGCTGAGGCATTAACTCTGCCAGATTCAATAGAGAGTTAGAAATCAATGCTTATGTGAAAGCCATATAACAGACAGGTCACTTATTTCTATATTTTCTCTACAAATAGAGAAGTAGATAGATATTCCCAAGGTATGTCCGACGAAGACTGAGATGAAGATGACCAGCACTGGGATCCCTACGTAGGACAAGTTTCAACTCACTCTTTGTCTTTGCCTTGTTTGTAACTTCTTTGTCTAACAGAACAAAGCCTGGCTTGCATTGTTTACATGTTTATTCGATCTTAGTACACACCTAAAACAGCCACAGAATTGCTAACCAATGCTCTGCAGAGTAGCAAACTTACTCCTGGGGTCGCATTGTGTACAGGAGTTTTTGCCATTGGTTTTGCAGAACTCTTATCAAAACACTACTTCCCAAAGGGTCCTGGGTTAACTCTGTACTTGTTCCTCTTCTTTGGTGTGGGTATTATTCACTTGTAACGTATGTGGGTTTATTGATGATTTATGCTCCAAGTTTGATGATCTAAATTATTTCATTAAAATTAGTTTCATTTGTGTAATACTTGAGTGTGTAAAACATTGTTTGACTGCTAAGTTAAAGCTTTATAGAAATGTGTCGTCTCTGAGAAATGCCCCACCTTCTTTGTTTTTCCTGATGGGTGTCATCCCCACTTCCCCACCCCACCTCCTTTCTGGAGACACTCTATGCATACAATGCCGCTCTCTAGCTCTCTTTATCTTTCCTCTTCATTTACACCACAAAGATACACTGGCTTTTGTGGTAGCAGACACTGATCGGAGTCAAACTGAGGAAGTGGTAATCTGGTGAATAAATATTCTGTCTTTGTTAAAGGTGCTGCATTATAAGCCAGTATATACACAAATACATGGACACACATGCCCATTGGTTAAACACAGGTTAAAATCAAGAATGGCACTCTGAGCTAACAGGAAATAACTCCTTTTGTGGAGCCTCAAGGCCCTTTCTCTGCTGTGCATTCCTCTCTGTTCTCTTTCTTTCCTCCCACAAGTATTCAAACAGCTCAGTGAGGGATCTAGATGGACTGTCTCTATATTAGCAATTGCTGTTCTTTCCTTAACTTGTTGAATGCTGCCTTTTGCCCACACAATCCCACCTAAGATTTTTTTGTGTGTGTGTGAAGTCACCATAAATAAACTAGGCTATTCCAGATTCAAGTGACACATTTTATCCTAAAGATACTAAAAGTTATTGGTCCCTCCCAGCTTCATTAAACTCTTCCTCTTCCCCTTCGGAAGCAATTTTCATCTTGAGCTTCTTTTTGCTTCTCTGATTTTGATATCACTGTTCTCTCCAACCATCCTGCAGGCTTCACTGTTTTCCAAGGCTGCATCCTGGAATCTTTTTACTCTCATTATTTCTGGGCACCTTCTTTGACCTCTCGTGATTTTGTTTTGCTTAACCCCCTTCATACACTGGTTTATGCAATTTCATGATCATGTTGATACATGGTTGCATGAGTTATTCTACTTGCCTGAATGAAATACACTGCCCTGGTTCTTAGAGTGAATGCATATACAACCTTTAAAACTCCCCGAGCATCAACTCTCTGCCCCAGAAACCTCCCCTGTCTAGGTGACATGCTTCTTTTGAGGAGTCACTTGCACACATTTCTCAGTACACAACTGTCACTCGATAACCTCTGCTATGACTTATTCGCTGTACAGCTATCTCGTAACCAAGGAGACAAAGTACTACTTGGATGTCAATCTAAATAATTCTTTAAACTAATGTACAACTTTGATAGATGAATGAGAACACAAATACCTGATTCTGAAAAACCTAAAGAGAGGTGAGGGCCTTGGTTTGGTTGGATAACCTGGAAAAAACTGAGACTCATTACAGCTAACATCACCCGTGGCGCTGGGTGTAATTTTAGAAATATTTCCTTACCTCAAATGAACATACATACATGAATTCATGGACAACTCCATGCACATACAAAACATTTTCTGAAGGAGTTTAAGTCTCATCATCTAGAGCTGCAGGACAGTTGACTTTCTTTCAAGGTTATGTTAAGCATACACCTCATATGAAGATAAAGTCTTGTCTTAATCAAATTGAGAAGACTCTCACATTTCAATTAGATACAAAAGCAATCAAAAATGGTTTACCTGAAGATAGGTCATTAACGAGAAGCTGAGCTGTGGCTCAGTTGGTAAGGTGTTTGCCTTGCAAGTATGAGGGCTCTGTTTCATATCCCCACCACCTATAGAAAAAGTCAAGTATAGCAGTATATCCCAATCCCAACAGTGGGGAGGCAGAGATAAGAGGATCTTCATAGCTCACTGGCCAGCAAGTCTAGACAAAAGCAAAACAGGGAGCCCTAGATTCAGTGACATTCCCTGACACACACACACACACACACACACACACACACACTCTTTCTCATATATATATATATATATATATATATATATATATATATATATGTATGTATGTATACAGAGTTGTTGAATAAGATAATCAATGATGACCTCTGGCTACTACACACACATAACATGCACGTGCACACCCATTATAGATACACAGATTCACACTCACACAAGTAAACATACAAATGTAAAAATACATCCTTTACCAAATTATTGCAAGCTTACATTTCTGCTATGCACAAAGGCAGCATATGTCATGTTGTCTTTCCTGAAAATGAATGGCATGACACACCTACCATATGGCTCTGAGTACAATAATCAAAATAAGGGAATTCTTCAGAGGAGCAAAAAGAAGCTCCAGCTTGGGGAAGACCAGCCGTTTAAGCCCTAAGTTGACTCATCCAACATGGAGGTCAAGAAGACCAGCATTCAGAGATGGTGGAGAAGTATCTCCAACATGAGTTTGAAAGGTCTAATACTTTCAGACACCTGCAGCTGCTCCATCCTGGCTTAGTAGATTAATTATCATAGAATGAGAAATGGGAGGGCCAGAAAGATCTGGTTTCTCTAGTCTTATGCAGGTGCACATTCATTACGACAAAATCAGGTGACACAGAGGTCACTAGGCTAATGCTTCTGGGTGCAGCATGATGAAGCTATCTTCAGCATCTTCAGTTTGCATGAACAGTCGATTTGAATGCAAATACTATTTTCATTTGGGTATCTGTGTTCTCCTTTCAACTATTTCCACGTCTTGCTTGAGCTATGAGTAAAGCTTGTGCCTTTGAACTGGACCTGGGATGACTCCTCAACCCTGATAATTGGACATCAGGCTTCAGTGTTTTGTTTTGTTTTTCATTGTGCAATGCAGTGGGTATCAGTGAATACTTAACAGAATTGCTAGCAGTGTCAGTCAAGACAGAATACCTCAGGAAAATGTCTGCCAGGCAGTAGATGCTCAGCAAACACGAGTGGGATTTGAGTGCCTGTGGTGAAAGTCCCTACTTCTTTGAGCTTTGTTACATTCATTTACAAAATAAAGCTAAGAACTTGGTGTGCAGGTTGTTATATAGTTTAAAAAAAAAAAAAACTATGCCTACTGGCTCACTATGGTAATACCAGGAGGCTGAGGCAGGAGGATCACCATGAGTTTCAGCCCAGTGTGATCAATATAGTAAGTCCTCAGGAAGCTTAGGTAACAGAGTGACATCTGTCTGAAAAACAAACAAACAAACAAAACAAAAAACAAAAGGACAGCCAGAGTTAAGTATCTTCTTTCTCTTTTTCCAAAGATCTGCTTAACAGTGACTAGTCTAATTTTAAAAAGGATTTTTTTTTTAAAGTCAGAACTTGATATGACCTAGGCATTCTCATATTTCAACACTGTTGTTCTGTTGAAGTCTTTCTGCCATTTTCCTGTGGGCAGGCTTGACTCTATCACTCACAGCCACAGCTGGAGAATGGAAGTTCTTTCTGCCTCGGAAGCGACCTGAGCCCATAATGGCTGATTTGAAGAATGTGCTTTTGTGTCTCATTTTTCAACTTAAGTTTTAACCTAGACAATCAGCAGCCGGCCCACTTCTGGCTTAGCACGTAGTGAGATGACTCTGTTGCCATTTTATTATTCTTAATAGAGCCCACCATCAAAACACCAGGGTTGAAGGTTAGTGAACAGCCAGTATCAGGATTTCAAGTGTGCACTGAGACTATGTACACCTGAGGAAACACTAAAAGCAAATACCTGAAAGCATACCAGTGGGTATTTCTCTGAGAATACCTGGTGCTTACCGTTCACTGACTGCCTTTGAGTGTTGGGGTTCAGAACATGTGCTCTCGGTTTGGACCTCAGGGCTTGGCACAATGAGTCTGTGCCAGCCAGGCCACCTTTCCAGCCCTCAGTTCTTATTTATATAAAATAAGGATGAAAGTACATCACCGTGTGCTTAGCTGGGCTACTGTATGTAAAATGTGAGGTGTGATAACTAGAGAATGATTAAGAACTCGGTGGATATTCTTACCTCTAACTCTTTACATGCACTTCTGTAACATCAAATTAATAGGAAGGAAACATTTCATTAAGAAACAATACGACGACTGGGCTGGAGAGATGGCTCAGCGGTTAAGAGCACTGGCTGCTCTTCCAGAGGTCATGAGTTCAATTCCCAGCAACCACATGGTGGCTCACAACCATCCGTAATGAAATCTGGTGCCCTCTTCTGGCCTGCAGATATACCTGCAGACAGAACACTGTATACATAATAAATAAATCTTTAAAAAAAAGAAACAATACGACGGTTGCATTCATGGGTAATTTAAAGCTGTCAGATCTGAGTGTAGGATGATGGCAGAATGTCTGCTTAGCTTGTAAAGTCCTAGACCTAATCCCCAAGTACTGAAAAAGAAAATCAAACAACATTCAGAGGTCAGCTCTTGAGGTAATACCATCAACCCTACTGGGGTGGTTATGGAGTACTTGAAAACTGTACCAACGTGTGCTTTAATTACAGGTGTTTGTGTCTGATACCAGTCGCCTAAGCACTGTTTTTAAATTTTCAAATGAGATGTACTTTTATTCCTGAGAACAAATACCAATTATTACAATGGGGAGAGTGAAAATTCCGTACACTATACAGTCTAACGAAGGAACACTGACATGGGCCCTTTGGCTGCCTGTTTCCAAAGCCAGTGTACACAGACTTAGAGTGAATGCAGCACTGCACACAAAATCAACACCAGCACTTCTCAGCTAATGTTCTTCACTTCATCAAAATGGAACTGTCTTGATCTTGCCTTCAGCTGTTTGCTAGTAAAAGACTGTGAACAAAGATTGAATGATGGTTCTTTTTGGGGACCTGGTCCTTTTTCAAGAATCTACTTCTTTGTTTTCAAAGAGTAGTCATTTGGGGACAACAAAGTCTGCCCATATTTGTATGGTATGACTCTCAGCAAGCTGCAAATGCAGGCTGAAATTGCTTTCTGTCACCCTATTTCTCCCACACACCTTCCCCAGGAAAGAAATGATAGATGCAAATACCTACTTTCAAGAGCATGAACATCTGACATCATTATCTTTCTCAAAGGAAAGCATCGCAATCTTTGTAATTGTTCGGGGGAAAGAATTTTATGCTCAGAAATACAAACCAATTTAAAGATATTATTTCACTGGCTTCTTCAAAAACCTATACATATGAGTAACACTAAATTGGCTGAGCAGGTCTTATTTATTAATTTAGTGGTGTGTGTGTGTGTGTGTGTGTGTGTGTGTGTATGTATGTATGTGCAAGAGACCACAAACTTGAAAGCAAACAAGGGGGATGTATGGGAGAAATTGGAGGGGGAAAAGTAAAGGGAGAAATGATAAAATTATATTTTACTTTCAAATAAAAATTATGTTTAAAATCTCTAATAATTTTTAGAGCAATGTGCTCAACCTTCCTAATGCTGTGACCCTTAAATATAGTTCCTCATGTTATGGTGACCCCCAACAATTAAATTACTTTTATTGCTACTTCATAACTGTATTTTTGCTACAACTATGAATCATAATGCAAATATCTGATCTGTAAGATATCTGATATGTGACCCCTTGAAAGGATCGTCCAACACCCAAAGAGGTTGTGACCCACCAGTTGAGAACTACAGTTTTAGAGGCTGTGGTCAAATTTCTAACATTTAAAACTTGACTTTCAAAGCACAGCACCATGTATGCCTGCCTAGCTATCTGGATATAACTTGAATAGCACGCTTTCACTGCCAATTATTTCAGGTCCACGGAGCTTTACCTCAAATAGTTGGAAACAGTTTGCTTTTTAACTTGGATGTTTTGTTTATAAAAAGTAATATGACTGGGCTGGAGAGGTGGCTCAGAGGTTAAGAGCACTGGCTGTTCTTCCAAAGGTCCTGAGTTCAATTCCCAGCAACCACATGGTGGCTCACAGCCATCTACATTGCGATCTGCTGCCCGGGCATATATGTAGAGCAAATACTGTATACATAATGAATAAATAAATAAATGTTTTAAAAAAAAAAGTAATATGACTAGTGCATAAAGTGTTAGGAAGTCCCTATTTAGAACCATCCCTATAACAAGACACATTAATATTTCTACAGTAAAATACCTACATTGTCTTGTAGATGAGACAAATTCTCCAGAGTCCAAAAGTCCATGTCTGGATAAGGTAAGCAGAGACGTACAGTACTTACCAGTAATTTCTAAATCCTAGAAGTCCTGACAATCATCTCCACCCCTTACATTTACAATAAGCTTTGCCGGAGCCACACTGATAAATTCTTAGGCAAAGATATGGCTGAGAGTCCTGTAAGCTGATTCTAGTTCATTAAACTGTGTCACAGGCTAACAGCTCCTTATGTGTGTCAAGTGTCATGTCAGAAGCACGGTATCTCTCCTCTACTGCCGTCAGGGTGTCTGTCCTTATATGATTAGAAACTCCTGAGGACAGCTTTGTGTCTGCTCAGCCTTCACACCTGTGGCTCCTGGACCTATGTTTTCCTCAACAGAATCACTGAGCAGAGTGCTGGAAAACAGCTTTAGGAAAGTTCCAACAATGAACCTGTCCACGTGTCCAGTATTCTTTCTACACGGTTTATAAATGTGGATGGGCTTGAGGTTTCTGAAAACTACTACTATTAAAGATCTGTCTTTTCTATGGATTCTAAGCAGGAAGTAAGCAACATTCTTACTAGAATTCCTTCCATCTCAACACTGAGCACTCCTGACAGAAACAAGTTTTTGACTAGTGCCATGGTCGTGAATCATGAGTTAAATCATGACTTTCTCACTCTACACAATCATTTTCCTAGTTATTTGATCATGCTTGTATCATTTTCAGAAGCATAGGTTAAATTATTCAGTGAAGTAGAATTGTACCTTCCTATTTCATAATCTTGGCAGTGTCGTGAAGCATGCGGAACTACAGCTCACGCACCTCGTAACTCATCTAATAAGTGTCTAGAGCATCTATACAAATGTTCAAAAAGATTTAGAGCTAGAACAAAACATCTTGTGTCCCCAGATGAAACTGTGGCACAAACCTTCATGTATTTTGCTTGTAGAACCACCTTGCATAATTCTGTTTCCTACACCCTACTCTACACAGTTATGTCCCCACACTTGACAGGTTAAACAGGGGCTGACAGACTGAAGTCTGCAGATGAAGCCCCCAACTTCCTGGAGTTATTTCCTGAGGACACGCCCCATGACCTTCGTTTATTTGCCTGCACATGTGACAGTTTTGGACTACAGTTGCTTCAGCTGAGTAACATAAATTCTCTGGTCTACAAAGCCTGAGACACTAAGGATCTGTCTTTTCATGGGGCAGTTTGCTGATTACTGACGTAGAGGCAAAAACTAAAGGCAAAAGATCAAAACAAACTAGTAAAAGCCAATCAAAAGCTATCATACTCTCAAAGGTCACAGTACTGGAGCCATTTGGGAAGGGACAAGCACTAGCTAGCAACTTAACCAGTTATTAACAGGGACTATGGATTTTTCACAGTACAACATAACTAATAATTCTGCTCCTGAGAAGCCCACTAAAGGTAAAAAGTATCACAAACTTGTAAAGCTGAGCTCATGCTACATTATAGAAGATTTGCAAAAAGGTTTTTGCTTTTGTTGTTTTTAAATTTTTATGAGAAGCCTGATGCTGAAAGCAGTAGGTTTTATATCTAGAGATTTACTCATATAAATCGTGTGGTTTTTTTTTTCCTGAAAACTGTATTACAAATTTAAACTAAAGTTCTCCAGAGCTGTGACGAGGGCTCAGTGGGCCAAGTGCTTTCTGCACAAGCATAGTTTGTGAATTCACATCCTCAGTGCCTACGAAAGAGCTGAGTATAATGTGCTTCTAAAGCCCCAGGGCTGGGAAGTCAGAGAGTGACAAATGACAGCGACCAGGGTCACACTGGCCAGCCAGATTATCTGGAATGATAAGTTACAGATCCAGTAAGAGGCTCTGTCTCAAAAATTAATTAATTAGCTTAACATCCCTGGTGTCCACACGCATAAGCAGAGTCACGCTTATGTTTATGATAATGATAATAATTCATGTAAAAAGCGACAAGTTCTCTAAAAAGTATTATAAAAGTGTGTGAAGCTTTATAGTGTAGGATTTTAAAGAGCTGGTTATAGACCCAGACTTCACTGTATTCACACTTCAGTGAACCATTTGCTAATGTGTGCCACTGGCACAGAATCAGGGGACACTAATAGGTCACTAGTCCCTTTCAGCTGAGGGATCAGTTTGTCTAGATAAGAGTGAAACATGTGTTTCAGGGTGGTGACTGCAGATACCGTATCCAACCTTTGATGTTCTTATTTCTGAAGACAGATGGATGGAAAGATGGGCAGACACATAAGGAGGTGACACTCAAGGAGTCCACCAACAAACTGAGGACCAATGGTTGGCATTCTGAAGAGGTGTCTCTCAACACTACTTAAAACCTTCTACCCTTCTGCTCCTTCCACATGTGGTACTTCCCACCTCTGCTCAAACTGCCCTTCCTCTCAGCCTTAGAGATTACTTCAAGCGTTGGGTAAAGGAACTGGAAACACGCAGCTACACTTTCTGAGACAATTAAGTTCGGAAATTTTGAGAAGAAAAAATTATATAGTTTGTCTGATTAGAGGCATAAGGGTCTCTTTTCTGAGTGTATTCTACCCAAAGAAACTAAAAAAAGAATTCATTACATCTCTAACTCTGATCTTGGTTCAAATGTCTACTGACAAATATTGTCATGGGAAAGACCTACTGACTTAGGTCAGTAATCTAGGGGTAAAAATTTTGACACATGAGCCTCACTGACTAGGATCCAGACCTCTTGTCATTTGTCATCTGTGTTACTGTGGGTGTGCTATGGGATCTTACTGAGTCTCAATTGTTCTGGTTAGCTACTGGTAAGAATGTCTGCTTACACAGTCCTTTATATCTGACATTATACATGAAGTATCTAGCACAGGACAGGCTAAGAATAGCAAACTAAATAAATGAAGCTTATCATTTGCTTACTCACCATTCACATTTAAGGACCGCATCTGTCACACAGGGTATGAGTGGCGCTGTCTGCTCTGTCCCTGATAACCAAGGGCACCTACAGAAAGTAGGACTGCCCAGATTCCAGCTCGACCTACACAATACTCCTTAGAGATTCCAAACTCTCAGAGTGCTAATTCTGTGTTTCATTTCACTGACCACTTTAGAATCTATGAACTGCACTGGAATCCTTTTTTTTGCGGGACACAAGCTGGCTATTTCCAATGACAGAGCAAAGCAATGGACCGTCTCAGTGCCCATGGTCCCCATGCTCTCTGACTTTTCTACCTGTTTCTTAAAGTGCTCACAGTGAATGTGGCTCCCTGAGCCTGGGTACAGGAGGAAACCCCTACTCGCACCACACTGAATTTCCTTATAACTCTTCTTCCCCTCCAGTAAATTTCAATTACATCTACTTATTTGAGAGGAAGTGGTCTGTAGTCACTTTTGTCCTTTGTAATGGGATAAAATATTTACAAGGAATATTAGAGTCGATTATCTTGGATACTTATACAAATTTAGATTCCAATGTGGTAAAATTGGCCACACAGAAATGATAGTAGGTGCTGAACAGCTTTTCTGAATGCAAAAGTGGGTCCAAAAGTAATATCAAATATTGTGCATCCAGTTAGTTCTTTGAAATATTTGATCTGTGTTCATGGTGTGAAAGGTTAGCCACTGACACTATTATTTTTCCCACAGCACTGGCCAGGGTTACCTACTGGCCACAAGGATAAAAAAATAAACCTTTATGCTGTATAACTTCTCTCACATTTTCTTGATCTCGAGAAAAAAAAAAAGATAATCCATATCAATTTTTGGCGTGTGGCGTTGTGGTGGTTTGAATGAATGATCCACATAGGCTCACAGTGAGTGGCACTATTATGACCTGTTGGAGTAGGTATGGCCTTATTGAAGGAAGCGTGTCACCAGGGGTGGACTTTGAGGTTTCTGAAGCTCAGCCTAAACTCAGTGGCTCGCTCATCCTTCCTGCTGCTTGAGGCTCCAGATGTAGAATATGTAGAATTCTCAGCCCGTCTTCAGCACCATGTTTGTCTACACACTTACACACTACCCTTCTTCCCACCATGACAACGATGGACTAAACCTCTGAACTGTAAGCCATCCCCAATTAAATGTTTTTCTTTATAAGAGTTGCCACGGTCATGGTGTCTCTTCACAGCAATAAAACCCTAACTATGACATGTACCTTTAGCTATAGAAGCCTTATCAGCTAATTCTGGTGGGAAAACAAGAAGAATAGCAAGAGCCAATACTGTTGGGGTGAGCTCCATAAGGGGGATCAGAGATGTTGGGTAGTACAATAATCAGAATACACTTTATATATGTATGCAATTGTCAAAGAACAAATACAATAAAAACATAAATGAGAGAAAATTCTTTTGAGTTATCAGTTCAAAAACTATACTAAATTGTTCTTTTTAGTAAGCGCATGATTAGAAGCATAACTGAAGATCTAAAATAGTGAACTTGGGTAAGACACCTTTAATGTGTGTGAACCCTGTACTTAAGCTTCTAAGTAGGTATTTTTGAATGAAACTTCGAAATATACACACTTCCTGTCACGTAAGTGTCAGGGTGTACTTGAGAGGGAGAAGGGAAGCTTGTGATCCAGTGCATCAGTAGCTCTTGTCGGTAAACATGCTGCCCGTTGTTTAACTTAAATACCTTAATTTCTAAAGACTGGATTTACATTTTAAAAATAGAACTTGGGGGATGGAGAGATGTCTCAATGGCTCTTGAGAGCATTGCTTTATTGCTCTTGCAGAGCAACAGAGTTCAAATTCCAGCACCTACACGGTGGCTCAAAACTACCTGTAGCTCCAGTTCCAGTAAATCCAATGCTGACACCTACGGGTAACCGTGTACATCCGGTGCACCAAAACTCAAGCAGGAACATGCATACACACACACATACACAAATAATAAATAGGTTAATACAAAATATAAAACCACGAGTAGAATTTTTTTTTTTTTTTTTGGTTTTTCGAGACAGGGTTTCTCTGTTTAACAGCTCTGGCTGTCCTGGACTCGCTTTGTAGACCAGGCTGGCCTCGAACTCGCAAAGATCCGCCTGCCTCTGCCTCCCAAGTGCTGGAATTAAAGGCCTGCGCCACCACCGCCCGGCTTACGAGTAGAATTTTTAAATTCCAAATTTATGTTTTAACTGTTAAAGGTTTCAGATGTTACCCAGTTGGCTGCCTTCTTTGAACAAACAGAAAATCCTTAAGAAAGGAAGTGGATCACAGGAGATGGCTGGCCATATGTGTTACTTACTTTTCTATCGCTGTGATATGGCACCATGACATAGGAAATATATAGAAAACAGGGATTTACAGTTGCAAAAATTATGAGAGCCTGTCACCATCACAGATGAGAACTATGGCAGCAAGTAGGCATGGCTACAGGAGCAGCAGGCTGAGACCTCACATTTTAACCCTCAAGCACAAAGAAACTGGGAATGCTATGTAGCCTTTGAAACTTGGGAGCCTGGCCCTAGTGACTTACTTCATGCAGCAAAGCCACACTTTCTAAACCTACCCAAACTGTGCTACCAATTGAAGAACAAGTGTTCAAATCCCCAAGACTGTGGGAGACATCTCATGCAAACCAGCCCAGTCCACTTGGCCGCCATGGGCTCCTGGCCATATCATAATACAAAATGCATTTAGTCTGACTCCAAAAACTCCCATGATCTCTCGGTTTTAACACTATTTGAACATCCAAAATCTCTTTGGAGATTCAAGGCAAATCCTTTAATTATAAATCCTTTTAAAACAAACAAGCAAATTGCGGACTTTCAACATGCAGTGACACAGAACATATACACTATTGCAAATAGCAGGTTGGGAGCACAGTGAGGAAATACTAATCCAAAGTAAGACCAACTCCCCGGAGGTTAGGTATCAAAGCCTATAGCTTCATGTCTGGTGTCAAATTTCTTGGATGGCTCCGGCCAGCAGCTTTGCCGCCTGCTGTTCTCATCTGTCTCCTAGGTTGTTCTACCCCCTGTCTGCATCTCTCCTTTGCAAACACCTGACATCTTCAACTTCTAGGGGTTCCCAACACAATTCAGGTTTCGCTTCCACAGCTTCACGTAACTGTTTTCCAAGGCTTCCAGGCAGTGACTTCCCTGCCACACACCTAGCCTCAATGGCTCTCTGAAATTGAGAAGAAAGATTCCACAACTCCTTTACTTAAGTTGCCTTTAACTCCAAAGCCAGTCCCATGAAGACCACACAGTCAAGTCTGGCTGCAAACTTGAGGTGGACCCTGACCCCTTGCGTCACATTTGCAGCGATTTCCTTTGCTGTTTATTTCTAGGAGCAGAAAACTCCTTAGGCCTTTTCTTTTCATAGGTTATGAGCTTAGCTGGTGCGGTGCTGTCCTGAGGGTATCTTCCCTTTATTCCAATGTAGATCAGGCTTCTCCTTAATATCCTTGTTTTTCATCGCAAGCCTTGACTGAAACATTAAACTCCTGGGTGCTCTTTTTCTCTTCAAGCTATCCATTTTGGAAATTTTGTAATTTTTTTTTCTTCTCCGTTTATTTCTTTGTGGACCAGCATGGCAATCGTTAAAAATAACGTCATAGCAGTTAAAATTAAGACTGTTTTGAAATCTCCTCCACAGAGAAATTAGCCCGTTACTTTTCGATTTAGCCTCAGGAATATAGTTCTCCCCTTCCTTATGGGTTGTCAGCCACCAGTCACAAGGGCATGACTTCTGGGAACTGCTTCAGTGAGACACCTCAACTCTATTCAGAGTGAAGAAGGGTTGTATAGTTCTTGGGAAATAGGAAGGGGCTACCAGAGTGGGTGAACGTTATTGGCTTTGGCTGAGGTGCTAGGAATGCTTCATTTACATGAAGAGGAATTCCAGGTACTCGCCAGGCAGGTTCTTATCGGGGAGAAAGGAAGTTGAACTTATAATTTGGTCATGGACTACGTGACTTTTCTCAGAGGGGGTGGAGGTGGGTGTTGTGGTTAGAGACACTCCCCAGACGAGGTCAGACAGAGAAGAGGAAGCCCTGCTGAGAAAGGGAGTCCTCCATTTTGTGCTGAGCTCACTGTCTGGGAATGGTGAACTGTGACCTTAACAGCAGGGTCTTCCAATATCACCCCCTGTTTTATTTTATAATGGAGAGGGGTCAGCATGGTCCCCAGCCTCTATGTAGGGGATGGTTTGATACTGAACGAGAACCTGATTAGCAGTGAATTTTGCATTGCTACTTACCTGCCACTTTAAAAATTGGCCCAGGCAGGGAGCAAGGATCAAAATAAGACAAAACAGGAAAAGTTCTTATGACAAGGGTAGAAAGCATCCACATTCTTTGCCAAGGTATCACAAAAAAGGGCTCTAGCCCAGTTGCTAACGTTGCTCCTCTCTTCCACCTCTCCAGCTGTTCTCCATACTCAACATTGTTCCCAGCACTATCCTCCAAGCTCCTATTAGGATGGTCAGTTAGTTCCACTTAATAGTATTCCACACTTTCTAGATGTGGAATCTAGAAATCTTCCAGATTCCTCAGAACAAAAATAGGGTCACATCAGATCTGTCAGATCTACTGCTCACTCTTTGTAACTACTTCTGTATAGCTAATTTTCCATTGCTGTGAGAAAACACAATGGCTTATGTCTCTAGAGGGTTAGGATCAGTAACAGCAGGGACAGTACAGGAGCAGGCAACAGACAGCTGCTGGAACCAGAAGCTGAAAGATGGGGCCTCCCATGTCAAATCTCAATAGGAAGCATAGAGCTAACCAGCAATGGTTGGTTGTATGACATTTGAAATCTCAATGCTCACTTGAGTAGCTGGCATCAAAAATATCTTTGGGGACCTCGGCAGTTAAGAACACTTTCTTTTCTTGCAGAAGACTCTGGTTCCATTCTCAGAACCCACATGGTGCCTCACAACAACCTTCAACTCCGGTTTCAAGGGATCTGATATCCTCTCCTGAACTCCATGGGCAGCAGGCATGCACATGGCGCACTTAAATTCATGAAGGCAGAACACTCATACACATAAAATAAATCAATAGAAAAAATCTTTGTGAGTCATTTCCTGCAAAGCCTATACATTATTTTCTGAAAACAAATCACTGCTGAACTTGTCAATAGGCATTACAACAAGCATGACAGATCATGTTTCCTAAACTAGATCACACAAGCTAGTTAGACTAATGATGGCTAGTCTGAAAATTCTGGACTTTTTAACCATGTGAAGTCACTGAAAACACCTTAATTTGCCATGGACACTCATGGATGTTAGTCTGTAAAATCTGGACTTTTTATCATAAAGTCATTGAAAGACTTTAATTTGCCATCGTCTGCAATCAACTTTGTGATTCCAGAAGCCACTCTGGTACTACTAATGTGGAGATGGGGAGGATCAAATTGTTCCATCCACAAATGTAGGTCCTTTACAATAAATACATATATTGGAAAGTAAGCAGAGCAGGGAATTTGATGCTTTGAGACACAATCCTGATAGGATATGGAAACTTGCTGCCCAGGGGCTGTGATGATGCCCAAGCCGCTGGTATGATATTGAGTATGAAGGAGCTCAAAATCAAAAGGAGACCTAACTAAACATTCAGCTGTGACAAAATAACTGCTGCTTATGACAGTCTTGCCATATGCCACTCTCAGAGGTATGGTTTGGATGTGAGATGGGAAAAGGGACTCACTGCAGCCAGTAGAGCACGTGACTTAAGAGTCACTTCTGACCTGACCTCTCTGCTTCCCACCCACTGCTGCAGTAGGAATATCAAACTCCTACTACTGTGGACCACATTTACACAGACAAACTTCCTCTCCCTTGATGTACAGTCTTGCCCTTGATCTGTGAGAAAAACTTATCTCCTCTCTTGAGTTGCTTCTCTCAGGATATTTGTCATAATGAGATGAAGAATAATAAATATTGTCACCGACAACAGAAGTCAAGATACAAATCATACTTGAACTACACATGAGGAAATTATGATAGTTTATCCTATGTAGAAGCTTGACTGGACCACTGAGTGTCAGGACATTTAACCAAACATTATTCCAACTGGGTCATGATCCTGAATGTGATTCATATGTGAATCAGTAGCCCGAGGAAAGCAGATGTTCTTCCTAGAGAAGGTGATCTTTTTCCAGTCAACTGAAAGACTGGATAAGAGACCCTCCCAGTAGGTTGCCTTGATTTGGGGCATCAGTCTTGACCAGACTTCAGACTGACACTAAAGCAATAACTCTTCTGGGGCCAGGACCTTGCCAGTTTTATAACTATATCTTATACAATCAACAGTATTTCACACCAATCAGACATAGAGTGGAACTGCACACCTGCTCTCCTGAGTCTCTAGCCTGCAGGCTATGGATACTGGGACTTTTCAACCTCCATATTTCATGAACTATCCCCCCCACACACACACTTCTCTTTCTCTAGAGAACCATTACTAATATAGAAATAAAGGAATGGAATATATCAAGGTTGCTAGACCCTATAGAAAGAGGGAAGCTATTTGAAATATATTAATGAAACAACTAGATCATCAAGTCAGGCAAATGGATAAAGGTAGAAAGGAGGACTGGAGCTACAAAATGAGGGACTCCTGACACATAGCTATTGTTCAGCTGTCACTTAAGAAAAAATATTCATTGTGCCTGTGGCACAGGCCAATAATCCCAGCCACTTGGAAGGCTTGGGCAGGATTATCACAAGCGTAAAATCTGCCTGACCTTCAAGGTGAGTTCAAGGCCAGTCTGAGAAAGATAGGGAGACCTTATCTCAACATAAAAAAATATTAAAAAGAAATCAGATCTATGTCTCACTGATAAAATACTTTTCTGGAATACAAGGGACTCTGGGTTCAACCACTAGTACTACACACAGAGAGAAAAGAAAAGAAAAAGGAGGCATCAAAGTTTTGAAAAGTACTTTTAAAACTGAAATGATAAAATCTACTACAAAAATATTTTAACCTTTAAACATTTCAAGTATTTTTAAGGGTACAATTTTTTTCTGTCTTAAAAAAATAGAGAGAAAGCCTCCTCTCATTTTGCTCCCACTGCTAGAAAAACACACTACTGTCAGGCTTAGTGACTCACTTGTTGAGAACACCTAGCAACCATGGATAGATTTTGCTTCAAAAGAATGCACACAAAGTTCTCAACTCATTTCTACTCATGGCAGAGTAGCAAGAATCGTATTTACCCTCCAACTATAAACAACTTAAAACTTACGAAAACTATCCAGAGATATTAATTCTTCCCTACATGGATAGGATACCCTGTGCGAACCTGATTTTCATGAGTAATGAAAACATGAGGTGGGATCAGACACTGACTCCAGCTCTCTTCCTGGGGTGCCTTTCTAAGAGTCAGCATGAAAGATCAGGTCTGAAAGGAGGTGGCAGTCTTGGACAAAATGATTTGGCCCATGGTAGTGGTAGCCTCGCTGCTAGTCCTATTGCAACAATAGGTAAAAAACAGAGAGCTCAGGCCAGAAATGACTGAGCTACAATTCTACACCAGGTGTACATTAGGTATAGATCAGAAGTGGGGGCCACTAAGGCCTTTGGAATTTGTGAGTCAAAATATTGAAATGATGGAGCTCCACTGGGTGAGTTCAACAGCCCAAGCCTTTTAAAAGTCAACACAGGCAACTCACTAGGTTAGCAAGCCCTGGTTGTATGACTGAGCAAAACTTCCTTTGTACTACCAGTAATTAAACTGCCAAATAAGTTACTTTAAAAATATTACGCACAAATATATGGAAAAAATAAAGACTCTCCTCATGTCCCATCCCAAAGATGAGCTGTTTGTTTCCACATGAAGTCACTGTGAGGCTCACCTGGCAGCCATAGGTTCACAAGTCCTTCAGTGTTCCTCTGATGACTATCAAAGATGTTAACCAGCACTCAGCTGGGTCAGACTTCTAACCCACCCAGAGAAGGTACATCTTGCTCAACAGCACACTTATTTAACTGAGAAGCCAGAAAGATTATGCTCGTGACTGAAGGCCATGCCCTTGATAAAGATCAGCTAATAAGGAATTGGAACAAATCATACAGTAGATTGTGACATGGTCAATAGAAAGTGCCGGCATGTATGTTTCACACATGCCAGAGCAAAGCCAAACACTCTTCAAAAGAAAGCAACAAGACAGGTATTTTCTCCATCCTTAATGTCTAGCACATAAGCAAACATCACCAGACATGCATCAAATAGAAAAAAAAATGTCACCAACAGTCAAGCATGAAAGGAGCTGACACAAACAGATTCCAAGTGGTACAGACATTGTAATAACCAGATAGAACTTCTCAAACTGATTAGATGATATATACTTGGTCCATACATAAGCATATGGCTCTATAGAGGGATGGTTGATAGACAGGTAGAGGTATGAACCGAAAGGATGATATAGACATTTTATATTCACAATGGTAAGTAGGGGATTCTCTGTAGAGAAAAGAAAGTTATACACAGTTAAATGAGAATTATAGGACTGAAAAATATAGTTTCTGAATAAATTCATGAGGATAAAATGGGCTTCTGGTTGGACATACAAAAGAGCAACAATGAGCTTGAAGATATGAATAAAAGCTAATGAGTCTTATGACAGAAAAATTAAAAGAATATATAGATTTCTAATATTTCTGGCAATTGATATTAGTATGAAAGCCGAAGAGAAAAGGAGAAGGAGAAAAGGGAAGAGATGACATATATATGTATATGAGAGATTATAGATAGATAGATGATAGATGATAGTTAGACAGATGATAGAGATAGATGACAGATAGACAGATAGACAGATAGATGGATGATAGATGATAGATAGATTATAGAGAGATAGATGGCAGAGAGATAGATAGGTAGATACATACATACATACATACATACATAGACAGACAGATAGATGTGAGGAATTTATGCTGATAAGGTAGAAGTCTGGCTTAACAGGAAATCCCCCTGAGCTCAGTGCTAAAAGGGCTGATTCCCTTTTTCCAGCTGAAAACCCACTCTTCCCTCTGACCCTCTGAGTCCTATCATGTGGCCCAACCCTCTACCCAGCTAGTGACTTCCCCATGCTAATGAGGACTGTCAGTGCCTTGGCTTTCAGCCAATGACATTTGGCTATACCTCTAGCTCCCCTGGAGTTTTTCCTCCAGCCCCACTGTCCATGAGTTATTTAAGTATTGGATGATACCCAGCAAATCTAACACATTCACTTCCAAAACCCCTTCCCACTGCCCATAATTTCATAATGCCCCTGATTCTGGACATAAACTCTCTTTCTATCTCCTGCTGATGACTTTCTGAGTCTGGCTGTTTATTTGTGGTTATCTGGCTGCTGCTGCCTGGGAAGGCTAGTCCTGTTCCAGGCTCCCACCAAGAGGGGAAAACACTTCCTCCACTTCTCCCAAATCACCTACCTGGCCACCTGGCCCAGCTCCAGGAGCTTTGAAACCATCCAGCTCGGCACTGACAGTTTAGCTAAAAGAGCTAACAGTTGGGCATTGAAGAAAACCCTTTCTCCTGCCTCTCCAGACACCCTGAACGTATGGATCTCCTAGTTAGTGTTTAAGCCTCACTGCCTGGAAACCAGTTGAGTCAGGGCCTTCCATTGGAGGAGTGTGTGCTTCCTGCCTGGTATCAGACGCAGACCAGCAGCTGGGAACACCCTGCTGGACACAGATGTAGAACGGCAGATAGATGAATGGATGGATGGATGGATGGATGGATGGATGGATGGATGGATAAATGGATGGATGATAGATATACAGACAGATAGACAGAGGACCCTGAAAATCTGTTTTCAAAAAAAAAAAAAAAAAGAATTCTGTTTTACATCCAACCTTGAGATCCAAGAAGCTAAGCCAACTCTGAGACATGTAAACTAAACACAAACCTCTAGCACACTATAATTCAACTGCTCAAAGTGGCAAAAATAAAATAAATAAAATCTCATAAAGGATGTCATAAAACAAAGAACCACTGCATGCAGGAAAATAATCAGAAAGACAATTAACTTCCTCTTAGGAAAAATGAACCCTGTTCAGCCACCATCAGAGAACTTTTCTTCTGCATCAGATGAGAACAAATAGAGAACCACAGTCAGACATTACACAGGGAGTGAAAGAGTTTGGAACACTCAGGTCTAAATGGGATGTCTCTATCAAATCCCTCCCCTTAAGGATCAGGGAATCCCATGGAAGAGAAAGAGGAAAGAATATAAGATCCATAGGGGATGGAAGACACCAAGAGAACAAGACCCTCAAAATCAATATACTCAAAGCTCATATAGACTAACAGAAATTGAGGCAGTAGGCACAGGGCCATCATGGGTCTGTACCAGGTCCTCTGTGTGTATACCATGGCTTCCAGTTTAGTGTTCTTATGGGATTCCTGAGTATGTGAATGAGTGGGTCTCTGATTGTTGTGCCTTGTCTTGGACTCTTTTTCTTCTATTTATTTGTTTTGTCCAACTTCAATGTGAGTGGTTTGGTTTTTTGTTACTGTTTTTGGTTCTTTTTTGGTATCTTATATTTTATTTTGGTCCATTAGAAGCCTGTTTGTTTTCTAATGAGAGACAGAAAAAGGAGTGGATCTGGATGAGAGGGGAGGTAAGGAGGAACTGGGAGGAGTAGAGAAAACTAAAGCTATATTCAGGGTATTATGTGAGAAAAGAATCTATTTTCAATGAAAGGGGGAAAGTACTATATGAACATGTTGTTCATCTAGACTACTGGTTTAGGACACTCTATTAAATTTTGTTCTTCTCCTCCTAGAAAATAAATAAAAAATAAGCAAAAACAAAACTTCAGCACAATTATAATCTATTGCATTCAATAAATTTTTACATCATAAAAAGACCAAAAACTGGAAAAGACAAAGAAAAATGACTGCAGAATATTTAGAAATAATGCTTTATAAAACTTAAGATACACAGTCAACCCAGAATTCCATATTGAGTGGAAACAATTCTTCAAAAATTAGGATGAAACAAAGAATTGTATGATGAATATATCAACTAGCCAGAAAGGTTAATATAATTATTATAAATGTGATATATATAATAGGTAATCAAATACATAAATTAATATTGATAGAAACATGGGGGGGAAATAACAGCATATAAATAGGAGTTTGCAGCACCCCATTTTTGATAACGGATGAATCACCCGAATGGAGACAGTAAGGAAGCAGGAGTATTCAACACTATTAAGTGAACATAAATATACAGGGAACCTCCATTC
This sequence comes from Lophiomys imhausi, assembly GCA_907164525.1. Lineage (NCBI taxonomy): Eukaryota > Metazoa > Chordata > Mammalia > Rodentia > Muridae > Lophiomys > Lophiomys imhausi. The sequence continues at coordinate 4,641,323 of CAJQZJ010033117.1, read as the reverse complement.
AAACCAGCATGCTCTTCTCAACCTCACACAGAACTGACTTCAGCACTAATCACATCATGTCGTGAAAGGAGCACCAAATAGTTTAAAAATGAAATCACACTAAATGTCTCTCCTCAAGTATTGGTGGTTTTATGTGTCAACTTAACACAAGAGTCATCAAAGAGGAAAGAGCCTTAATTGAGGAAATACCTCCATGAGATCCAGCTGTAAGGTATTTTCTCAGTTAGTGATCAGTGGGGAAGGATCCAGGCCAAGGTGGTTGGTATCATCCCTAGGCAGGGAGTCCTCTGTTCTATAAGAAAGCAGGCTGTCAAGAGAGTGGGAGAGCTGGCCCTGCACCTTTCCAGCTGCAGAACTTTGAAGAGTGGGCCCTGTTCTTCACCTGAGCAGAACAGGAGAGAAGCCCCGAGGCAGCATGAGAGAGAGCCTTGAAGGCTGGCCCTGCCCCTAGCTGGCTTCAGCATTTGGTACCTAGCCTTCACAGTGATGGACAGCTCATCCTGGTGGTTTGGGTGCAGGAAAGCTGATGGGCTGACCAACTCAGCTACATGCAGGCCTAGATTCAGGGCTTTGAGTTGTCCCACCCCAACATGTACTCCATCTATGATTTGGTGTAACACATGAAGGATCCATTCCTGCAGACCCAAAGCTGCAGGATCGCCATGAAGCAGGGTAACAACAGGATATCTGAGAAAGTCCTGGTGAGGATCCAGTTTGGATAGAGTAGCCGAAGCCAGAGGCCTTGAGCTCATTGCAATGAACATGTAAGTATGTGTGGACAAATACGTACACTGTGGGACACACTGTGACACACTACACCTTCCATAACGAGATTTTTTTTTTCTTTTGGTGGGGAGGTTGTAAGGGTGGAGGGTGGGTATGAAGGGATGGGGAGATATTGAGGTACATGCATGCTTTGAATTCACAAAGAATCAATAAAATATTTTTAAAAAACAGAAACAGGGTGATCAAGCCATGTGAAGCAAGCCAGTAGGCTGTACCCCTCCATGGCCTCTGCATCAGCTCCTGCCTCCAGGTTCCTACCCTATTTGAGTTCCTGTCCTGACTTCCTTCAGCGATGAACAGCAATGTAGATGTGTAAGCTGAATATACTTTTTCCTCGCCAACCTGCTTTTGGGTCATGGTGTTTTGGGACAGTTATAGACCCCCTACAACAATGGCTTGATACTCAGAGCCAAAACAGATGGAAAACTAAAAAAAATTGACAACTAAGTGGAAAGCAAAACACAGATTTTTGAGCAAATAAAAAACAATGTGTCTAAGAAGAAATACAACAGAAAAATTAGAAACCATCTTCCAGAAAATGTAAATGTAAAAACAGCATACAAAACCAACAGAGTGCAGCAAAGCAGTCCTAGAAAGAACGTTAATAGCAGTCAATAAAATGAAGAAAGGCTTTAGACAAACAACACAGTGGCATCCTTGAAAGGACTAGACAAGAAAAACAAAGTAAGCCCAAAGTTAACAAAAGAAACTAATTACATAGGAAATAGGAAACTGCTAGGAAAAAAAGTAAACTCTTAATTTGGAGCTTTTAAAACAGCTTTTCCAGCAAATCTTTAGACAGGCTAAAGAGAAACCATGTAAGTATAAAATAAATAAAGCCATATTGAGACAGGGAAGGACATTGCAGCTTGGGCCATAAAAATAAGAAAGATTATACTAATATGGCACTGTCAGAGAAATGAGAGAGGAATAGAGAGGGACAGAGAGAAGGAGAGAAAGAGGAAGAGGAGGAAGGGAGGAGAGAAGGAGGGAGGGAGGGACAGAGGGAGAGAGATCTCTAGAAACATATAATCAACTAAGCCAATCATAGAGACAAAAATCCAAGCAGCTGGTGCATAGTTAGACAGTATGACCTCCTAGGAGTCAGTGCTACAAGGCTTGTCATCCCTTCAAATTCACTACTCCTACAGTCACCATTTGCTCAGTGTCAACATTTCATTCACACAATCCTGATTCCCCCTTTCTTGTCTGCAGCAGCTTCCAGGGTTTTAATGCAGCCTTCTGAGGAAGAGCTGGGAACTTTCAGCCTTATCACGCCCTAAGGAGGAAAACTGTAATGATAGTGTCTAGGCACGCCACTTTGACAAGGAATGGACAAGTCCCCATGTGAACACAGCTGCACCCAGAGCATCCACAAGGTGCACCCTGCCAGCAAGTGTATATGCAGAGCATGCTGAAACAGAAAGACCCCTGCAATTGCTCCTGTGTAACTCCGCAATCATAAATTGGTAACAGTAAGCACACCGCGACAATTAACACTTGAACTTTGGAGGCAAGCTACTTGGAATACAACTTTCTGTGTCTCAGGTTTTGCATAGATTTGTTACATGAATCAAATTAATCTCAGGGTGAAGGAAAGTGTGTGACTAGATATGTTTGCTTGTTATTGTTAGTGGAAGATCCCTCTTGGTATGACTATATTATCAGTTTTGTTTTGTTTTTCTGAATCTATCAAAGATTAATTCTTAAAAAGAGGCCTTATATTCATATTGGACATATAGAGGGTCCGGCTGCCCCTGCTGCCCCTGCTGCCCCTGCTGCTCCTACTGTTCCTGCTGCTCCTGCTGCTGCTTCAGGGGCTGAATGTTTCCCGCTCTTTGTGCTGCAGGACCAGTACTTTTAGGATGATTTTCCCCATACCAGCCAGCCCCCAGAGTGCGGTGGATGCCTTCTGATAGGCCTCGCACAGTCCTAACTGGAATGGAATCATTGTCTTACCTACTGCAACAGGCTTAAAGATACTTGGTCCTTGAGGTCTCCACACTGACAACAATATTCATTATCGAATACAGTGCTGCTCCCAAAATGGGCAACAGGAAGTTGAGGTCTGATGCAACTTGAATACAGCCTTGAGCTTGGCATTTTACGTCGCACTGAGTTGGTATGATTTTTTTTGAAGTTTCTCTTTTGATGTGCAGAAACCTCAGGTAGAACTGAAACCAAGCCTTAAAGGAGGCTTACTTACAGTATGATTGCTTCCTAGGAAAGTAAGCTCTTAGAGACAATATCTGGGACTAGCTTGTGGTTTTTCCTCTTTAAATTTATCTACTGAAAAGCTGGTAATGGTGGCCCACGCCTTCAATCCCAGCACCATGGAGGCAGAGACAGGTGGATCTCTGACCAGGCTGGCTGGTTAGAGATCATCCTAGTCTACAGAGTGAGTTCCAAGACAGCCAGGAAAAATTTTATACACAGAGAAACATATTCTATAAAAACAAACAAACAAAAAATGTGTCTGCTGTAATTCTTCAAATGGTATTTGCAACCCTAGTCTCCAAGATTTCCTAAAGTAAGAACTTGGGAAAACAATGGGAAACTTAGAGTTATATTCCCATTTTTTTCTGTAAAGAAAATTAATTTTTATAAATTTCTAAAGTTTGTGACGTATTTGAGCAACAAACCCAGTAACACTAACAAATACCAGTGGCGGCCACAGGATGGCAGCAAAGCACAGCTAAAGGCGGCCTGCCTCCAGGGGCCGGCTTCGCAAGAACACACCCACAAATTCCCAGGGTTTTCCGGGAAGTTCCTGTTCATTAGTCAGTAGGGCGGTGATAGCACTTCCGCAAAGCATTTCCACGCTCCTCAGACCCTTCCTCACCGGCTATAGGCCACTCTGAATCCTGCAGGGTTAGAGCCTTTTGAGGGATAGACACCCAGTGTTACTTGGCGTACCAGGAGCCCCTGGGAGACCCGACGTGAGGCAAAACTCCAAAACTAGTCATCCATCATGCCTGCTAAAATGTGCTCCTTGGAAGAGAGTAAGAGTGGAGGTACTATAACTTCAAGGATTATAAGAAATTCCTCGTGAAAATTAATGGGAAAAAAGAAGGAAAAGGAAATTACTTTCATTTAAAAATAAATAAATACACACGCAAGTCATATCGCCTATTAGAGAAAGATTGAAAAAGAAATAAAAGGAATAACCTCCGAGGAAAACTCAGGCAGTCAAGAGGTGACATTTGCACCGCGGTCCTCCTATTGCTAACTTATGCAAACCTTCGGCCTCATAGCTAGTGTTCTGGACCTTCCTGCTCAAAATCAAGGTGTCTACCTGATGTTTGTAGAGAACACAGCTTTGGAGAAAGAGGTTGACACTTTGCTAGGATGTACCACTCAACTCTTATCTTTCTCTCCATCTTCACAACATCCCTTCCATGTCTCTTCCAGAGAGTTCTTAATTTGACTTGAGATCTACCCAGATATGCAGGGATGGTCTTACCAGGAGCATCTTCAAAGATCCTTTCCCAAGAACTATCACATTCACAGGAGCACAGGACAAATATATGGACATTAGATAATAATGCATTAGGGTCCACCATACAACCACGGCAACATTCCCACTACCTTTCCTCCTCTGGCCTGTGGGGGGTTCATGGATACATACACTACAGTCCTCCTTTCCTCCTCTGGCCTGT